>VSDK01007959.1:29622-66650 GCA_009767595.1 Symbiodinium kawagutii | reverse complement strand
GCCCCTACAGGTGCATACAAAGTCGCACGCCTGCCACAGAAACAGCCGGGACACCACGGCGGCCGCAACCGTACAAGACTCTGCTGAGCCCCTACAGGTGCATACAAAATCGCACGCCTGCCACAGAAACAGCCGGGACACCACGGCGGCCGCAACCGTACAAGACTCTGCTGAGCCCCTACAGGTGCATACAAAGTCGCACGCCTGCCACAGAAAGAGAGATGATGATGATGAGGATGATGATGATGATGATGATGATGATGATGATGATGATGATGATGATGATGATGATCATGATGATGATGAGAGGAGGAGGGCCACGCCGGAGGACGGAGGGAGGAGGAGGAGGAGGACGACCCGAGGAGAGGGTGGTGGACGAGGACGCGGGATCCAGCAAAAAAATTAAAACCCCACAACTAGATGTGGGGAACAAAAGGTATGGGCAGTCTCTGCGTTCCAAATAGAAGTACAGGGTCGCAGAGTGTTGGATTCAACATTTGTCAGGAAACAAATCCAGGGAACGAAAATGCAAATGCTCGCTCATGGATCGTTTGGGAAGTTTGGCGGGTCACATGCCAAAGTGCTTTCGATCCAGATCAACGACAAGATTTCGGAAGTGCAAGATTTCGGGACAAGAGGAATACCCGACGGTCTATGTATAAGAAGATCCAGTTTTAAAAAAGTTTCGGTTATCCCCAACAGCAGAGACGATCTAGCTTAAAGGATCTTCTTATACTGCGCCGTGGAGCCAAGCTCCCAGAACTTTCTACACGGGCTCCTGGAACCTTCCGAAACCTTGACCGGGGAACTTCTCTGGAACTGCTCCGGAACCTTCCAGAACAATGGTCTGCCAACTGCACCGGAACCTCCCAGAACGTTGCTCTATTTACTACACTGGAATTTCCCGAACTTCGGGAACCTTGACATGGCACTGCTCTGGAACTCCCTGAAACCTTTCTCAGAATCTTCCGGAACCTCAATCTGCCAACACCAGAACCTGCCGATCCTTCCGAAACCCCGACCTGAAAACTGCTCCAGAACCTTCTGGAACCTTGGTCTGCCAAATGCGCAACTGCACCAGAACCTCCCAGAACCCTCTGGAACCTTTCCCTTTCGGAACCTGGACCTGGCACCTGCACCAGATCAGAATGGAACTTATGTAGCCTCAAGACCCTATTAGCTTCTGCTGTTGGGGAAAAAAGGATGCGAACAAACACATCAAACACATCCTCTCAATGTCCCTTTCAAACTTGACTCAACTCAACTGGGCCAGAAGAAAACACAAAAAGCTGGTCCTTTGAATCCTTTTGCATTTTTTCAGCGACAGGTTTGCATTGGGAATAGGCAAAGACGCCTCCTGTCAGATCAAGTTGCCGCAACGTCTGTGCTCATGAAACTACCGTTTCTTACACATCAACTGTTCCTGAACGTTCGAAGACTTGCTAAATGCGTTCGTTTTCATGTCTGGCGTTGACACCTTCAGAAATGCCATGAGCGAGAATGCTGAACTGTTTCTGAGTCGTTGTTTCTAAGGGCAGCACCAAAAATCGCTACGGTGGCAATGCTGTGGAGATTTGTCCAAGCATTTCCAAACCAAATTATGGAGACCACCACAGACAAGAATTTCCTGCGAAAGACAGCAAAGAACTCTGCAGTTTCTGGTTTGCTCCAATGTTGGCAGGTGGACAAAATGTGGTTTACCCAACGCCTCACTGAAAGCGTGATGTTCACGGTCAAAGGCGAGAAATGAGCAGAGAGTCTAAACACCTGAAAAGAAACCGCCAAAAGAAGAAGCAAAACATGTAGCTCGATGAGACTTACAGCCTGGAGTGCATGCTAGGAAGTGACAAGAATCCGATTCCATGTTGCTCATGTTCTTCTGCGCAGCTGTGTGAACCTTTGCTTTTTGAAAGTGCCGAGGGCTAGGCTCCCTTGATGCAAACAAGCTGGCAAAGGTTGTTGGCGAGGAAGAACCTGAAATGTCCAACCAAATAGCAGCATCGCCCAATGCAATGGAAGATTCAGTTCCCGCAATTGCCATCCTGTTCCCCATCTCGGCTCCTGGATCGCAGCAAATCTAAGAATATGGCACAAATTGTTTTGGGATAGGTACGATGCTGCTGAGCGGAGCTGAATCCAAAGCAAGCCTGCACTGCAGCTCAGCTTGTTCAAACTTACAATGGAAGTTCAGTATCATTAAGCACAAAACGATTGGAAACCGGTATCTGATTGGAGTCACCTTTTATGTGGACCTTTGTCCTGACAAAACAATGACCTGTCATGCTTCTTTATTCACTGTTATTCTTTGCTTTTCCGTTCTCTTCAATTGCCTTCAGGTCTTTTACATATGTTCCTTCTCGTGAAACTTCCTGCTTGTGCATTTATTGCCCTCCACTTTTGAGATTTCAGTCCTTCTCATTTGTCTTTACAATCCTTCGTATCTATTCACTGGCTTGCACGTCCTCCCCCTGTCTGCTCTTTTCCCTCTTCCTTTTCATGTCTGGTTCATCAGAGAAAATCCTGTCATGTGTTCTGTGAAATCGTTCATGTCCAACTGTTTGTATGACTACGTATTTTTCCATTTGTGTCCAACATGTGCTTAAGTCTCGAGGTTTCTTCGTGTAGGATTTGCAGCGTTTTCATTTCTTTCTTGATGCCTCTTTATTTCTCAGAAATCATTGTCATTCCTCGTCATCGGCATCTGTTTCTTCTTTCAGCTCTCTTCCCTTTCTTACTCTGTATTAACTGCTCTTCAGTCTTGCCAACTCTCTTCATGTCGCTTGATTTCTTGTTGATGTGGCAAAATTGATTGTTTTTTCTCTGGCCATAATTTCTGTGCAGTCATGATTGTAATTTTTTTTGAGGTCGTTCACTTGGTTTGAACTTTTCACCTCCAAATGTCCGAAACTTGCACTTGATTGCTTTGTTTCTTTCAAAGTCATATTAGTTTGCTTCTCTGTGTCTTGGTGGATGTCTCTCCATTTCCCTTCATTGCTTCGAGTGCTCTTCATTTCTGTTCTAACCTCCATATCGATTCATTTCCCAAAACTTTGCCACCTTTCTCCGTCTTTCTTCATACTTCTCCATCTTTCTCCTTCGTTCATTTCATTCCATATCTTTGAGCAACTCATTTGGACTCGCCTTGCTGCCATCATAACATCCTCCCACAGGAATATGAATGGGATGAAGCTTACCTGGTCAGTCAAGGTACTCTTTGGCTAGGCTGGACAGGACTATCAGCTCGTAACACGGTCACAAACAGCAGTCTTTTGCAAGAGCAATGACTGAGTCGGTTTGTCTATCGGCTTTCTACTGTGTTGCTTTGTGATGCTTCGATGCTTCATGGTTGTTTAAAAATGTTGTCTTCGTGAGGCGAGGCAAGGCCTTGCAGCCTTTCTTTGGTCCAAGGGTCGACATGAGAGGTGAATAAGAACTCTTCAGCGAGCTCACTCTTCGTCCCGCACTTTGCATGCCGCCTCGGTGACTTCTGACACTTGACTTCACAAGATCTGAGTTCTTCGAAGTGTCAGAAGTGGCCCCCTGAGTTTGCTGTGCCATGTGGGACATGCGCTGGTGAGCATTGGGTACCCGAAACCAGCACCGAGGCACTTGTATAGCACTGCCTGAGTGTGACCCAGAAATCCTTGAAGCATCTGCACAAAGATCAGCAAGGCTATTCCGATGCTCCACCTGATCGTTTGGCTCAACATGGGTGGGACTACAAGCTGCGTAACTTGATCAAATCCTGAATAGACTATGCTCTATCTGTTCTACCGTCAACGGTGTTATGCTGGGTTTCAAAAGACTGGCACTGTATCAGCAATTTTTGCTTTGTTTCAGACAAAGGCAAAAAGTACAAGATAAGGACGAGAAAAGATGAGAAAGCTGACAAGAGTGACAATGCCTTTGTGAGATGTCCACGCCTCATGAAGCCTTCATCAGACATTGGCACATTGGCAACACCTGCATGCATGTCATGGATTTGTCTACCCACGTCTTCGAAAACTTTGCGCCTGGGCCATCACAATTCTGACAGCCGAAAAATTGTTTTGCATCTCCAACCTTAGATTCAGCGGGTCTGTCACAAATGCAAGCATTGAGAGAGATTCAAGACATAAAGACAGCAAGGTCCATTGAAGCGAGAGGGATCGTTGGTAGGTCTACTGTCCTGCACTGTCCCTGTCAACGACGCAGAAGAAGAGTGAAAGTGCAGAGGTCACTGATCTTGCTTCCTGGCCACACTGCCCAAAAAGATGCCAACCTGGGAAAAATACATAAAAGTGAAGCGAAGCGAGAAAACTCTTAAATGCTGGACTTCTGGACCTCTGAATGGCAAGCGCATGACAAGTAGTGAACAGAGCCACTTTCAGTGTCAGGCAGTGATGACCAGAACGCATGCCAGCTGCTTCAAAGAGTAGAGCTGACCAAAAAGCACGTACCTCTGGTGACGCATGAGATTGAACAGCAACCGACAAGACATAATGTATATATATATACTAATAATATAACATACTGAATTCTTCCAAATTCTTCCTTTTTCTATTAATCTTAATTCATTCTCCATATATCATCTTCAGCTCATTATTCAAAGCATTTCAAAACCTTCATCAATGCTTTGAGCTTGGTCTTGCCTCCAAACGATTCGACAGGACAAAATTCACACTGGCTGGTGCGGCAACAGGCTGTTCCCGAATTGGCGCACCCGAGTAACACAGATGCGATGACATTGCAGGATCGAAAGAGCGTGTGGATTGGCACCGAAATGTTGAAGCTAAATGCAACCTAAGGAGCAGTTACACCCTGCACATTTTCATTTGACTGGAAATCTGTGGACATCTGTGGACAATGAGTGCAAACGATGGGTCCATTCTCGATAAACCACTCTAGTGCCAGTACCCATGCAAACGAGAAGCATTCGCCAAAACCGACATGGACACCTTGGCACACAGGGAACATGTAAGCCTGAAAATAATAGAGCATCGGTAGCAGTGTTTTCATGACAGCCTCGAGCATCTTCCCGAATGCAAGTCATGACACCACTAGATGTTCGTCTTGCCATTCACATCCATTCACCTAAGCCTCACCATTCACCTTATCCATTCATTAAAAATCCTTCCAGCAATACTTTTCAACAGGTGCTGATCTGACTCGATTTCTGTGCCTGGGTTCACGGAGCCGTGTATCCAACTGTGTCCCATCTTGGGATTTTGCGGGGCCCTTTGCGGATGTGTTTGAGGGCTTTTGGTGCGCAAGCAGTGGATCAATGGATCAGCTTAGGCAACGACCCAAAGAGCTGCATGGTAGAAGTGGCCTTGGCCGCAAGGGAGGTCAATGAGGGCTTGCAACAAGACTTGCACGGGCAGTGCACCAGGACTGGCCCTCTTATTTTGCATCAATGGTGGCAACCATCATCATCTATCATCTTGTATCCCCTGCCCCTACTGCTTTTCTCGATTTGGGAAGGGGCTCCCATGCTCCTGTTTCAATTTGGGGGTTTCGGGGTTGACCGTTTGCGTGTTGTATCCTATGGTTGGGCTCTACACACACCTGTCACTGTGGCAGGAAGGTTGGAGAATCAAAGACACCAAGAGTGTCTCCTCCCAAGGGTCCCACAGTCGAGTTTCCTACAAGAAAGTCTAGCAAGAGTAACTTCTTCTCGTAGAGGCTTAGGCTATCTTAGGCTGTCTATGTGTTCAAAATGTTCCTATAGAAATGCCCAGGAAAACCTCTTCCAAGAGTGTGTCTCAAGAGTGCCGCAGCAGAGTGCGCAGGAGGATGCTTTCGAAGCGTGCCAAAGAAGATTTGCCAAAAGAAGAGAGAGAGAGAGGGAGAGAGAGAGAGAGGGAGAGAGAGAGAGAGAGAGCGTCCTTAGCGTCCTTCCAAATCGCAATCGTATTTCAGTAGATCCCCTTCATCGATCCTCATCGTACATTTACATTTGGTGACATGCATTTAGGTCTATGAGCCATGGGCTACGTTTCACACCTTCAAATCTCCTCTGATTATAGCCTCAGAGCATTTTCTCCTCAAAGCTTCATTCTTCTTTCCTAAAAAAGCTCCTTTCTTAGCTCGAAGCTTTTCTTTGGCATCTGTAGTGAACGAAGGCCTATGGAACCAGCCTGTCACGCCATGGCCATTGGCAAGACATAAAACGACACCAAAAAAATCAGCAATCTAGAATATTCAAAGGGAAAACAGAATGTGGTTCTTACTAAGATGTATTTTTCCAGGGGCACACGGGCTTCTTTGTGTTTCTTCTCCGTTGGCCAAAATGCATTGATCAACTGGAGAGATTCGTGATCACGCGTAAAGCAAGAGGAAAGCGCTGAGTACAGTTTTCGCAACTGCAAGCTGAATGATTCTGCACAGCCAGTGACAAAATTGCAACAAAAATGGCAAAATATATAGAATCTACCAATCTATTCTGCAGTTGCAGTTGGGCTGCAAGACAGTCATAACAGGTCCCTTGAATCCGCCCTTGCAGATTTGGATTTCAAATTCGTCTGCATTTGCCTTCAGTGTGTCGCTGGGCCTTGGTTTCTATTCTGCTTGGAAGGCTCTGGATCAGAACGAAGGCAAACCTCGAAACCGTTTCAAGAGCCAAGGGGCCTGACTTGTGAGCACTCAAGATTCATTTCGTCCATATCTCAACCCTGATCAACACAAGCGTGCCATGGCTCACCTTCAGAGATGCAAGATATTGTAAGACGTGTTTCGAAACTCGTCCAAATCTCCAATTTTTGTTGCTCAGGCTTCAACTCTGAGATACTTATGAGATTTCCAGCCTTGGGATTTGCCTCGAGTCGAAGGCTGGGTCTTGCACCCAGGGAATGCGCTGAATGGGAGAGGTGATCTGTTTCAATAAAACATCTTCAAAACATCGCCCAAGGTTTTCAAGGAAACAGCAAAGTGTCACTGGAGAGTCAGAGAAGTTCGAACAAATTCTACATTTTGAGCAAATCCAAAGCTGTGGTCGTTCGCTTGCAAAATGACAATTTAAAAAACCAGTGGCTGAAAGGAAAAACCGCACATTGTCTCAATCGCAGGCCATGCCAGGCCTTCAGAATGTACTCCATTGCAATTACAGCTGACATGCAGCCGCCAAACACCTCAAAGCACTGGTGTGCAACAACCTGCAGAAATGGACTCTAGTCAGAAACCTTAATTGGAATGATGACAGTAGCCTGGAAAATATTTGAGTTACAAGCAAATTTGATCAAAAAAAATTGAACTAGGGTTTCGACCATGAAGAACGGCAAGATCGCTTGCAAGGAGGTTCCTGCGCACTGAGATGAGACGTATCTATACAACTGTTTCCTCCTGTGCAAGAATATAGAACGACATATTTCTTTAGCATCGGTGGGACCTACTCCGAAGTCACATGTTTCTTGGTCCTCGCATGTCATGTCTAGCACCTGAAAGCCTCACTTTCATACTGCGGCTATGGCAGAGTAAGAGCCCAAATCTCTCCAGATTTTCATGTAGGTCTGCTGGTCCCCTCCATCCGCCAGATCATCTTCATGGATTACTTGGGGTACCTAAGAAGCCAGGATTGATTGGGATTGCATTTCTTTTTCGACTCTGGTGCTTGTGTGCTGTGCACTCCCGGACTCCCTTCCGGGAGCCGCCTTCGGAGCCATTCATGTTGACCAAATTTGACCAGTCAGAATTTCATATTCTGCACATCATAACTCACATGGCGCGTCTCAATGCTACCGGATCGCGTCTCAATGCTACTGGATCGACACATTGCGGACTCAATTTGTTTACTTTGTATGTTGTAGACAGTGGCTTGGTCTCAAGTCATGGAAGAATTGCGTTCAATGAGTCAATAAGTGAAGTAGATTGCATTTCGTGTATCCAATGGCTTTTGGACAGTGGACAATTCACCTACAGCCAATTCTTTGCGATGAGCTAAGAAAGGGGGTCGGACAAGGATCTATCCTCCTTAGTTTCGTGAAATGTGCACATCATGAAGGTCATGCTGCCGGCACAGCTAATTGCAGGTCTTGATTGAATCAAACCTGCCCAAAATGACATGCAATCAATGCAATCGGTTTCAAAAGTTGCAAAGGCCAGCAAAAGACAATTACTTATTTCGGGAGGCGAATTCGGCTGCTTCCAGCACAGAATCTGATGACTTGCCACGATTGCTTTTTTCCAGGCTACACGGCATGAGATGAGGTATGTGAGAGTCTTTGGAGGGATGAGACCTCTGAATTTAAGAATCCCCAACAAGATTCCCCAAGTGCATATATACAGGTGCACTAAGGCCTGGTCCGCACAGGACCGCTCACAGTCTCCATCACTGAAAGGGACTCATCATTCCCGGCACACAGAGAAAGACTCATCGGCCCACACAGACGTGGTGATTCTGTGAGTTTGGAAAGATCACACACTTCAGGGTTGGGGACAGGTACCTGGGGGTTGGGGAGACCTGGGGCATGTGCATGGTGTCGGAGTCAAACATATCGATCGCCCCCTGTAGGGATATCTTTTGGAACAGGGGACACGTGCATGGAATTGACGGCATGGAAATGACTAAGTAAAGAATCATGAAGTTCCACGTGTAGGAACGAATCCGTGACCGCGTGCAGGAACGAGACCGTTTCCGCGTGCAGGAACGAGACCCTTTCCAGCTACCGAGCTCGATTCGGCCAAGTGCCGGGAAAAAAAGAGCGCGGTGCAAATCGATTCATCGCGACCTCCCCACGGTCAAAGCGCTCAAAACTGGCCGAGAGGATTCTTGTGCCAGGATTGCACCAAGAGCTGCCATTCTTTGCGTTGGGTGAGGTGAATTTCTTTGTTCGGAGATCTGCTGTCACATCCCTGAGAGACGAACGAATAGGCCATAAGAATGACAAGTCCAAATGGTCCAAGTTCATCTGAGTTCAATCATTCATGATACTTCTTTTAAGTATGTAAACGAGAACAATCTGCCCCTCCCAACACATGGACTTTGTACAGCTTTTCAAGGCTTATTCACAAGCAGCTCCTTGTCCAAATGCAAATGACATCTAATGACCTTCCGGACTTAACTCGAAGAGTCTTGACCAAGGCTACTCCGCAGTGCTTTAGAAAATGCAAAACAGAAGCTGCCAATCGTTGGAGCTCCAGAAACATGTGGGCCTCGTGTCGTGATGTGCTACTTTGGACACCAGAATAAACTAACTAGACCTCTGACTCTGATGTAAATTGTTTAGAAAGTTTTGTCATGGGCTCTCTCCAAAGATTTCAAGAGCGCTCAATTTCTGCGCCGCTCATTGTGGACTTGCTTCACGAATTTCGTGCAACTTTGAAGGGTACTGAACGCTTCGATGCATTCCATCCCACAGAACCACGTTGGTGGTACTTTGGTACAGGTCAAAATCCCGCACTTCTCTGAGAAATCGGAGGAATCCTAATGAATCCTACACATCCTTTCCACGGCACATGATTGCAGGTTCAACTGCGACCGACAACGGATGATCTTTGTGTAAAGAGCTGGACCAAAAGTGCCAATGGAGAAGCATGGAGTCCAACTAAGTAGCAGTTCCATCACCAATGTTCTTGGTAAGATGCAAAACTGCCAGACCTGAAGTGCATTTTACAAAATTGTACTGCAATGGGTTGTGTTGTGTTCAATTGACTCAGATCAGGAGAAATCACGACATCCAGAATCACACCTCAGTTTCAATTTGCCGCACTCGGGGCAGTTCAATGCTTTCTGGTGCTGAAACAGTTGCAATGGTTGTGTTGCTTGAGTCTGTACTAGGAGACGATCTACTTGTTACATGCCTGCACCAAAACAAGTCTTGCCACCTACATGAAAAATCATGGGAAACGGCATGTGAAGGTTTCCAGATGTTGTGGACAGCTTTTTCGGCCAAATATCTAGAGCAATCGTGGAAGCATAGCTGCAAATGGCAGCATACTGCCTGGACGTGGGCCGAGGGACGGCAAGAACTTCTGGTAGACGCTTCATTTCACTTCATCTATGTTTCTCAAAATAGGGGACCCCCAAATCCTCCAATATGTATCATTTACAGTGATAAACCTACCAATTTTTGTGTACCCCCATTTTGAGAAACAACCTTGTTGATCTTAGACAGAAACTCGTGTTTGGCTCTGTTTGCGAACTTGATCCTCGATGGCATGATCTGATGACACACACCCAAAACGCAATCTACATGACAAAGCAGATTCCACGATCCTGTCCTTGCCTAAAAGTACGAAGAAGATAGCACAAATCCGACGCTCCACATCTTTCGGTTGACCTTGGTCCAAGAGATTCGCCATCAGAACAGTTCGTAATGTCACGCCTATTCAGGATATTTGACGATCCTCTGGGATCAAGTTGAACCCCTTCAGGTCACCCCCAAATGCGGTGGCACTTTGCACTCGAAAGGGACGTGGGAAGGCGGATGGAATGAAGATGAAGAAGATGAATGAATTCTTAATGAATCCTTAATGAATCCTTAATGAATCCTTAATGAATCCTTAATGAATCCTTAATGAATCTTTAATGAATCCTTGCCCTGTCGAAGAAACTAAGTCGATTTGTCACCTTCGTCAACGCGCCCCCAATTTCAATGCGGTTTTTCCGTATCAATTTCGTGGAACAGGATGCCGTCAATTGTGGTCATCTTGGCCCCTTCACGTTGGTCCACTGTTAATTCCAAGTCGGCAGAACGATTTCCCAAAATGCAAAAATCTCCGTGATCCTCAACAGAACTTGTACAAGATCCCTGCGCAAGAACTCTGATTAAAAACCCTCTTGTGGAAGATGCTTTGCAAAGATCTGTGCACATAGCACATACGGTTCTCTATCAGATATCATATTTGTCGACTGTTCACTACGCAACTGGTTCTGGGTCAGACATTTGGGACGCATGTCGATCGAGGTTTGCATCCAAGTGACAAATGGCCAGATAAGTAAGGCTTGGGAAGACCAATGCATTGAAGCTGGTGATGACCTCGATCCAAAAGTTGAGACAGGTCTTCGAGAGAGCTGCGAATCGAATTTTATGTATATATATATATATATATATATGTATTTAACCTGGTACTGTATCCTACTCATTCCTACCGAACCTACATGGTGTGCAAAATAAGTAACTTGCAGACTACACTTGGAGTTGTTGTTGCAAATCAACAGGGCTCCATGTCTTCCTCCAACTGGTACAGTGTTGCCTGCAAAGCCAGGCTGGATCCAATGTGAGCCTCTGCACCAACGTGTCTTTGATCAATTGTGTGCATCTGATCATCAGAGGCCCCAGAATGCAATGCAGGTCTTTGAGCTCAGGAGGTGCTTTGCCGTGAAGTTGGACTTCACTGAGATACTGAGATTCAAAGCAATGAGAAGATGATAGGCTTATTACAATAAATGGATAGATAAATAATAGATATATATATATATGTAATTATATAGATGTATAATTAAATACAATGAAAAAATAATAAGTAAACAAATAATAAGACCCCCACGTCTGATCCTGTCCAATTGGCAAGTTGTGTGTAGGATTCTCTCTTCATCATAAGTTGCAGTTAAGGTCCCGGCACATCCAATGACACCTCAACGCAAAAAATAACATGGAGTTCCAACAATGGTCTTCACGACTGATTATACTGAAAGAACAGCAGTGCGAGATAAATAGGTATATAACTTGTTTTTGAAATTTCTATAATATTATATATATATATACATACAAAGAGCGAGAGAGATAGAGAGAGAGAGAAAAAAAAAAAAGAAACTGGTGATTATCACAGAATGATGTCTGCGTTGACAATAGATTGGCCGCTTTCATTGCGTCTACAAGATGCGAGATTGCAAAGCACGGTCCAGATGTGTGCCGAAATGAAACCAGCGTCAAATTCCAGTCCAATTCCGTCCAAGTTGGGTCTACAGTTTACACAATCTTCTTTGATTTCATCTCATTTCATGTCCAACTCGGGTCAGCCAAGCTGTGGCAAGACACTTTCGAAAGTTGCTATGTAGGGAGCAATGATCTGCGAAAGCATTGCTGTTGCCTGGCGAGCGACACAAAAAGAACACAGCTCGTAGCAGCTTCTGTTCAGCTAGAAAGAGGTCCAGAAAAGTACCACGATTGGAGTCCGGTGCTATCCGTTCGTCTTGGAAGCTCAAACTGAGTTTAAGCATGTTGGAGTGGCGTATAACAATGGAGCAGTCACCAAGACTGAATAGAAACCTCCATTTCCAGCTGGCAGCTGTATGCCAAACCTCAAAAACGAAGCCACACACGTTCTGTTGCAAGTGATCTGACTCTGCAAATGTTTCAAGAGGCCAAACATTCCAAATGTGGTGCACCATGTGTTCAATTCAGTTTTGGCAAAATGATCGTTCCGCTTTTCGATATGAAGGTACTTTGATATTCTGAACATGCACCTACGGTGTGCAACAAATACACACACACACATAATCATACATACTTTGGAAACATGTATGTCATACTTTGTCCAATGTGCACAGAATTCATCGCCGTTCTCATTGCCATCAAGGAGCTTCCTTCCGAGGGCACATACTGGTGGTCTGGTACTCGGAATGGTACTGCCGAAGAGTTTCACCTTACCACCACTTACCACCGCCTCACATGCTGGAAGCTTAGCTGAGTTATGTGCCTGAAAAAGAACAAACTAAGTGGGGACCTTAAGTTGACTAAGTACTGAGATGTACTAAGTACTACAGTTGTCTAAGACTTCGTCTGAGGATGTCTTGGATCACTTTGTCAAGCTGCAAGCACCCACAAGCCACCAGTCTTCCGCATGGCTCCACCTCCTGGCAAAAATGAACTAGCTCCAACTCGCAAAGTCAGAGATAGAAAGAACGAAGAAAAAGGCGATCTGAAGTAGATCTGAAGGAGATCTGAAGGAGATCTGAAGGAGATCTGATCTTCTTCAGATCTTCTTCAGAAGGAAATCTAAAGACTTGTGTAAGTTACTTGACCTCGTCAAATTCGTCAAAACCATTGCTGCATATCATATGCATAATGAAAAGTATATATATATATGGGTGTATGTATGATTAAAAACTCTTCCACGTACATGAACGGCTCTACCCTACATCCTACAAAAACTCCAGCCCCAAGGCACTGGAAAATTCAGAAGCATGCCGAAAATTCAGCGTCCTGGCATCTTCTGAAGCTCCAAGTTCCGTCCAATGTTGTCCTCGGCAAGACTGAAGCTGGAACGCGAGATGCGAGTCGACATCTAAACTCTGTGGCAAACACTAGTCCATGTGTTTACGAACCTGAGTTGAAAATAGTTGCAAGCTAAACTCCTGGAGACACACTGTAGCAAACTGAGAGTCCAACTTCTCAGTGAAGTCGACCAAAAGATCAGCAAAAAATTAGAAAAATGAATGAAAAGCTTCTAACTTCTAATCCTGTGATCCAAAGCATTGCAATTGGGGCTCCGTGATCAGCGGCTGGAGAGAATGACCATACCTTGATGCAGACAGAATTGTCAAACGAGAACAGATCAGAAAACATGACAAAAATTGAACAATGGTAAATAAATAGATCCTTCAAAAGACAACAATCCTTTTGTTGAAGTGAACAACATCAAGGTGGGCTCGAAGAACTGCCCAAAGCCAAAGTACATATAAAATGCAAGGCCTCCACTGACGATTGCAAACAAAGAAAAGATCGTCCATGAGAGGCGTAGGGCTGACCTCCGACAATGACATTGCAAGTGCTTGAAAGTGCTTGGTACAATCCGCATTTCACGACGGCACTGGACAAATGTGTCTAAATGTTGGCAGTATCCATCCTGTAGCAATCCTGACTGTTGGATCAAACAAGATTCTCTGACTCAGACTGTTTTCTCCGAGAACAAGTTTCAATTCTCAGAACAACCTCAAAAATCCAATTGATTCAAATTCTAGGCGATCCCATCACATCCCAGCCGATTCAATTTATTAAAGAAGAAGAAGAAGAAGAAGAAGAAAAAAAAGAAGAAGGAGAAAAAGAAGAAGAAGAAGAAGAAGAGGAAGTGCCGACGATCGCATAGTCTGATTGCCGTAAATGCAAATAAAGGCTGTCTTCGTATTGAACTACACTATGCCCTCTATACCTCTATGCATGCACTCGCGAGGCCTATACTCTGTGCGCGAGCGAGTGCTGTGCATCACACAGGGCAACAATGGATGCCTCAGCCAGGCATCAAGTCCCTCAAAATCCGCGTCTTCCTTTCTATCTTTAAGGCTATGCTGAGAATCTGAGGAGCAACTTCAAATAGCTTCAAGCCCTTTCAAAGGACATTGTGATCGCAAAACGCCGAGCAAAAAGAGGTATCGAGCAAAATGCCAAACAAATAGGCTCTGCACGAAGCCAAACAAGATCAAAAGGATCGACAGAGCGAAATTCAAGTCAAGCTCAAAACACTCGTGTCTGAAACCTTTTTCAAGTTGTAATCCTCCAGCTACAGTGCCAGCGTTAGAAAATATCAGAATTCACAAGATATGACTTGCAATCGAGATGCGCCCCTGCAGTAAAAATCACAACCGCAAATGATGCAGGGACATAGCTGGTGTCAACGAGGACAGTGGTGGGTTCGGCCCATGTTTCAAGCTCCTTAATTCCATGATTCAGGATGTGCTTGCTTCTTCAGTCGGTATGTGATGTTGTGAAAACTGGACGATGTTCAGAACACCTGGGATACTGATGGATGCTGCAAGAGGCAAAGGCCACAGATCTGCAAAGAAGAGGATACAAAGGATAAGGAAGCAAAGCTACAAGAGCGAGTTGCAGATATCAAAGGATTCTGTACTTCGTTTACCTCTACGTTGTGAATGAGAAGCTCCGAGCCCTGTTGACAAGTCACCGTGCCCCACAATAGAACAGTGGCAAATATGGTTGCCATTGCTGCCGAAGAAATCAATGCGCAGTACGCAAACTGGCGGTCTGAAATTGCCGCCAGTCCGACCTGAGTCTCTGGATCTCTCCCAAAGTCACTTTCCAGCATGACCACAGGTTTCTTTGACAGCTTTACATCCTTCAAATATGACAAAATGGTTGCTAGAGCTGGAAGTACAAATGACAGAGCGACCACACGCAGCTGTGGCAGAACTTTCCAAAGAGATTACCCTATGAGAAGGGAAAGTCAGAGATGAACTGATGGTGTGGATCATGGATGACGGATGACGGATGACAAATGACAAATGACTGATGATGATGATGATGATGATGATGATGATGATGATGATGATGATGATGATGATGATGATGATGATGGCGATGATGCTGATGATGATGATGATGATGGTGATTGTGATGGTGTTTGTGATAACGATGATGATGATGATGATGATGATGATGATGATGATGATGATGATGATGATGATGATGATGATGATGATGATGCTGGTGGTGGAAGTGGTGGTGGTGGTGGTGGTGGTGGTGGTGGTCGTGGTGGTGGTGGTGGTGGTGGCGGTGGTGGTGGTGGTGGTTGTGGTGATGACCGTGGTGGTGGTGGTGGTGGTGATGACCGTGGTGGTGGTGGTGGTGGTGATGACCGTGGTGGTGGTGGTGGTGGTGATGACCGTGGTGGTGGTGGTGGTGGTGATGACCGTGGTGGTGGTGGTGGTGGTGATGACCGTGGTGGTGGTGGTGGTGGTGATGACCGTGGTGGTGGTGGTGGTGGTGATGACCGTGGTGGTGGTGGTGGTGGTGATGACCGTGGTGGTGGTGGTGGTGGTGATGATGGACATGATGTGACTCTGCTCCTCTTGGAACATCCAAAACATCCCAAACCTACAGTTTTGGACGATTTTGACTTGCGAATGTGCGTTTCGCCACAGCACCGTGCAGTTGTTGCACATCTGATCTTCCAGACGTCCCTCAAAGCCCTCAACATTCTTTCAGATTTTGATGCGCACATGTGCATTTTGCCACAGCCAGGTGCGATTTTTGCGCATCCCTTGCCGAACTCACCTCTGAACCCGCCCGCTTGGCGCGCATACCTATTCCATTGAAAAACAAAGCATTTCGTGCACTTCCTACCTGTAAGTCTGACGTTTGCTTCCAAACTTCCTTCGACAATCCGACGATGTCCAAATTGTAGTCCAGCACACCAGGGCCACATGTTACAATGCAAGTTGCACCCGTCCTGCTAGAATGGCTGTGGCAAGCTGCTCGCACAAAAAACTCCACAATACCATACTGTGCCCATACTGATTCCACATCAAAAACTATGTAGGTTTTACTTTGGCAATAAAAGCTTTTTATTTCATAGTGTCTCTATATACAGTATACATACTGACAGTAAGGGTAACGTAAAAGATGTCAGTACTGGTGTAACAATGTCACCATAACATCCACTACAGTTTTTGGAACATCCTTTCATTATCATGACATCTGGCTCTATCCAGCATAGTGACAAAACGCTGAGATGTTGATTGAAAGCAAGATTCGGGATTCAGGCCTTCCGAGTCCTCCTGCGCAGAAGGTTTCACAACAAGGTCACCGCAACTTTTCAGACCAAGAAACACAAATAGTAGTGGCGACAGCCATAGCTTGAGGTTCAGTCAGCATTGGAATCGTCGCGTTTAGACCTCGAAGACAAAAGAAGAAGAAGAAAGGGAAGAGGAAGCGGAAAGAGAAAGGGAAGGGGGAGGTGGCATCAGCGTCTTCATACAGACTCCACTGCTCTGTTGCTGCGTCCCTCAGACGGCACTGATAAAGTGCCATTGATTGACGGTTTCTGGGATATAACTGAACAACACTTGATCAGGTGTGACTGGTGTTTTTTGGAAGGGGTCTGATCATGACCTCCTGCAGTCATTGTAGATCTCTTCAGTTGGTTTTTAACAGCAGGCGATCTAAGCAGCATTGAATCCAAGAAGCGTAGCTGTGCGCCACGCATTTGGTCTATGCTGAGCTTTAGACACCAACATCATTGACTTGATTCAAGCTGTTCAGGATCATACTTCTTTACAGTAGGTATCAAAAACATTCCCTGTCGTAGGAGTCTCATGTCCGCTTGTCAAAGTTTGTCAAACTTCAGCACTTTGTTGATTTTTTTGCAACTGTTCGCCCATTGTTCGGATTACTCATTTCACTGTTTATTTTTAGTCGTGTTTGATGTGTGACAGCACTTTCATGAGCACTTATATAGATCTGCTCAAAGATTGACAAACATCAGGACACAGACCACTCACTATATGAGGCAGCGTCAAAATTATTTGTTCAAGGTATACTCACGGAAATTTTAGAACGTCCCCTATCATTTTCCATGTGTTGGATGTTTTTTATAGAGCTGTGACCGTCCCCTATCGTTTTCCAAGTTTTGGACGTTTTCATAGAACTTGTGAACATTTAAACCAAATCCCATAGGCACAGCTTGATTCAGGCATTCATAAACTCGCAATTTTATAGCAGATCCCATAGGCGCAGCTTGGTTCAGGCATTCAAAAGGCCATCTTTTCATAGCCAATCCCATGGGCACAGCTTGATTTAGATATCCATAAAATCATTATCCTATAGCAAATCCTATAAGCAGAGCTTGATTCAGGCATGCACAAAATCATTTTAAAAGCAAATCCCAAAGGCATAGCTTGATTCAAGCACTCATAGAATCACCATTGTATAGCAAATCCCCTGGGCACAGCTTGATTCAAGCATTCAAAAAGTCATGATTTCATAGCCACTCCCACGGACACAGCCTGATTTAGATATCCATAAAATCATTATTCGACAGCAAATCCCATAGGCAGAGCTTGGTTTTGGCATTCACAAAATCATTTTAAAAGCAAATCCCATAGACACAGTTTGATTCAGGCATTCATAGAATCACCATTGTATAGCAAATCCAATGGGCACAGCTTGATTCAGGCATTCAATCAATCATCATTTCACAGTCAATCCCATGCGTACAGTTTGCTTTAGATATCTATAAAATCATCATTTTAGAACAAGTCCCATAGGCACAGCTAATTCATCCCAGAACAATCCAGGGATTCTGAAAATCCTTTGCTAGGGAAGGGGTAATAATGGCGAAACCTATGTTAATGAAGTTTTCATGCAATGATTTGGCTGGTTCACATTGACAATAGAAGGCCATAATGAACACCACTGGCCCCGGCTCTTTACAACAAATAGAAAAACAACCAAGGCTGGCAAAGAAAAGTCTGCTCCAGCACCTGTAAACCCAAGCTGTTTCTTTTGTTTCTTCTACTCAGAGGAACTCGAGCTATCAGCATTTGGGGTATCGTTCGGGTATCGTTCGGGGTATCGTTCATCCTGACCTTACATCTACAAGATTTCTAAAGGCTGTATGCCATAGCGGCTTGACAAAGTTCAATGGACCGTGGCAACTATTTGCAGCTGTACATCCACTTGTCCAACCTTGTATGTCTCTTTATCTGGCCATAGAATGCGATCTACCTATCTAGCTGTCATTCCTGTCCCTTGTCATGTACCAACTGCACCCCGCTCCAACATCCCACACCCAGCCTAGCTCAACCCGAGAAGCAAGCGCAATGGAACACAGCGTCAACTTTTGCCGAACAAGATGAGCCATATACAAATTGGATATAGAACAACACATAGGTAGGAATATGAATCATGTGACAGTTTGTCGAAGGTGTTGGTTCCGAGATCTGACGATTCCCAATTCCATGTCGCCTTGCTATCTGTTCTGTTCTGAAAAAAGTTGTTGGCGTTAGTGGATGCGTTTGCATTAAACACTGTCATTCTTCGTTCTGGTGTTGAAACTGTGCAAACGCTCCTGGCCGCCAACGCTTTTAATCTCTCAGATTTCTACTGCCAGGCGACCAGGCCTTCAAGGCCTGGCGGTTATTCTGGGCAACCGAAGGCAAGTTCTATGTTTTACGTCCCCGTGAATAGTGCTCGCTGACAAACAGTTGTGTGCAACCTTTGCCAGCAGGCAGCTTGGGGAGATTTCCCCAACTAAAACATGTCATCTTTTTGTCACTTTGTCGGCGCACGTGATGATTCGGAATTTGGATTCAATTCGAGAGCTTCTCAGCTGTGGGATCACGTATTAGCATTTTATAACCCTTCGGGGTAGTGCAACTGAAAGCTGATATCATTCAGATCATTCATATGAATTATATTGAATTATCACGAAATCATGTGAATCTACCTAACTTGCCGTATAAAAAGGCTTGACAATCAAGCATACAGAAGTAGTGCAAGTCTGTGACACTGTGACTGTGTGACTGTGTGACCTGTCACCTGGTTGCCTGCTCTAAGTCTGGAGTGAACTAACAGCGACCTAAGAGCTCCACCGTTCGCAAGCGCAATCAGATTGGCAGAAACGTAGCCAAAAATCTCAATCAATGCTACGACATGGGCTAACCTTGGCTCGGGAATGCAATGCATTGTATGCACAAAATCTCCATGTCAAAATCTCCATGTCAAAATCTCCATGTCTTTCTGTCTCATGCTTTCACAACATCGGAAAAGTCTGCCCTGGAACACTGCGAAGCGAGAACCCACAGCTTCACGTGCTAGATCTGGATAGTCGGGAAGGGGAATTCCTCTCCTCAAACAGAGACTGTCAACTTGACAAAAAAACGATGTATGTATGGATATTTAAGCATTGCACATATCTAAGCCAGAAGCGCAGTCAAAATGTCGAGTCCATGTTTCAACGTGTTGCATCATGCTCGTACTCGTCCTGATCAGCGCTACCAAGCCTTGGTTCCGTGTCAGATCCACGGCGTCACAATGTGCAAAGATGAAGATTTCGCCCACTTGTGACATCTCAAAGGAAGCCCAGGATGGAGTTTGACAATCTTTGGCATACAAAGTCTGAGAGATCAAGTGATGTCAAGTGGTGTCAGAGTCATGCGAACGTGTTGGAAGCCAGGCAACTCTCCTGCATGAACAAAGCAGTGCAGGCGCACGCCACGCTTGCCAACGCCATGATAATGCCTAGCAGCAGGTACATGTATAAAATGAGGTCAAAGCCAATTCTTCCGCTTAGTCAAGCTATCTGCTTTCTCTCTCTCTCTCTTTTATTCTAATGTCTCTCTTTGCTTTTATCGACTCTTCGCTTCTGGCCTGTTGACCAGCCATGCTGTGCGAAGAGACAAGGCAATGTCAAGAGTCCAACATTCATTGTGAAGTTCACCACTGTGAATGTAGCCTCTGCTCCGGTCCTTATAAGTGCTTCGAGGATGTTTGCAAATTTCAGAAGCACAGATGTGGCACAGCGGTCCAACACATTCTGAGAACAGATTATGCAGCAATTTATGAACGGTTTATGCTATGAAACAATGAGAACACATTCTTCCTTATGCTATGAACCAATGATGCAATTTGCCAATAAGGCAAGCATCATAAGGTTGCTGTCCTCCATCCACGGTCCTGGATTCAGAAAGCAGGCACACTGCGATAGAATGCAATGCATCGACTCAACATGACTCGACAACATCTTGAAGATCGTCTTGATATGCACATGCTTGATAGGATGTATCCTTGGATATTTCTTCTCATGGTTTTGCTCATCCTTTCACTGCAGGTGCCTGGTGTCTTTTGTGGGCTACCCATCGGCGAAAGCAAGGCCCGTGGCATGGGCGCATTGCCAACCTTTCCAAACGAAAACGAATCATTTGACACGGAAGTCGGCAAACCTTTGTGGTTCCAATTGTCTAAAGAATCAACATGGGGTCAAACCTTGAAATACCCCAGCCAGCCAAGGAATGTCCATTGTTTGATCTTCATTGAAATGGAAATTCAGTCTTGGCTGCGCGGTGCTATTTCCAAGGTTGATTTCAGTAGTTGACCTGGAATTTGGCCTGGACTTGTTTGTCATCGATGCTGTGAATCAGCTCGGCATCATGGGTCAGCTTCGCTTCCAAGCTCATCACCTTCGGAATGGGAGCAAAAGAATTCAACAAAAATTCACACTAAAAGAATGTAACAGTCCATAAATATCCATAAATTCATGATAAAAGACTACAGTGGACTTCTTTAAGCCTGCTGTTCTGTGCTGAGTGAGGTCCAGCAGAGATCGAACCTTTTACTTCGGTCAAGGCACAGAGCTTGAGATTTCAGAGATTTCGGAAGCCAGGGCAGTGTCCTTCACCAAACGATGCTCAGATAGATCAGCATCTTTGAAGAAGTGTGATCTTCAATGACTCTTCTTTGAACATCTTTGAAGCAGCTTGATCTGTTCTGCTTTGTTGGTAGCCATCTGTGGCTAGTTGTTCAATGCACTCCTGTGCAGAGGGTTCAGCTGTAGAGGCACTACTGCTGCACGAAACTTCCCTGTTTTCGCCTTAGCTAAGGGATGTGATGAAAAACAAACTGAAAGAATGAGAGTGTATCGTAGTGGATTACACTTGAACAAGACGCGGGGTATGTAGACTTTGTCATCCTCAACATGCAGCATCCAGACCCGAATAAATATGCCTTGAATTGTGCTCTCTCTCTCTCTCTCTATGGAGGTGCTATTCCTTTGTGACGATTCACCGGTGATCACATCAACTCTTGGCCAAGCTCAGTAACTCTTAATTTCTGCCCACGGCTGTAGATCTGGGCAGAACGTGTCTGAGCCATCCTGGAGCAAAGGGTCAACCCATCGACTGATCAGACTGGTAGCCAATTTGCACCACATGTCGTACTAAGAATTTCACATTGGCACACAAGATCAAAGCATCACAATGCAACATGTCCGTACCTCGAGTAAAGGCTCAGTCAAAGACATAGCAGGTGGAGTCGGTGGAGGTCGCGCAATTTGGGATTCGTTCGTTGCTGCGCTTCACGTGCTGTCACTGTGCTACCCTGCTGTTGTATGGGCGATCCGATTCTCTTCGGTTCCGTGTGAAGGGCGTTGTGACAGGAGTGAAGTGAAGTCGGGTCGTGGTCTGCAAGGCTTGAACTTTCAAATCTTCGGAAAGCGTGTCAGAACGAGCTCAGCTCCAGGATCCCTTCAACCAGCTCCAGGATGAAAAAAGAGTAGAAATTGAAATAGAAATCATTTGAAGTCGTGAACAATGTGCTCCAAGTGCACCCGGCTGCCTGTCATCTTTATGAGATAGTGAAAATGTTGGAAAAGGTCATCAACAATGGTGGCTACGAGACTCAAGAATTGGGAATTACAGTTCAGAATCCATGGCATAAGGTGCAAAATACACGGTTTGATAATTCCCTAATGGAGGGGATGTTGACACTGCACTTTCAGCTTCCCCAAGGAACCTGTAGTCGTGTCGTAGAAGCATACTGTCTTACGAGCATACGCAAGATCATGCAAGAACAGAGTACCTGTACCGACGTGTACTGACTCTATGTCTATGCAGTCTTTCTTGGTCTCTTTCATCAATCCAAGGCATGCATGGCATACATGGCATACATGGCATAGACTTTGTGATGCGTTTGCTCCAGTCGGGGCATGGGCCACGGCGGCCACAGCCAGCAATTGGCGCTTCTTTTTGAATCCCAAAGTTGTCACTTTGAGGTCTCTGGCTCTGCTTCAGCCTGGCACAGGAGCAAGACATGTCCGTCATGAACTGAAACGACAAAGTAACCACGGACAGAAGTTGTGATGTGTTTGTCTTATTCTGTCATGTGATATGATTTGTTATGCGCTGATGCTGTATGCTGTGACCAAGTCCATCCACCTGAGCTTTGAACATCTTCAAACTAGATTGCTAACAATCGCCACAACTACTTCGAGTGCGAAACTCCTTCAATCTTTAGAGCTCGTCAGGAGTCATTGCAGCAGTTGCCAGTAAATTTACATCGACTTGAAAAGCTGTAGGCAATCCGAAAGAAGTATTGACCGGTAAGAGGCATGGGTCGCCCATGACCTTCTTCATGCTATCAAGCTTATCAACGGTGCCTCTCCACTTTTCACAAACACCATGCATTTGTCCTTGCTTCTCTTGTTCCAACATCAACTCTGGTGCAGAAGATTTGACTGGCTAGGCGGATTCACCAACCAGCCTCAGCAGCTTCGCTGGCCTTTGCATTATCCGCATCTACTACCACCTCCTCAGAAGGCTGAGACGGCCAAATGTTGCGATAGTGACTCTACCGAAATCTTTGGCTGTTCAAGACACAATTTAAAACCACTAGGTGCAAACGCTGACTAGACTATAGACTATAGATGTTTCTTGAGCTGCATGAAAATCGTGTCATTTCATCTCCTCCGCAGGTTCTGCCGGCGCAGGTGCAGGCTCAGCAACGTCAAGCTGGGAGGCCTCACATGCCACGTTGCCTTTGAAACTCTTGAGCTATCAAGAGCTTCACAATCGCTTCACAGTTCACTTCACAGTTCACTTCACAAGGCTTCACAAGGCTTCACAATGCTTCACTTGGCTTCACTTCACAGTTCACTTCGCAGTTCATTTTAGGTTTCGAGAGACATCGACAAACGTGACACGATGCTAAGCAGGGCGCCACTGGCTCCGAAGGCTCTGTTGGTTCCACTGGTTCTGCCGGCTCCGCTGGCTCTGCAGCTGCCAATGAACCAAGGGCCTGCTGAAGTGTCAAGTCAGTGTCAAGTCAGTCTACATCATCATCATCATCATCTTCTTCTTCTTCTTCTTCGTCATCATCATATTCATCTTTATCATCATCATCATCATCATCACCATCATCATCTTCATCATCATCATCATCATCATCATCTTCATCATCATCATCATCAGCAGCATCATCATCATCATCATCATCAGCAGCAGCATCATCATCATCATCATCATCATCACCATCATCATCATCATCATCATCATCATCATCATCAACAGCAGCATCATCATCATCATCATCATCATCACCATCATCATCATCATCATCATCATCATCATCATCATCATCATCTTCATCTTCATCTTCATCATCATCATCATCTTCTTCTTCTTCATCTTCATCTTCATCATCACTTTCATCATAATCTTCATCATCTTCTTCATCTTCATCATTTCAAAAGCAACATTCTTCTCACACAAGGATTTGCCAGTTCACTTTTGAGAATGCCTTCAATTAACCTCCGTGTATCGTAAGTCACTTCTGTAAGCTTTTCTGACTTTTGTGCGCTTCGGGTGTGGACAATTTGTGTTGCGATGATTTTGGGGTCTTCGGAAGCGCTTTACAGTGCTCTTCTCCAGCCTCTAGTGGAGGCAGATCACTGCCATCGGCTTCCGCCTTGCCAAAGCCAGGTTTGAGGGCCTCCACCATAACACACCATAAATAGATACGAGCAATAGATGTGTATATTATTCTTGGGATCTTTCACATATGTTATTGTGTGTATAGTGCATATAGATACACATCTGCATAGGGGCGCATGATGTATACTGTACAGTATAGGTATACTATCATCTGCAGTCCGAAGACTGCGAAAATTTGACTCAAAATTTGAGTCACTTTAGCAATCAAAGTCCTCAGATGCCCTCAGTCCTTGACTCCTCATTCTCTCCTCATTCTCTCCTCATTCTCTCCTCATTCTCTCCTCATTCTCTCCTCATTCTCCTCACTCTCCTTCCTTCCCTTGTCCTTTTGGCTTCTGCACCTCAGCAGATGCCTCAGGTGCTTCAGCAGCCGGAGCCTCAGCTCTCTCCTCCGCCTCGAAACTTCGGGAAGCTGCCAGGCAAAGTTTTCCAAGAAGAAAAAGGAGAACAAGAAGAAGAAGAAGAACAAGAAGAAGAAGAAGAAGAAGAAGAAGAAGAAGAAGAAGAGGAAGAAGAAGAGGAAGAAGTAGAAGGTTCTTCCAATTTTATGTAAGGTCTTTGAAATGAAGTTTAAGGAAGAACTTGATGTTCAAGGTCTCGTTTTGAAATAAACTGGTCACCAAGCTGCTAAAAGGCTTTTGGTATTTTGGGGTCATTAAATGTCTGAATTAGACTGAAATAAAAAACAAAAATGAAACAAAGATCTTGGATCAATGGGATCTTGGGATCAAATCAAAAGTCAAGACCTTCGAACACCTTCGAAGCTGCGCTAGCTGCGCTATGCACCTCAGCTGGCGCAGCCTGGGCTTCTCCTTCCGTCGGAGCAGTTTCCACACCTTCAGCTTCGGCCTCGTGCAATGCGCCCCAAGCGAGATCCGGTTTGATGCCCATAGAGACCATCGCAGAACCACAGTGGCTACAAGAACTTCCTCGTATTCTATAAAGGATCCCGATGAATCCAAATCCCATAAGAAGGATCCATCACTTAGCAGTGGCTAACTCAAAACTATTTGATATGCAAAGCTTTGCCTGCAATGCTGCCGGTTCTTCTCCAGCCTGTTGCTGGAGAGCAAACTGGCAAACCAGTCCGAAAAAATGTCCAGACTGCATGGGAGGCTGATGCTCTAAACGTCTCAAAAAGGCAATACAAGAGGGGAACTTGCGGTGAGATAGCTGCAAAGAATGCAAGTGCTTGCGGAGTACCCAAAAGCTTTTAACAAACATGTACGTTCATCAATTTCACTGTGAAACAGAAACTTTGCCTTCAAAAAGGTACACCAAACTAACACCAGGATATGTGATGGAACATCTTCTTGTGGGCAAAGGCGTGTGACGGCCACAGGAGCCTCGCCCATAAGGTCCTGCAACAATGATCAGCTCCAAATATGTAGATGTGGTCACAGTCTGCATGGTGTTCACCTACCCATCCTATGTCTCTTGATGGCACTTGATGGCACTTATTGATGGCCTTTTCTTGTTATTGTCTTGTGTCTCAAGTCGTCGTATCACAGCTTGCTCCTGAGCGCCATCTTGCAATTCTGGTTCTGGTTCCGGCGGTCGCATAGATGCCAAAACCTCTGGGTCTTCGATGTCAGAATCAAAAGCCTCAAAAGCAGCACACATTTGTCAAAATGTGTTCACAACATGCCGGGTTTGACCCCACCGAGCGATTCAACTTGATTCCCCAAGCAGTTTGTTTCATATTGTTTCAATGTCAACCACGACTGGTCATGCCTTGATCTTCAAACAAATTCTCAACCTTCGAATTGTTTATGGCTTGCCGATGACACCTCCGTCTCCGGGCTGCCAGGGGCTCTCTCCACCTGGCGGGGAATGGACATTAGTGACTTTACAATTCCTGAAATGAATCACTCAGCAATCCACCGTCGTGTCAGCCATGCCAACGTTCGACAGCCGTCAAGAGTGTGGGTTTTGGGTCCACTTGAAATCAAATGTTGTTGTCAGCCACGTTCCAAGTCTGACTATCAAAATGCTGTCACCACACGTCGTCAGCAGCTTCAGGTGCCAAAACTAGAATGAAGAAGTCCGAGTAGATCACGCAGTTTGCCCAAATAGAGCAGCTTGGATGGACCGCCAAAGTGGATTAAGCAGAAGGATCAAGACCCGTGGATATTCACTGGCACTGGCATTTCCTTATCTGTCTTCTTTCGACTATCCTCGAGAAGAATCACTTTCGCTCTACTGGACACTCGACCTTTTCTGGCATGGCCATTGTACCTAGCGCATTTTCCATATTCTTCAAAACTTGCGCCACTCGTTTTAAAAAGTCTAACTTTCACGAGGACAGTACAAGACATCCTGTCACGTGCTATTGCTGCTACTTTCCAGGAAGTCTGAAGTAACAACGGCAGCAAGGTTTTGTTAGTAAGCAAAAACGTGTTGCGCTTGTCAACACGGGCTTTGGGTTCCTTTTATTCAGCTTCTGGACTGCACCAGGTTTTGGACTTCAGGCTCATGTTGGAAGCGAGGATATTCATGTAATCTTTTGGGCTAAGGATTGTCTTGTAAACTTCGAATGCTGTCCAACACAGCAAATCACACCACAACCAAGACTTAGGCGACAAAGTACACTACCAAAGACTCTCTGCTGAAACTGTTTTTGGTCGGCAATTCTCTAATCACGTTATTCTATACCGCCTGGGCGGTCGAAAATGGGAAGTTTGAAGTATCGTATTGCACACAGGTTCGCGGAAGCAACAGGGGCCTCATTTGACCGGACAACGATATATGGTGCTTTCACGTTTTTTTTCCCCAGCAGCAATAGCTATGGGGTCTTTGGCCCAGGTCAGCTCTGGAGTGATCCGGTGCAGCTTGAAAACCAGGTTCCGGGCAGTGTTCCAGAGCGTTCCGGTGCAGATACGTCGTGAGGTTCCGGAAGGTTCCAGTAGAGGGTTCTTGTGCCGATAGCTGATGGGATTCCAGAGGGTTCCCGCGCACACAGGTGATCAGGTTCCGGAGAGTTCCAGTGCAGGTACGCTGTGGGGGTTCCGGTGCCGATGCTGTAGCCGATGAGGTTCTGGAGGCAAAGGGTTCCGCTGAGGTTCCGGAGGGTTCCGGGGCAAATATGCAGTGAGATCCGGAAAGTTCTGGCGCAGGTAGCCGATGAGGTACCCGAGGGTTCCGGCACAAAACTTTGTGACTATGGTTCTAGTGCAGATGCTTTGTGAAGGTCCAAATGGTTTCAATTATTCCCCGAAAGCAAAGCACTGTTTGCTACTGGCTCTTCAGCCCACATTGGCTCCGGTGGGATCCAGTGCAGCTTCCAGACTTGGTTCCGGCACGTTCGCAGCATTTAGCTTGGGTTCTGCAGGTTTCCAGTGCAGATCCACGTGGTTCCCCAAGGTTCTGGCAAGTTCGGGGAGCGCCCACGTTGGGTTCAGATGGGTTTCGGTGCAGAATCCAGGTCAGGTTCCGCTGGGTTTCGGCAGCATCCACGTTGGATTCAGATGCATCTATGTAGATTGGGCAAAATGAAAGACATGGTTCAGTTTGATGGGAACGGGGAATGTGCAACGTTCGGACACTGGCAGCAGGTATCCTCAACTGACGACAAAAATGTCATTTTGGCGGGTCAGGTCAACCATCAATATAATATATCCGAAGGTACATGGGCTTCACACAGGCTCCGTATACGACGCGTGATGCTCTTGGCGATAGCGCTTGAGTTCATTTCTGTCTTTGGATGCATTGCCAGAAAAGAGGCATGCAAGGCGCAGCATTGGGAAATGGAAAACGCTCATCATTCGCGCTTCGTTCTGCCTGAGTGGAGCTTCTTCTTTGCGCTTGAGGCGCAGGCACATACGCAATTGCAACACATTATCATTACAACTAGGTGTTGCGACAGATGTTCAAGACTGTTCAAAGCAGCCGCTATAAGATGAACTCGTCACATAGAAACCAGATTGTGATGTGTGTGTGTGTGTGCATGCAGCCGGGTTGACTGAAAATGGTACGCGGAAGTGATTCTGACTTCAAGTCCATGACTGCAAGTTCAAACTATCAAGACCAGTCAGACCAGCCATGCGCGGAGGCCGAAAGACCTGGCTGCCAGAAAAGCTTGACACGACAGTGCAACTATATTGTCCGAACGCAGTTTTTTCAGATATGCATATCCTACAAACACCAACTGCTTAAGCTTTGCACAGCTCAGTTTATGTACTTTTGAAGTGAAGTGACTGCATAGTGGTATGATTCTGACTATGTATGATTGCACAAGACTGTGTGAAGATGCGTAAGCATTCTGATTTGCTGAGAAGAAATTGGAAGGTGAACTTCTTCCTTCCCTTGCCTTGTGCGTGTGCATTTGTCTCGGCTGGTGAAATCTATGCACTGGAGGCTTACGCCGATAGTGCGCGGGAGCCTGGAAGCAGTGCAAAGATGTTCAAAGATGTTCAAAGATGTTCGAAGTCCAAAAATCTCCAATTTAGAAATGCCTAAAAAAGGAAATGCTAACTGAAAGTTCTGGAAGCATCAGATTAAACGATTCTTGGCACGAACGTTTCCAGAATTCAAGTCATGAGTGCGGACCCGCTCTGCTGCACATGAACGACAAGAAAGAGAATGAAGCACATTCTTATCATGTCTTGCCTCCTCCTGCATCTTTGCGGAGAAACCCCAAACTTTCTGATCCTGCAGAGCAGCCTGCGAGATAGAATCTACTTTTTAAATGGACAGCGCAAATGAGAAACGGCAATTCCAAAGATCGGCGATCTGCAAAAGGTAAGTGCTGCATCTTGCGGTTTATCCTACCGATGGAAAGGACAATCAATGTGCAGCCTCAGCTTGTCGGCGGTCTCGGAAGCGCACCACACACGCACCTTAAGAATGAGGAATCTGTTTCACGTTGAAAGTTGGACAATGAAGGCAACTAAATGATCTAAATGGACCACAGATACCAAGGACTACCAAGCCATGCCAAGGCAGCAAAACCTGAGAATTTGGGGAGCAAAAGCCAGCGTTCGAGATGGCTACGACCTACCATTCCTCCTAGAATCCGTCTGTGCAGCACCCAACACCAATTTGTCCCTAGAACGAAACCTCCGAACGCCTGAGGCAAAATGCTTAGATGCTTCGTTTCGATGTTATTCGCACAAGAAATTGCACAGTTCGAACACAACTTGAATTTTCTTCAGGTGCCCTTGACCCCGAATCTATGGTTCACTGCACAACGCAAATGCATCAAGCAAAACTATCTAGATCCCAGCAGCACGAGATGTCCAGACCCAGCATGTTTCCATCCCGTTCCCTGATAAAATACAAAAGTCTAAGGAACTGGGACCCGAAGGATTTGAAAAGCAACGTTTGTTAACCCACACATGCCCTGACCCCAAAAAGAGTAGTGGTATTGTCTACCGGACTCTACCTGTGCATGTTCCATCCTGTTGAAACCGCCTTCTGAAATACTTCAAAAGGCATGGACCTTCCACCGCAGCATGCTACTTCCACCACCCTGCCATGCATGGCCCGTACTTATCCACTACGGCAGACAACAAGATCTATGAATATCTATGATCTGCAGAATTCTATAGAGCATCCCCACATCAGCCCCCAAACGAGGGAATCGCCTGCCACCACCGGCAAGTTGTCTAGTGGCGCATGACCCAACAAGACCCCCAATCGCCCCAATCACTCACTTCGTTCGCCCACAACTCCAGCCTTGCTGGCAGGTTTTTTCATAATAAGATCGCTTTCTGCGAGGCCAAATCCAGGTTGCTAAGATCGGAAAAAATTCTATTTGGTAAGATCATGTAGACATCGTAGACTTGTCGGTGCTTCTTACCATGCCTTGGGCAATGCCTTGGGCAATGCCTTGGGCCTTTGGCAATGCCTGGTGTCTTACAACACACGGTGCAAGTTCCAAGTCTCGGGCTTCCATCCTCAGACCATTCGCGGATCCATTCGACGTCGCCCAAGGCATCCCGCAGTTGTGCCTCTCAGCTACTGACACAGCTGATACTGACTTCCAAGGACTGACAGACTGACACAGCTGGGACTTCCATTGTCCGACCCATGCAGTCTATGCAGTCTATGCAGTCTGCCTCATCAGGTCCCCGCATCTCTTCCTCAGTGAAATTTGAAATGTAGAGAAGTCAACAGAGTCAGAGTCGTCTATTTCTGAGAGTATATACACGTAAATTATCATATATATATATATATATATATATAATCACTGTATATATATATATATATATACATACATCTATACAGTATATATGTGTGCTTCTCTTCTCTTAATTAGATGTTTTGTCTCCTTTGTTTGAAATGAAGACTGGATCATGCCTTTCTTGGGGACCTGGCGGGAAGCTTGGAAAGGTGCAATACAGCCGGTCTCGGGCGATTGTCCAGCGTGGTCTGGCGCTGAGCAGGCTGTGACGGTACCAAGGAAGCTTGTCTGTTGGTTCGTATTTATGTATGGAAATCATAGATGATCACACATACAACCGTACATATATATAAAATATGTATATATATATATATATGTGTATATAAACATATATACATATATATGTATATATAAACATATATATGTGTGTTCATTTGGCTTTACATGAAATTCAATGTAGCATGGAATACTCCTCTAGCTTTATATCGGAGATCATCACTTCACATTGTATGCTCGATATTTGTATGCAAAATGGGCTATCATTGACCCTTTGTCGTTTAGATTTGCAGATAAGTTTGTAGATTTGTGACCCTTTTTGACCCTTTTTCCAAAGGCGACAACTTTTTACATTGATACATTGCGCATCATTTGGCATGGCCAGTGTGGTACTTGAGGTCAGGCCTGGTACGGCGGGCGCATTGGCATCGGCCGTCGCTTGACGGGATCCTGGGGCACGCTGAGGCCGAAGGAGAATTCCATGGAACCCATTTCTGGTGTCATTTTTTTTCATTTCTGATGTTTCCAAATGCCAAATGACAAGCTTACGATGCCATTTGTTGATGTTTCCATTTTTGGACACTCTGTGTGTCGCCTCCTTTGGCGCTGGAGTTAGCGTGTTGATCTTGTCCTTGATGTTGACCAAAATGGCCTGTCGCAAGGCTTGGTGAGTCTTTGAAGCCTGGTGCTTGTCGAGATGGTTCAGGTCTGCCTGGAGCTGCTCTCGATTTCGATCTGACGTAGATGGATCGTTGATCCTTCGCATGTGGAGATCAAACTGGAAGAGAAAGTGCAGCAAAGTGCGGCAAAGTCCAGCAAAGTGCAGCAAAGTGCAAGTTTCAATGTCTGATGTTTGAAATTTGTCGGCTCTCTTCGTCCTGGACAGCACCTGCTTGAGCTGGTCTGTCAGGCTTGAGAGCAGCACCTTTCGCCGATCCTTACGGCAGAGCACCAAATGTCAGCTGTTGAGGGCTCTGTGGAGGGCTCATGGATACCCAAATTCTCGCCTCGAAATGAAAACTCAATCTATCCAACTTGATTCTCTCAGTCTCTCTCTCTCTCTCTCTATATATATATATATCTAACCATTTATCTGTCCATCTGTCAATATTTCTAGTGTTTGTTTGCGGTGGATGGTTCTACAACGTAATTAGAACACACTTAGACGTGCAACAAGTGGCCTGTAGCTCTTCCCGCTTTCTCTTCGCTTCCAGCACGCTGGCTGACCTGGAGATTTTTTGAATTTCATGCGATTTCTGCAGTTGGCAGAGAATTTTTTTTGTCCATGATCTACGAATTGCATTCGACACGCAGCAAAAATAGACACTTAGGTAAGCACTTTGTTTGCAGTCCTTGACTGACTAATATATGTATATACATAGATAGATAAATAGATAGATAGATATACATAAATAAACATAGGTATGACTATATCTTTGTTTCTATGCTTGCACCCGTGCACTTTGTTCTGTGATACCCTCTTTGGAGTCCAGGCTCTAGTGTCATGTTGCCGCTGGCGATGATGGGAATACCTAAGCATCCACCGGAGCGTCGGAAAAAACGTTGGCCTTTGCGAAGTTCATTGCTTTGCCCAGGTCTTCCATTCAGAGAGGTAATTCCAACAAGGATCTTTGGGAGACAATGAAGGCTCAACAAGTTCGCTTGCCAATGGCAATCCCTGTTGGTATGATATTACACCGTTCCATGATTCAATACACTTCCTATCCACACTGGAGTCTGGGATTTGCAGCGTTAAAGTGCCAGTGCTGAAAGAAGGACTCCTATTGCTGGGCAGGTCATGCAACTTTCGGCACTTGAGCCGACTCTCAGGCACGAGCTAGGTGCAACAGGTGCATTGGCCTCAAGACACGGTAAGAAGAAATGAAAAACTGAGAATAAAATAGGGAATTAAATTAGAAGACATAAGAATTAACAAGAATTAAATGAGAAAAGGAAGAAGACTAGCTAAGAAGACATGACATGGAATGCTGCAAGTGCAGAGACATGTTGCGCCAGCCATCAACATTCAACACGTCAAGTCGTGCAGGAGGGCAAATTAACTTCGATGGAAGCCGAAAATGACACTGAACTTCTCCAACGCAAAAAAAGACACACAGTAACACACACCCAAAAAAACATTTGCAGCCACGGCACCATCTGACCAATGGACTGGCAAGCAGTGATCTACATCAACAACATGTGTATGTTGCGAACATATAATATATATATATATATATGTATATATATAATATATATAATATATATATAATATAGAGAGAGAGAGAGATGAATAAGCATGGGTTCAGCCATTTATATAGGAAGTATTGCGTAGGTAATGGATGAGCATGCCATCACATGGACACCACCTTCCTCTGCAGCCGATTCAATCAATTGTTGTTCACTCATCTACTTCAGTTGCATTGTGCATACAATCGACATACTTCCCCAATCAGCATCATGAATCATGCGCCCACATTCATTCCACATTCATTCCACATTCATTCCACATTCATTCCACATTCATTCCACATTCACTTCGTTGACCTGATCTTTCCATGAGACCTTCAGCCCGTCTCTCATTTGCACTCGGCCTCGCCGGGTACGTCATCGGGTGCGCGCTGCCCGGCCTGAGCAGCTCCGACATCAGCGCAACAAGTTGTGTCGGTTGCATCCGAATCGCTTTCCCAAGCTGCATCTATCATATATATATATATATATATATAAATTATGTATAATGCTTTTACAAATATGTACACGTTTGCTGTTGCATTTACATCCTTTCGGAATCCGTTCTGTTTGCCGTTTGATTCTTTACCTCCTGCTGACCTTTCTTAGCATTTCTTGACTCGCTGAAAGCTGAAAGCCTAGTCCTTTGCAAAGCCCTGGCCTTGGCATGCCACGGTCTCAAACCTCCAGGGCTCCACGAGGTGTCAAGACTCGCTTCCAAGTCGCAGATCCCGATGTGCGAAAGATGCACGATGTGTACGATGTTGATTTTATGCCCTAAATGCATAAGCACATGCACAGAAAGAGAGACAAATTACACCCAGAGGACTTGATTGGCATGTTCAAAGTATTAGAAATGACATGTGCCTACGAAGATTTGAACACTCATATCTTTCATGCATAATCCGTCTGCTACCGGCTAACCAATGTCCAAATCGCTGTTTTCCCAAGCTTGGATTGTGGTTGGCGTCACAAACCGATCGTATGATGCCTGAAGAACTGCTTGTTGTTGCCAGTACTCAGTACCACGCTATCCCCAGAAGATACTGCAGAGCTGGTGATGAAAAGATAACATATATAATCATAATCACGTATGTAAAGATGTATATATGTAAATATCTGTAATCATATATATATAAGTGTATATATATATATATATGGTTATCATACATATATACAATAATGTACTTGTAAGCGCAAAGAAAAATATATGCGTGCTGTATCTAAGAATTGTGAATATCGATACTTTAGCTCTTGTGAAACCGTTGGGGAGTGTGACCAAGAGTGCCCTGATGTGCCCTGCCTATTGACGGGTCGTTCAGCACTGGAAACCGCAGAGCCTGGCACAAAAGAAAACTACGGGATTGTGACGCATCAAAATCTGCCGGTGATAAATAATGATGAATCTCCAAACAAAAAATCAGCCACAAAAAATGTGTGGACTACAGGTGCAAGAGCATGTTGCATCCACAGCTCTGAAGCTGCGGATGAAAATCAGAAGCATCGCTCGGCGCCCCTTTCCTCCTCTGCGTCCTCCATGCGAGTGAAGGTGACGATGGCCTTGTCCCCACAGCGAGACTCAACGACTCAACGACTAAGCTGTGCCAATTTGCAAAGAATCAGAAGTAAATACTAAGTAAACAGCTTAGTAAACTTTGTGTCCGGAGAATTGTGATGTAACACAACTCATATCACTTACACAAAGAACCTGACAGAACATGAGGAACAAACCAGCGTTTGTAGAAACAACAGGTTTTGAAAACTGTCTTGGTGGAGAAAGAGATCTGTAGGGACTACGTTGTTGTTTCCAAGTTCTGTGGGACCGAGTCCTGAAGGAATCACACATAACATGTGCCACCTGGTCCACTCAACCAACGCGAAGATCCCCACCACATCCCAGCCCACCCTCCCATCCTTTAGTTTTCTGTCCCCGTGTTCAAACAAGTACAGTATGCATATCTTTGACTGCCACTTGGAGGAAACTGCTTTCCATCCACTTTCCTGAAAGTGTATAGTACAGTAAGAAAACAATTAGCGAATAAAGTCTGATATAGAGAGTAGTACGGTATAGTGTCATGTAGTAGAGTCTATTAGTAGCATATGGAGATAAACACAGAAATATACAGTGTGTACATATATGTGGAGATATATCATGAGAATTCCTGCGGAAATAAGGAAAAGAACAGCACTTCCCAGCGCCTCATGGCGCATCTGATTGATTTGTAGCGAGGACACCGGCCTGAGACTTGCTCCAGAAAGTGTTCTCGGGATAAGAAAACAAAAATCAAGATGAATCAAGATGAATCAAGATAAAGTAAGATGAATCGAGATGAATCAAGATGAATCAAGATAATTCAAGATAAATCAAGATGAATCAAGCATCAAATTTTGAGACTTTTAAGCCCGTTTGTTTGCTGTAGAATGCGCTAGCTCGTTGCAGTTGCAAACTTGATCCTCCGTTTTGCTTCTCGTCTGAAAAATCTTGGGACTTGGCCCAAACCTGCCGAAGTACTCGTTAAGCACATCCATTTTGTTCAGGCTTGGAGGCACCTGCAGAGCCCAAACTCCCAACTTTTGGCAACTTGGAAATGCTTAGTACCCTTGCCTGCATCACCACAATGCTTACGCCTCCGCCTTCATTTCGCTCCAGTCGACCTAAGGTCACGGTGCGAAGTTCTTCTCTCAATGTTTTCCTAAGATCTTTTCTTAATGTTCTAGAATCTTTCAGAAAAACATTAAGATGTTTTCTAAAATCCTTCCTAAGAATGTTTTTAAAATCACGTTTTTTCCCGTCTTTTACGCTGACCAAGTCTGCACTGTCACCGTGCCTCTACGCGGAGGTGGCTGTGAGGGCGGCGGCCTAGGTGTAAGCGCCGCGAGAACAGATCTGTAAATCCAAAGAATGACACGGTCAGAACTCGGATGGTCCAAACCCTTGGAGGATTCAGAATTCAGAATACAATCTTTAGAATACTTTTGAACCCAGATTGATGTGGGTTCCCCTCGTGTTAATGGACATTCCAGATCACAACACAAATCAAATTTGTGAAATCTAGAAAAACGTGCAGCGAGAATCGTATGCAATGTTATTTACTGTCAATTCGACTGGCGACCATGTGTGATGACAGTATGCCGCACTGCAAATATCTATGCAAACAAGTTGACACTCTAAATCTGTTTTAACTGTTTGTGCGCGTGTGTCACGGCCGCAATCAAGTGAATACTTATGCAGGTATGTACACGCATGAAACGACGCGTGCGTATAAATGAACAAAGCAGTAAATACAGTGAAGAAGTAAACAAACAAAAAAAAAACGCGTGAATGAATAAATGAATAAATAAATAAAGACATATATGGTCTCGTCCTGCGTCCTGGTACTCCGCCCCCCATGGTATGGTCCCCCCCTCCCTCCTTCACCCCACAATTGCACAATTGCATGCTATTTGACACACTTTGGAGCTTCAGCCTCGTATTTGCACGTTACTTTCTCTTGTTTGGAGCCTTACCTCCTATTTGCGCGCTATTTGCTGCATTTGACAGCTGCACATACTGCATATACACCTATTTACTACCTACATACTACTCATGCACATACTATCTATACAATACTACTAAAATACTCAGCATGTACCTTCGTATCTACCTACTTACTACCTTCTTACTATCTATTCACTACCCATTTTACTACCTACGGATCATGCAATACTGTCCATATTACTACCTATGTGCTTTGTACCAATGTACTTTCTACTACCTATATACTCCCTGTCTAGTATCTACCTGTATGCTGCATATAGCAGCAACGGGGCTACATGGGACTTGACGCTTGTTGATATCTATATTGCTTATGCACTGTTATCTACTACCTATGTACTACCTTTGTGGTACCTATGTAGTACTTGCATATTACTTATGTACTTCCCATATACTACTTCTGCACTGCTTATATAATACCTACATATCAGGTCATATTACCTGCATACTACCATATACTACTTATATACTACTCTTACCTAATTCTACATTACCCAACCCACCCACCCACTCACCCCACCACCCACACAGGGGTCGTGGAGACATATACACGTATACATACAGACATATACGTACCATGACCGTTCCGGGGGGTGCAGGAGCGTACCATGTATGTATGTATGCATGCATGCATGCATGCATGCATGTATGTATGTATGTCTGTGTGTGTGTGTCTGTCTGTCTGTCTGTCTGTCTGTCTGCCTGTCTGCCTGTCTGCCTGCCTGCCT
>VSDK01007959.1:7729-23344 GCA_009767595.1 Symbiodinium kawagutii | reverse complement strand
TTTTTTTTTGGCCGAAATTCGGCCCGGCCAAATGAATGTACTAAATAATGGAATGAAGCGAACAGATTGATAATCTGGAAGCAGAAACGCATTTTATACTGTATTTTACATGGTTTTGTACTATGGTCACATAATAGAACAACATCTACCTAGTCAAGACCCTTATTTGATATATAGAGTTGCGGGCCGGGGGGGGGGCGCTGACCATATATATATATATATATATATATATATATATATAGTGCGTGTGTATATTTAAATACACTATACATATACATACAATATACATATGTGTATATATATATATATACATACATAAGCTATATACAGTAGATACAATACATAGATGTATATACATATAAATATAATAGATAATGTGTGTGTTTCAGTGATATGTAATGCATATGTACATATGTAGAATATATACATATCATACTCATACCTTATATCTTTGGCCAATGTCCTGCTCTGAACTCTGCATAGACTGTCGAAACCGGGCCTTCAGCATCTCACTGCGTGTGCCCTCCGCACCCCGCTTCACACGAGCTGTGCGATGTCGACTGTATCCACCCAAGAGCTCATCAGCACCTCTTGACGCACTGAAGAAAGTGAGAAAAAAATGCAAAAAATAAAGTTCAGAAGTATAGAATATAGTTAAAAAGTTAGTCAAAGTGGTAGGAAATACATATAAAGTAAGAAATGTAGAATAAAGTAAAAGATTTAGAAGATGTATGAAGTGTTTTCGATTCCAATCATAATAACTTGATGTTATGTCTTGAAATTATAAGCTCAAGGGTTGTTAGGACTGTTCGGACTTGATCAGACACCATTCTTCGATTTGATCCAAGAGCAAACCGACCTTGAGATATCTTGAGTTGAGACCATATGAAGCTGTGGACATTTCAACTTAAAGACAGTCTTCGAATGTCTTCATATGATTCTGAATCTGTCTTACTCCTGTTGCAGCAGTGCGCCTGTGCCAATCAACAAGACCCTGCAAGTCGCTTGCATTTCAGCCTGCCAAATACTCGTTGCAGTAACTCTGCTGGCTCTGTCAGCGAAAGCGGAATGTGCCTTCCGATCTGCGCACAAAGACAGAGCACTCAGCTCTCTCAGCTCAGTCCCCTGGACAAGACCCACAAAGCGCCGCCAGAAAATGCAGCGACAAAACCAGAACTAAAAATAAAGCTGAACATGTTAAACAAAATATACTGCGAGTGGAAATTTGGTTTCAAGACATTCGTTGGTCGATATGCATTTATTCTCCACCGGTGAAGTGGACACCTTGCCTCCGGGTCAGGCTCAACATTTTGTTCCGTGCCTGTCCCAACTGCCACGCAGATCACGACTGGCCAACAGATCTCCATGGCACAGTCAACAGATCACAACATGCAAACGCAGTGCCTTGAACAACTTTGACTTTGTGTACAGGGCACCATTCGCTCGGATCTCCGGCTGCCTGACAGAGTTCTACATCTGATGATTCTTCATGATTTCTCATTTCCCTAAGTTGGACTTAGGTGGACTTAGATAAACTTACTGACTTGGTGTCAAAAGCAGAGCAAACGCAGGCCTTACGCAACTTTCGACAGCAAAGCTTGCAAGACAATTGCGAGCAACCTCAGAAGTGTTGAAGAACGCAAGAATGAGACCTTCTGGGAGTGTGGCTATTTCAAATAGGTTTTCTTATCAAAGACAAGTGGCCAGGCTTGGCTGGCAACACGCAGCTCACACAACTCACCTTCTCTGCTGGACCTGCATCCACTTGGGACTTCGAAGAGAATTCTGAATCGACCTGTCATAGAAAACATGAATAAAACATTTCTTCAAACTGAATCGCCTGGGCTCGACATCTTCGGTTTTGGCGTCTCGAGTTGCAATGGCGCTGCTGCAGACGAGCTTGATACTTCCAGCCACCACGGCGCTTCGACGAAGTCTGGAGAGCACACCAAGCCCCTGCCTCAAAGGAACAACAAAGGAACAACAAACATCATCTTCAATATTTCAAACATCTTCTTCAATATTCTTCAATCCAAGTGGGCTACAAAAGTCAAAGTGCATCTTCAAGATCAAAACAGAAACAACAGAATAAGAATGGGCATCTCATTTCAGTCTCGCATGACAGTTGAACATCACCCAGGACTATGATTTCGCCTCTGGCAGCAAACCACAGCGCAGCTGCTATATTGAAATCCAAATGAGTTGCCTTGCAGACGTAAATCGAATGACTGGTTTCTCTGTGTTGACTTTGCGCAGAATCTACATAGACAACATATTCTTGCGGTTCCACCATTGCTAGAGGAAACAAGGTACTCAGTCACACACCATACCTCGACAAGGTTGCTAAAATAATGAATTATAGCTGGAATCTTCAGTGCGCACCCGATTCGAGATTGATGCATCTTTCTCTGAAGAAGCTCTTTAACGATTGAAGGATTAGTTCAAACTTTAAACGTCACTTTCTTTGGATTGTCAACAAGAAAGCTTCTGCACACTCCAGGTGGAGTGCCAATTGGCTTGGCCAAAACAGATTCTGTTCAGGTTCCGGATTTTGTCTCACAGGAATGACTGCTTGGAAGGCCAACAGATTTCTTGCGGCAGGATTTTGAGTACAAGTCTTCATAGCACTTCCTTATGGGAATTGCAGTCACACCGTCGGGGGCCTTGGGGCCAAGCAGCCGGCAAATGGACATCTCTTCTTGGAGAACTTCGTCTTGAGAAACATCACACAGAACCTAAGACATTAAGAAGACATTAAGAAGAGATTAGGAAGAGATTAAGAAGACATTAAGACATTAGTTCAACACAATATCTATGACATCGATCAGATTTCGAGTATCAGAAACCTTCACCTACACTGTCCCATCGGTACATACTCATCTGACCACAACCAAGGACCTGAGGTCAACCAAGTCGCCAAACGAAAGCGCTCTGAGCCGAACTGCTGGAGAAGATCCTCACAAGAGTGATAGGGTCATATGTATGTAGATATTTACATAATGTATAGACTCATATTGATACATCTATATACTTGAAACACATTACATTACATTGCATTTCATTACATTTCATTACGTAACATGACATGACAGTACATTACATAGATACAGGAATATGTTACGGAATCTACATTTCTCACCATACCATTTCGGGTTTCTGCAGTTGCAAAGGGTCGGACGAGGCTATATATGCATATGCACTTGCACCTCGATATATGTATATATATATATATAACCTGAGAAGGGGAGGACGAGAGCCAGGGGTTGCAGCAGTCGTCGAGGTTGCGCTACGGGCCAGAGGGCAATCAGCAACTAAAGGAAATCACATTTGACATCGTAATGCCCAACACGGACCCTCAAATAGGCTTCCAAGACCTGCGCGAACTGACAAGTTGAGACCGCCGTTTTGTGGCGGTCTTAATTCTTAGCCTTACAAGACTTTCCAATCCTCCCAAAACCTTCCCAAGACCCTTTTCAACCGACAATGCAAGACTTCGGCGATGGTAGTTATGGCCTTCCAAAACCTTCCAATCCTTCCAAGACCGTCTCAAGACACTTCCAAGACGCTTTCAAATCTTCCCAAGACCTTCCCAAAACCTTTCCAAGACCTATGTGAACTGACGAGTACGAGCACCGATAGCATTGACAAGAGGCGCCTTTGCGTCTCCTATATGCGCTAACCGTCTATCACTTTTAAGTCTCGTATCCTTCCACCTTACAAGCGCCCCAAATGCGGCCCTAGGGGAAATCGATACCCTACCGTCACCCTTTTGCCGCATGGTACATAACCCGGAAAAACGCTCGCAAAACACACCCTCTACTGCAGGGCACAGCCCCAAAATGGCTGGCCTGGGCAAGCTCTTCCTCCAGACCCCCTTATACTCACTTTGTTCGCAGAAAGCAACGATCCAGCTAGCTGGCTTTCGTAATATTTGCACATATACACAGACTCAGTTTCAACATTGTGCTCCGTTTTCATCAAGGCAAACGGCTTAACCAAAGGAAGAATGCGCTGCTCTCTTGGGAAACCTGCGTACAGCGCTGCCTACCGCGTGAGTCGTGCAAGATCTGAGTTTAAGATGTCTGCTCTCGGCATCTCTCGGCATCTCTCGGCATCTCTCGGCATCTCTCGGCATCTCTCGGCATGCTAAAATCTTGGTACGATGCAAAGCTGCAGAATGCCTTCCACCGTGATGTCTACATGTCGTCCTCAAAGCTGCAGAGTGCTGTGAGTCTGTCAGGGGCTCGGCTATCAAAGGCCACCTCAAAGTGAGATTGGATCAAGCCATCGGGAGAAAACATGAGACATTCGGTTTAAGAGCAAAGCGGACAGCAAGGCGGCAGAACATGGCAGAACATGGCAGAACATCAGCGTGTGACAAGTCGTTGAGGAGTGGCACGTTGATCAACTCGATGGTCTGATCTGGCAAGGCCTCCAAACTTCGCCCGCGTGACCCGGAGGATTGCGGAGGAAGGAAAGCGAATGTGGCAGTCGCACAGGTCAAGAGTCCAATCCTTTATCCTTCAGATTGTTTTCTTGCAATGGCATATACAACACCACACGAATAAGATTAATAAGTATCACGTCAGGGAAGAATATTAATTTTCCTTACTCATCAGTCGTTTTGTGACAATGTGGGTAGAGCAGCAAAGCATCGCATCGGGTTGGCTCCACTGATGCGAGATTTCCCTATGCATCTGTGGCCACTAACAAAGACCAGATGTGTATTGCAGGTTCTACTCCAGCTACGTGCTGGTGCTCAGTACACTTAAGATGTCTGATAGTATGATGTCCAATAAGCACAATGCATGATGACAAACACGTGGACAATGTTAAATTTGGTGGATGGATGATGGTCTACGTCCGCTGAGAAGGCCTCAGCTGCTAAAGCGGCCAGTACAGTCGAATCCAGACCGCCAGAGAAGAGCAATCCCACAGTCGCGTTCGCAGAAGATCTGTCAGCAGCGCCTGAACACGCTGTAGTTGAAACGCTCTTTGAAGTGAAAAGACTCTTGAAACACCATCAACAATGATCAACCATAATCAACAAGAGCTGGCAGAACAGGACCAATGGAATGCAGTTCTCCCACATTTTCCCAGATTCTCTCTATTCTGATCTCTGTACCCCACCTGCAACATGCTGCACTCGCCTTGCCACGGCCTCTGTGAGCAATTGCCCAAAGACACGCGACACATCTGGGCTCGTCTCAGAATGGTCTGCCCACCACCTAAGATTCTCAGCGTAGAAATTCTGAGAATCAGGAAATTGATGAATGATGCGTGCAGCTGCATGCATAGATTGCATGGGTTATAGTCAACTCAAAATTCGTCAGGCTGGTCATCCTCTAGTGGTTTCTACTGCAAATAGGTTCATAAGTTCAAGAAATTCTGGAGCTTCGAAAATCTGTCAAATCTCCCCTGATCAGGAGTCCGCACCAAGGCTGTGCAAACGGTGCTGGTTCTCTCCAGGGCAATCGTCGCACAGATCGACCCATCACGTCAAAAACAAAGAGGCCAGTGACCGGAAGCCTTAAACAAATGAAACGCTGCCGACTAGCCCAATCTCGGCGAGCACACCCTCAAGAAACAATACATGTAGCATCTTACATGTTACATTTTGTGATCATACATATATGTTTATTGTACAGGTATATATATATATTCACACATTAAACACAATCGGTAGACATACTTTGATACTTTGATTCTGATAACTTACTCTCCACTAATGGCGTTGCACATTTCTTCGCAACAAAAATCTTGGTCACAATCAAAGCCGAAAACAACTACTGTAGGTCTCTTTCAGGGAATTCTTTTCGGATGATCCGATGCGTGTCGTTCTTCTCGACGAGTTTCACGGTGTCAGTGATGTGCTGACGAGTGTCTCCTGCCAGGCTTCAGCACCAACAGAAGCGACTCCAGCACCGTGCGCACTTCGCGCTGCAAGGAGTGACCGACGGCCCAAACGGTCGCGGGCCACAAAAAGCCTCGATCGAAAAGTACTCTTAGACTTAGAGAACGGTAGAAAGATGTAGAAAGTATATGAAAGTATGTTAGTTGTTGTTAGTTGTTGGTTCCAATGGGTTGCAACTGACGCGAAGACCTCCACAGCTAAGGAAAATATGAACTGGTTCGTTTTGCCCATTGCAACACGTTTGATATGCCCACACGTGTCATCTGCAAACATGTTGGGCAGGTCTAAGACAAGGAGCGCATGACACTTTGAACTCCAGAACGCCAGGGCAAAAGGACCGTGCAAAGTTTCGAGCAGTTCCCGAAGGGCCAAAGCCACTGGCTCAAAAGAACCATTGCAACTGCACCAGGGGAGAAATGAATGAGTTGCAAGGAATGAATGCACCAGTGGACAAAGTCTGTGAATTCACATGACCCTCAAAGTCACATTGAATTTTGGGCGCTTATTCCAGAAGGATGAGCGCCCTTTCAATGATGTGTAATTGTAAGCAACTCTGTTTGTGTGTGAGTAGTCTGCAGTCTGCAAAGCATCTGTGCCTCTTGGCCTCGCATAGTGCCAGCTGCTGCGCAAGCCAAAAGGTGTCACTGCTGCTCAAGCTCGGACCTAGCTCTCCAGTCGGAAAGATCAGGGTGTTGAGATGGGAGAATACGTATCATATATATAATTCATTCAATTGTTCTCACATAATCTTACATATTCTTACTATTCTTATTTTGAATCTACAGATGGAGCAAAATTCTTGAGGGAGGGACAAAGTGAGAGTTTCAAGCACACCAGCATAGCATAGTATGTAAGTCTAGTCCGCCGCAGCAATGAGTGAAAGTCACACATCCATGTGCTCTTGCTCGGAAGAAGTAGGTACCAAATCTACATCTATGCGTAGACCTATATAATTTCAATGTGTATAATATATCTATATGCATACATCTTGTGTGTGTGTGTTTGATTGATTATTGCTTCCAAGAATGTCGCCTTCAAGGGCTTCAGAAGTCTCGTAGATCTCACCATTGAAGAGCAGTCGACCACCCTGACTCGAGGAACCAGGCCACTCTACTCCTCAGCCTCCTCCTTTATTTTACCCCGATTTGCCTAATCTTTCCCCACTCTTTACCTACTCTTTGCCTACTTTTCGCTTACTTACTCTCTCTAATTAGGACAGTGAGCTTGAAATGTATGACATTCATTGATATTCATTGATATTCTCAATTCTTTAGAGTTTCAGTGCTTTGTTTTAGTGTTTTGTTTTAGTGTTTCATTTTCCAAAAGCTGTCTACGAGGCGCGCCTCGTGTACGGGACATGGCTGCTCTGCCACCGTATCACCTCTGAGGTGCAGGACCTTGGCACTCTCAATGCCGTGTCCAAGTTTACAAATTCGCAAAACTCCCAACAATTTACTTTCATTTTCTTCCAAAAATTCAACTTTCATCAACTTTCTGCTTTTCTTCATCCAATTTTTGAAATTTTACAGATGCCAAGCTCGTTCAGTTCAAGGCACACATGCCTGCAACTCAAGCTGCCCATCCGGCAACTCCACCACCTCTTTGCCTCGGCTCGCCGTACCCGCAGCGTATGCATTGCCTAGGCGCCTAGGCCTCCTTTGCTGAATCTGGCCTTGAGCATCAGGTCCCCGTCGGGGAAGGATTGCAGCAGCTGCTTCGAAGGATTCCTCCTCTGCAAAGGCCTTCCATCTTCCACGAGCTCCCACTTTGACGGATTCAAAACTCGAAGCTTCCTCTTCGAACTCCAAGAGCCCCCCCTTAGAAATGTGTTTCTTACCCTGAAAGCAAGACTGAAATTGTAGACTCATTCAACATGTGAAGCGAACAAAGCACTGCGTTGTGAGTTGTGCATTTCATCCTTTGTTTCCCGCACTATTCCGCCTCCGGGAAAACTTCTGCCGCATCACCACTCCAGTCTACTTGGCGATTGAATCGCAACCAGAAAGCGAGGCCGCACATCGCCGAGTCATGAGTGAAAGACAAGGCTGGAAGACCATTTGAAGACCAGGCAAATATCAGTTGTCTGCTGCAACTCTTGCTCAAAAGGCTTGCTTTCCTTTCTGTTGCGTGTGTGTGTGTGTGTGTATGTGTGCTTGTGCATATGCATTTGTCAAGAAAATAAAACCATCATGATTGCAACATGTTGCTTTGAGGGAAACATACTAGCAGTCTATTAATCTACAGTATTTATCCCTGCTATATAATCCATCTTAGGTGTTTTGTTGCTCAGAGACTGATAAAAGCGAATCTTTAGATTTGGCAGCAACAAGTCCGGCATGAAGGGTCACAGAAATGTCCTTTCAAAGGTCAATCAAGCTCAGGATCCTGGGTCGCCATTTCAAGGTTTGGGGCACCGCACGGAGGATGACCCCGAAAGGCTTCTGGAGGACCAGGCCTACAGCTTCGCAGACCGCTCCTCTCTCAAAACAAAATGGGTCAATGGAACGGTATCCTCAATCCTGAGGACATCTTTTGACCCTCGGAAGAATGAGGAAAGCCTCTTGGCCGTCGCCATGCGTTGGAGTATGTCCGAGCTGTTTATTTCAGAGCACTTGAATTCCCCTTGAATTTCCTTCCTGTTCCAAAAATGCCGAGCAAGTCCTTCCTCTTTTGCTTCTCCTTCCTTTCCTCCAGCCTTCTCTTCTCCTCTTGTCCTTCCTCTTCCTCCTGATTCCTGATAGCTTTTCCTTTTTTTCATCCTCTAATACCTTATAATGACCTCATAGTTTCCCATTTTACTACCATTTCATTCCCAATTTATTCCTTATTTCACTTTCTTCTTTGTGCTTTCTGAGCTCAGCACTGAGTCTCCTCGCGCCTGGACTCTCTATGTCTTCGACCCCTGCACGACAGTGCGAAGATACACAGCCATCCCCAAGCTCCGAAGCCAAAAGAAAGGATCGGAAAGAGGTGATTAAAGAGGTGCTTAAAGGTGCTGCTTAACTTTTCCGTCTGACGACATTCATAACGTTCATAGCACTTCACAGAAGAGGTGCTTCACTGAAAAAATGGAGAAGCTGATCGAAGCTCTCTGCCTTCGCGATCTGCTCCTCTCTCTGCCCACCTTCGCCCACGGAGCTGATCAAGACTTGCTCCAAGACTTGCAAAAGATGTGCCAAAGACACATCTCTACACTCATCAAAAGGGGAACTCATCGTGAAACTCAAGGCTGTGCATCAAATAGCAATCTTATGCAAATCTCATGCAATCTTCTATTCCTTCATCCCTATCATCCCCTTCTATTTCTTCGCCCTCCTTCGCCCTTGTCATCTTTCGTCATCTTCCTTGTCCTTATCATGATTGGGACAACTTGGAGTTGCCTGGGCAGGTTGCCCGTCCGTAGCTGGCTTCTTCTCCTTCGACTGTGATCAGTTTCATGCACAACGCCCATGTTTTGCTGCCTAGAATGATGTTATTGACGAACTCAACTTCGAAAAGACGTCTACACACTGAGATTCTGAATGCAGAGTATAAGGTTTAGGGTTTGAAGGGGTTGGTTCAAGGTTTCTGGGTTTAGTAGTTGAGAGCTATGAGAAATATTGACTCTGGGGAGGAATCTCCGGGCAAAACACAATTCACAGTCTAACCGAGTCTAACCCTTCACCACTGAGTCCTTCCAGTCTGTCAGAAAGGGGACTCTGAGAGCCTTCCCTACTGCACTTTTCCTCAAGCCCTTGACTTGATCAGTTTGACCAAACAAATCCGAGAAACTAGCTGCAACCGGCCGCAACTAGCCGAAATCTTGAGAAATTGCATGAAAATACATGAAGCCTGTCAAGAATCAAACCAACTGAAGAAACAAACATCTTTAATTTTGATTTGACTGCTTTCCAAATAGTCAACAGAAATAATTGAAGCGTCACAAAGAAAGTGTTTCTGTTATCTCCGAGACTTACCACGAAGACCGTTCCAGCTCCGTTGTCCTCCTCACTGGGTGGCTCAGTATCCTTCTGACCAGGTCTGTGACACAAGATCTAAAAGACTGTACGTATGAGTGTCACAGATACTGCAGTAGTTTCAGTAGTTCTCAATTTGGGTGTCATGGAAGAAAAGAGCCGATCCCTTTCAGGCAATTCCGCTGACAACATCATCATGATGATGATGATGATGATGATGATGATGATGATGATGATGATGCTGGTGGTGATGATGATGATGATGGTGATGACGATGACAATGACAATGACGATGACGATGACGATGACGATGACGATGACGATGACGATGATGATGATGATGATGATGATGATGATGATGATGATGATGATGATGATGATGATGATGATGATGATGATGCTGGTGATGATGATGATGATGATGATGATGATGATGATGTTGATGATGATGTTGCATTCTTGATTCTTTGTGGAAGGCAGACTCCTCCTCTTTCCCATCTGCAGCTCCAGGTCGCTCGAAGACCAAGCACTTTGCTGACTGCAAGGATTGGAATGATGCAACATGAAACTGGAAAATATGTACAGCATTCGGTGCAGGTAAAAAACGAGGAAATGCTAAAAGGAGGAAGGGCGAGCCAAAGAAACAGTATTCAAGAACAATGTATGATTGATTAAGATTCACTAGGAGTCATAGATCATTATATCTCCGTAATTTACATCGGAAATTTCTCGCGCATCTCTACCAGTCTAGTCATCCACATGGAACAGAATCGCCACTGTGCCGCAAGGGTCGCACCCGTAGGAGCTCTGCCACTTTCTCTTGGGTCAACTGGGCAGTCTGCTGACCTGCATGCAAGTGACAAAGCAGTGACTTGAATGGCTTAGATACACTTCAATATTACTGTAAATTCGAAGGTCTCAAAGTGGAACCAACCAAAATTGTCGACATTGATCAACCTGCAAAAAAGAAATCTTAAACCTTCCATTACTAGAGAAGTTTTCCACAATAGCAGGGCTGAATGCTCCATGATTTGCCGTTTGAAACACAAGGTTGGAGCAAGGTTATCGGAATAAATGCTATGATTGTTGCAGTTTTGGCTTTCACCGCTGGTTCCCAGCACCCGACCATCAATGCTTAGGAGCAGGTCGTCGCTTTGAACGCCAAACTTGGCCTTGTCATCCGCAGAAGTTGCAAAAGCACTTGTCTCATCGTCTCTCTCACACACGCACTCACTCAAAAATGTGCCAGTCTTTCCCAAGGACAAAAATCGACTGGCTTCAAGTGGATCGAGAACATGATCACGAAATATGGCAAGATATCGCATTTGATCAAATCGCAAGCACTCAGCACTAGCAGGTCACTAGCACTCACATTTGCCTTTTCTGAAGCGATTTAGGCAATCCACCGGCTGCCCAGGGTCAACATGGAGCACGTGCGGCGGTTGGCCAGGTGCCACAAACCCAAGCGCACAGCCTCCCCATGTGCCAAGCTGAGCAACATTCTGTGAAAGGTGAACAATCTGCATGCATTTAATGCATTCTGTCTTACAAGGTGTTCCATAGTCTTCCAAACTTTGCCTAAAGGTCAGATGGTATCTTGGCAAGCAACACGGCAAGGTTCCACCATGTATATAACAACTTTTTTTGTAACTAACACTCCTCTACAAGCCCCTTGGGTTGCTTGGGCCGCCCAAAAGTGCATCGCAAGATCCACAAGTTTTGATGTTTTGTTGCGTCAAAGAATGCCAAATTGCCAGCTTAGCCAACTGTGAAATGTGCTTGGCAGAACAGCTGTACTGTAACTCCTTCAACGACTACGATCTCCGCGTCCACTTCATCGACGGCCACAGGCTGGGTAAGGGTAACCTTCGCAGTTTGGGTCGGCATGTGACTTGTTTTGATTCCAATTCATTCGTGAGTTCTCACTTGCACTGAGTTGTCAAAGTTGTCAAGACAAGATTTTTTTCCAAGTTCGGACTTCTCCTATGTTTTTACGCTTCTGAAACGATTGCAGGTCTCCAATGGCGACAGATTGGCACCTGCATCTCAGCGCTTCACAGCGGTGAGTGCCCGGCCACCTCGAAAGGACATGCCGCAAGAAACTGCCATTCGTAAGCCGCCACCCTTTTACTGTTCAGATGTCCACATGTTCTCCACATTCATAAACTGACTGCTACTGCTTCAAGAATATGATGAAATATGTTCCCGCACGTTCCTGCTAAGTGGTCTGAATCTGTGAAGTGCTTCTCATGCGATCTGGAAAGTGTGCAAGGCCTCCATGGACAAGGCACACAATTTAATCTAAGCTCCAAGCCAGCCGGTGGCCCCCAACGGCATCCCGCGAACATGCTAATAAGCTTGATACTGTGGAACGAATGCAGGTGCAGCAAGATGACTGCGCGTTCAGTTTCGAAGTGTCTGCGAAGAAGATATAGATAGAACAAAACATAGCTTTGAATTCTCGATTTCCCTAAATCCACTTGCAAAATCCAAACTAAATTACGATCATCGGAAATGCAGCAATGCCCAAGACTAGCACAGCAAAACGCTGGGACGTGAGGGCATGAAGGATCCGTCTTCCTCTGTTTACCCTCATCACCAAGTACCAATGGCTTCATGCAGCTCAGCAGCTACTATAAATCTTAAAGACCTAGAAGTGCAACAATAGGGCCAAGACTGACAACAAAAGAAGAGCGCAAAAGGACTCTCTGACTCTCCCAAAACCTAGACTTGCAACCAAGGGAAAAGGTTACTGCAAAAGTAGAAAATGGATTTAGGTGGGACCAACACGAGTGCGACATGAAAAACCCTGCTTTGCAGGATCGCAGGATCCTACCGCCACAAACGTATTCAATTGAAATTTCAAGTCTTTCATCAGGTTCTCTCACAATCATCTGCTGCATAATTTGCAAAATTGTCCCAAAGCCACCGATTCAAAATTCATGGGTTAATAATTTTTCAAATTTCGTCCAACAATTGCATTTAAGGAAATCTGAAGCAACGCGCGATAAAAAATAAAGATTTTGCAATCATGTGATCGCAATGCAGGAACCACGAAGCGACAGGTCCAATGGCTGGACCAACCCCACATCATCAAGGAGAAATTTCTCACCCCGCGGCTGAAGCCCTTTACAACGATGTGGTCAGCTCCCACGCACGGCCCAAGTCCTCATACATAATTGAACATGAATAATTGAAAATGAAAACAAAATATACACATTGACATAATTATGAATACATTGTAAATATGCATGCTTGAGGCTGCAGGACAAATTCAGAAGGAAACTACAGAATCTGATGTAAAATGGCCGAAAAACAGTAACACTAATCCAGTTCAGTTAAAATCAGTCATATCGTTTCGTTTGCCTGCTGTTCACAAACACGTGCAACGAAAGTAAAAAAAAACAGCAATCCCATTCTCCACCAAATGTTGCGCACATAACCAAATGTGTAGTTTCCACATGCAGAGCAAAACGTACCAAGACAAAACATACCAGAGCAAGTCGTATCAAAACAAAACGTACCAAGACCTAAAACCTACCAAGACAAAACGTACCAAGACTTAAAACGTACCAAGAACAAAACGTACCAGAGCAAAACGCACCAAAACAAAACGTACCAAGACCAAAGCAAAACGTACCAAGACAAAACGTACCAAGACAAAACGTACCAGAGCAAAACGTATTACAACGTACTGCAACGTACTACACCGTACTACAACGTACCACAAGGTACTACAACGTACTACAAAGTACTGCACAATCTTACAAGGTATTGCAATTTACCAGGTACCACAAGGCACTACAGCGCTCTACAAAATATTACAAGGTACTGGAAAATAGAACAATGTACTACAATGTATTACAACGTAATACAGTGTACTACAAAGTAATATCAAATCATCCTCAAAGTCAAGAAAGATCAGCTTGATGCAACAGTTCCAATGCGTTTTGTGCACCAGCGTGACAGCAAGGGTCATCCTAATGCAGCAATTCCAATGCGTTTTGTATGTCAGACGCAAAGCACAGAACAGCAGCAAAACAGTTTGACGCAGCAGTTACAATGCGCAGACCGAGCAAAAGGAAAACCATGGAAGCATCAAAACATTTTTTTCGATCACTTCGGCGCACACTTCACAGTGCGGAGAGCGAACAAAGCAAGACAAAAAGCAACACGACGAAGACGCATTTTTATGATATTTACAATGCGGAGAAGGAGAAAAAGTGACACGTCAACGACTGCCATTTGCAGCCGTTCCACTGCGATTCCTGAGCAAAAACACGCTTCAAAGCAACGTTTGCGCACGCCTCACAGTGCAGAAAACGATTCCAGAAGCAGAAAAATCTGAAGTTCATTGTGCCTGACCCGAAATTTACATGCGCCGAAAGCGCCACGCTTGCCACAGTTTTTGCACTTGGCGCACACTTGATGCCTCCGCGCTAATGCGTTTTGCGACAAATGAAAATTGCAGGGCGAACAACATGCGGCGCCTGCCACGAAAAATGAAACCTGGGGACGTCGAAAGCGCTGCGCCTGCCACGAACATCAATCACGCAATTCCAGGGTGGCAGAATCTGCTGCGCCTGCCATACCAAGTCAACGCTCAAAAAACACGATTTGGAAACATTTTGCGCAACCGTGCCACTGCGATTTGCGTCATAGCTGGTTTACCAATTGAAGCGCAGAAAACACATCCGCGAGCTTGCGCGAAAGGCAGGGAATTATCGGCGACACGACGACAACACAACGACGAAACAACACAGACCACGCGAACACAGGCCCAACCCCCAGACCCCCAACTTTTAACGGGAATCCTTCGCTACGCCTTCGGGAAAGATTTTGGCCCAATCCAACCCACACACACACACACACACACAACCCACCCCCTCACAACCACACTCACCCCTCAACCTCAGTCACTTCACAACCCACGCGCCCACAATCCCCGCTCCACAATTTTATTCACCCACAAATTCATTTACCCCACTCACCCGATACACCTTACTCACGCCCCCGGACCTGATCACTCCACTCACCCCACTCAACCCACCCACCCCCCTTCATTCCACTCGCCCAATTTAACCCGATGCTCACCCCAATCATCCCACCCAAACCATTCACCCCATTCATCCGATTTTTAGTACCATATACTCACTCCATGCACTCCATGCACTCACGCTGGATGCAATAACATTTTCACAAGAGGGAGCGTTGGCAGCGCAAGAGACTGGCGCTGTTGCAAAAGCGCTGTTGTCTGCATCTACTTCCATGGTAGCTACAGAAGTGGCAAACTGTGTCAATTGCAGTCTCGTCTGTCACATTTCCCGGCGTAGCTATAAAACTTGTCTTGGGCGAACAAACTTGTTCTACACCAATTTAAAATATTGTTGCGAGGGGCGCTAGCAATTAGCATTCAATTGACCGTTTTTCTTTGCTTCAAGCGCTTCAAACCAGCCTTTGCCAATGTGCTGCGCAAGCGAATATCCCAAGGAAAAAACGGCTTAATCCGTTGCAATGCAGTTTTGCTGCTGTTAATGTTTAGAATGTTATTCATTTGTTCGTTCGAGGTGATTTGATTCGTTCTTATTCCTTCTTGTTGGCTGCTGTTGGTCAACTGTTATTGGTCGTTGTCGTTTCCGTTGTCCGTTGTCCGTTGTCCGTTGTCCGTTGTGCGTTGTCCGTTTTCCGTTGTCATCCGTTGTCCGTTGTCATCCGTTGTCCGTTGCCGTCCGTTGTTGGTTGCCC
>VSDK01007946.1:16663-32148 GCA_009767595.1 Symbiodinium kawagutii | reverse complement strand
TTTACATGATATATACACAGGGAGGTTTTCTGTGGTATTCTTCAACTTATATATATATATATGTTTTATCCATGGAACCAGATTAAAACATTATTTGCAGACCGTATTCATGGGATGTTCTAAGTGTGGTTACTCGCAGGGGCATGTTGATATCACCAGGGCTAGATGGTGGTCCCTCAGATTGGTTTGATTCTTGGGCTTCATGTTCTGCAATTAAGTTCAGATGGCAATGGTTCAGACAACCAACTTACACCTTTACTCTGTTGATCTCTTTTGCTGGCAATGATGGCCAAACGACATACTTTCGGGAATATCTCATATCCATCCATGGAACCGGATTAAAACATGATTTGTAGATCGTATTTACAGGATGTTCTAAGTGTGGTTACTCGCAGGGGCATGTTGATATCACCAGGGCTAGGCGGTGGTCCCTTAGATTGGTTTGATTCTTGGGCTTCATGTTCTGCAATTAAGTTCAGATGTCAATGGTTAAGACATCCAACTTACACCTTTACTCTGTTGATCTCTTTTGCTGGCATGGATGGCCAAACAACATACTTTCGGGAATATGTCGTAAGTATCCATCCATGGAACTGGATTAAAACATGATTTGTAGATCGTATTTACAGGACGTTCTAAGTGTGGTTACTCACAGGGGCATGTTGATATCACCAGGGCTAGACGGTGGTCCCTTAGATTGGTTTGATTATCACATAAATAAGTATTCATCCTGCAATATGTGATTGCATTTGCTTTTGAAGGATTTTCGGCACAAGCAGCATGGAGTTGATGTGGGATATTCTCTTTCCCCTAGGACTGACATATGCTTTCATATGCATGTGTCGCGATTGTATGGCTTTAGCCGCCTTTGCTTTCAGACTTTGCAACAGCGTTGTGGAAGTGCCGCCCAAAAAGCCGACTACGCCATCGAAAAGTTCAGAGCTGACACCTGCAGAAGTCCCTATGTTTGAGCAAGTGTTCATGATCCCAGGGCCAAACAACAAGGTCATGGGTGTTTGCAAAACAGTGAGCCTTTTGTAGACCATTGTAGACCAACATGATGTCCTCCAGTCACAGTGTATGTTGTTTTTGAAAACGAAACGTAGCAAACAAAAACAAACAAAATCACCCTGGAAGGCACATTTGGCAAAGACTTGTGGAGCACGACCAGCAGAGATGATCACAATTGAAATTTGCAAGCATTGCCAGGCTAGGCATCAAAAAAACTGCAAAGCAGGAAAACATGCGTGACCAGTACGTGCGTAGCATTGGGGAAAAAATGCATAATGCGGCCGTACAGACAGGTGCTTCCTATGTAGGTAGGTCCAACTGCAAAAAACATTTATATAGATACAAAACCTGGCTCTTGTTACCATATTCAGTCTGATGTTTTTCGAATTTCAGATTGTGATAGTTTAGTTACTTTTATCGTTTCTAGAATCACTACAAAAATGTGTGTACATATATACATGTAACTATAAAAAAACAAATACCAGCAAATCTATGTATGCGACAACATTTGAAATCGGGTATGTTCTATGTGTGGTGCATCACAAGGACTATGCAGTGGTCAATTCTTTACATATGTTTGATGATTGAGCTTCATGCTTTTGCAATTCCGTTCAGATAGCAATGGTCACCACACCCAACTTGCACCTTTACTCTGTTGATCTCTTTTGCTGGCATGGATGGCCAAACAACATACTTTCGGGAATATGTCTTATCCATCCATGGAACCGGATTAAAACATGATTTGTAGATCGTATTTACAGGATGTTCTAAGTGTGGTTACTCACAGGGGCATGTTGATATCACCAGGGCTAGGCGGTGGTCCCTTAGATTGGTTTGATTCTTGGGCTTCATGCTTTTGCAATTCCGTTCAGATGGCAATGGTCACGACACCCAACTTGCACCTTTACTCTGTTGATCTCTATTGCTGGCATGGATGGCCAAACAACATACTTTCGGGAATATTTCTTATTCATCCATGGAACCGGATTAAAACATGATTTGTAGATCGTATTTACAGGATGTTCTAAGTGTGGTTACTCGCAGGGGCATGTTGATATCACCAGGGCTAGACGGTGGTCCCTTAGATTGGTTTGATTCTTGGGCTTCATGCTTTTGCAATTCCGTTCAGATGGCAATGGTCACGACACCCAACTTGCACCTTTACTCTGTTGATCTCTTTTGCTGGCATGGATGGCCAAACAACATACTTTCGGGAATATGTCTTATCCATCCATGGAACCGGATTAAAACATGATTTGTAGATCGTATTTACAGGATGTTCTAAGTGTGGTTACTCACAGGGGCATGTTGATATCACCAGGGCTAGGCGGTGGTCCCTTAGATTGGTTTGATTCTTGGGCTTCATGCTTTTGCAATTCCGTTCAGATGGCAATGGTCACGACACCCAACTTACACCTTTACTCTGTTGATCTCTTTTGCTGGCAATGATGGCCAAACGACATACTTTCGGGAATATCTCATATCCATCTATGGAACCGGATTAAAACATGATTTGTAGATCGTATTTACAGGATGTTCTAAGTGTGGTTACTCACAGGAGCATGTTGATATCACCAGGGCTAGGCGGTGGTCCCTTAGATTGGTTTGATTCTTTGGCTTTATGCTTTTGCAATTCCGTTCAGATGGCAATGGTCACGACACCCAACTTGCACCTTTACTCTGTTGATCTCTATTGCTGGCATGGATGGCCAAACAACATACTTTCGGGAATATTTCTTATTCATCCATGGAACCTGATTAAAACATGATTTGTAGATCGTATTTACAGGATGTTCTAAGTGTGGTTACTTACAGGGGCATGTTGATATCACCAGGGCTAGACGGTTGTCAATTAGATAGGTTGGAATGTGCTTCTTCGGGTTTAGCAATTCCCTTCAGATGGCAATGGTTAGGACATCCAACTTACACCTTTACTCTGTTGATTTCTTTTGCCGGCATTGACGGCCAAACAAGATACTTTCGGGAAGACCTCATTTTCATCTACAAAATCCGATTATAACATGATTCACAAACATGCTGAACATTGAGATGTTCTAAGTGTGAGCCCTCTCAAGGGTTTTGCGGTTTTGCGAAATCTAAGGCGATGAGTCCCAAGTCATTGAGGCTATTCAGCGAAGTCGGAAAAGCATGTCAGCGATCGTCCATTTGGACGAGCTCCCCCATGACTTTGACGGCGTTGACACAATCGAGCATTTGCGAGTACAAGAGCTTGTTACTTGGATGAATAGAAAAAGAGTAGAAAGCAGTAGCAAAAGTATGATGTTTTGAATCTGTAGCAGAACTAGGCATTTATTGTCATCAGCACTGCATAGCAACGTGAATTGCCAAAAGGCACACATGTATATATTCAAGTATTGGTAGTGACAGAGGTGGTTGCTTCTTTACTTAGGATGGAGAGCAGTCATTCGTTTGGGCAATTCAGAACGACAACCATGCAGATCCTCCTTCTACTCGAGTTCCTCTACCTCAATGGGTCAGTACAGTGTTGGAGCTACGAGTATGTAAGTTTGTGTCTGAGCACGACAAGTGGCAGAACGCAATCTTGAAACGAGCACATTCAGGCAAGCAGTTGACAAAGACTCAGGACCAGGGTTACCAGGCATGGAAAGCACAGGCTGATCAGACCCTGGTTTTCAACAAGCGTCGAAAATGCTTCGTGGCTGAATCCAAACAGGTGAACAAGGATTGCATTGCCATGACTTTGCATTTGAGCGATGAAGCGGAGAATCTTGGTCTCTCATCGGTCGCCGGTGGCACCAAATTTCGACTGATGCTACTGAAAAAGGAACGTTTGAGAGCTTCCAATGAGATTCCGGATGCATTGAACCAGCCAGTTCCGGAATGCATGAAAAAAAATGCAGAAAGTGACGAAGAAGAAGATGTCAAAGACGAGCATGATCAGGGTGACATGACAGAAGAACAGGCGAAGGCTTTGGAAGATGAACAGTTTGAAGCTGAGCATCATGGCCTGGAAGCCGATGATGATCAGTTGATGATCCTTGCAGATTCAGACGATGATGAAGCTGCTCTTGACATCCCCATGGAAGTCAGCACGACCAAAGTGAAATCGTTTTTTCTGCGAGAAGCATGGTCCAAGTTGGAAAAGATGGACCTTGTGCTCATTCCCAGACACATCAGGGGATGCAGCATTGGATATCATCAACAAAATCGTCAGTGGCACGGTTTCTATCCAGGATTGTCGAAGTCTCTCACTTCTGTGTGGGGTGGAACTACGAAACGGAAAGAAGAGGAATCCATTTTGAAAGTGGTTCGCACCATCATCGAAGCCTATTTGAAGGCTCACCCAAAGGATTCTGGATGGCTGAAACAACTGAATAAAGTGACGCATGCTGAGGCGACTCTCTCTTTTTAGGCTGGTTGAACAGTGAGCAAGGTTTACTATTTTGTATATATATATATACATAAAGGGTGTTTAACTTTGTTGTCAAAATGAATTCAGTTCAAGGGAACTCACACTTAGAACATCTGTTCAGCCAAGCCATGCAGCGCAAAGCCAACACAGTGGTTGTTGGCACAATGTAGTTGGGGTATCGTTGGTGTGCGCGCACTTGCAGACACGAAAGTGGTTGAAGTAGAGAGCTATCATGTCATTGAATTGTATAGTTTATAATGATTAGTTGGCTGTCTTTGATAAATTTGTTTTGTTGGATGAACTCATATGTTTAGTGTTTCGGAATGGTAATATGATTCATTTTTTTGGTGTAATGCGGTGCTTGCGAGTTTCACAAATCACCAACGGTGGTTGCCCTAGGAAATGCTCACACTTAGAACATAGTCGTTGTTTGAGCACAAACAGTCTGTTGATCAAGCTTTCGAAAAGTGTATAATCATGTGGGCATTGATTTTGGCAACACAATCTTGGCACCATCAAGCATATATTGCGTTTCTCTCTCTGTGGTTGGCTTGCTAGTCAAATCTCCGGACACGATTTTCACCTTGAGCTAGAAAACGCACGTATCGATGCCATTTGATTAAACCTGTCACCATTTTTTTCTATATATGAACATTTATAGATGTTGTCAATTCTCAATGATTAATTATCCGTCATACTTGAATGCATTTGATATTTCCGGACCAACCGAGTAACGGCGCATGGATATTGTACAGAAAGCAAATGTTATTTGCTGACCTACTCGTTCCAACTCAAACCGATCATCGCAAGTGGAAAGAAAAAAAATGAATTCGTGTGGGCTTACTGGTGCTTCCTCCATGTTGAGGTACTGTATGCATCCGGGCTGACAGGGCTGTGGTGAGCTCACACTTAGAACATGTGAATACCAATATACGTTCTGATTGTCATCATGAAGTTATAGTTCACATGAATTATATGTTTGATGTTCGTTTTTATATCATGTGGATTTCCGTTCGAATATCTAAGAATAAGAATCACAGGTGTTTTATACATATTAATGTGGTGTGCAAATATGGATTACTCTTTGTATGTTCGTGATTCTGGATGCATTATATGCAGGTGCAGGGATATCACACTTAGAACATCGCCCTGAGCAATCAACGCAGACTTTGTTTTTTCGAGCTTTGGACTTCGTGCAATTATATTTCACATAGTTGATATATTCCTTGGAAGTTCGGAACACTTCATTCTTTTGAACATATGTTCATGTCTTTGTGTGTCACCGAAATACATATTTCTATCTGGTTGTATGTGGGTGGTTGGGATGACACATGTGACAACATTTCTCGGCATGGCGTGCAAACGTATATAGGGTAATAAAAAAACATCATCATTACTTATGTAAACTATTGACTATCACGCTTCCGATGTATTGATGATGCCGAACCACCACACACAGATACATATATATATACATATATATATATGTTTGATTCTTGTAAGATTATGTGAATGCAACATTTGTTTGACACTCAAACAGTTGGCGAGACAGTACACTTAGAAGTTCATCTGCACATATCTTCTAAATTATCTAAAGAACTTCTAAGTGTGAAGCATGAATTATATGTTGTACATAGAAAATCTTCTAAAATGCATGTGCTAAGTGTGAGAAACTCTTACCAAACCTCTATCTTCTTAGTGTGAGAGCAAAAAAATTTTAAAAAAATTTTATCTTCTAAGTGATTGTCCGTCACTATATATATATTTATTTATATTTATGTATATATATATATATATACAAATGTATCCCTATATTGTACGCAACATCACATTCAAGTACATTCAATCATAGAATGTCTAAAACAACATTTGAAGTATAATACGTAGCACGCCTTGATTCCCCCTGCACACAGGACTCCCAACAACTGAAGAACTCAGCAAAACAAACAACACGACCAGCGAGCCAACCCGGGTGATGGTAAGCCTTTATGATAATGCAGGAAGGCTAATGTATAGAAAACACGTGTAGATATATGGCGTAAACATCTCTACATGACATAGTAGATACATGTGAACAAATAAATGTAAAGAAATATATGCACATGATATGCATATGATATAGCCGGTAGAACCATGGCAAACCGGACCTGGTTCTTCCGGACCCCGGCTAGCAAATTTTTGCTCCGTCAGACCACAGTCAGCGATACAGTCAGCTAAGATCTTCAGTATTCGGTGGGAAATCAATGGAATCAATATGCATCGATCCATTTTTAGGGGGTTGATATGGGTTCATTTTGAGGATCAGCATGGAGGATCCATTCTCCATGCGGGTTTTTTCGGTGGGTTGATCATGTTGAGAATAGGAATGGAGTCTGTCCAACCACCAGGCGTCTGTCGCATCCGCCTTTGGGAGTTCTTCTCAACACCTTGGCCAGCAAAGAGGTGGACAAAGCTGCCGAACTTGAACTTGGCCTGGCGCTGTCCCCAGCGGTTCCCAGGTGCTGAGCTGCAATCCAGTTGTAAAGCTGTACTCAGTTGGTGAAATGTTGGAATAGACATTATTTAACTACAGGTAAACTATTTATGTGATATATTCTTATATTTGCAATGGTATGAACTATGTAATCCCCAACTGTATTCCTGGCACTCAGTTGCTGAAAAAGATCTAGAATCTAGGAAGTGACAATTTCTTCGGGAAATCTGAACGTGATTCTTGTAAACCAAACGTGTTCAAAAGATTTCAAAAGCACATATCGAGGGGCGGCAAGCTAGGCACTGTGCGGAATATTGATGCTTGTTGTTGCCTTCCCTGGAACACTTGTCAATGCCAAGACTTGAACGTCCTGTCAGAAAAAAGTCCGGGCCATGCTCTACCCGTTCTTCAAAATGAAGACTATCGCAATGACCTAATTATCCCAAACAATTATTTTTAAGATGATTGTTTGGTAAAACAATTTGCTGCTGGTTGTCTCGGGTGGCGTGTATCTGCCCAATGTTTTGCTCGTACGCATGGCTTTGAAAACACACCTGACTTGCGGCCATCATTTCTCAAGCTCAGACTCAGTCAACCAAGCCATATCCTCCTACTGATGGTTCCTTCGCGGCCATTTAGCCAACCAAAGGTGTATTTGGTTGGTGGTTTCAACCCGTATGAAGAATGTAAGTCAGCCAAAAATTTTGGTCATGGTAGGAACAGTAAAAACATTTGAAACCACCAGCCAGGCAAGGAATCGTTCTAGCCAACGATACTAATTATGGTGAATAGTGGTTGATCCTGATTAATAATGGTTGCTGATTGCTGTTAATCAAACAACACAAAAACAACCTGCTCTCTGTGTTCTTGGGTGGCCTTGCCCCGGTGAATTGCATTAAGACCCGTTGTTAGTATATCAATAAACCAAGCAACAATAATGCATTAAATCCAACCAACTCTCCAACCAAACAACTTCAAACAACATCAACATCAACCAACATGAACCAACATCAACCAAGATGAGCCAACCTCAGCCAACCAACCCCAACCAATGAATAAACAGCCAACGCTTGAATGGCAAGGCACCGCTCGCTGCCCTTCTTGACCTCCATACCTCGGAGCGGGAAGTCATATCAATCAGCTTAGTTTATGTATCAAACAGCTTGTGTCAAAAAAAGACGTAGCTATAGCTAATAGCTGCTATACGGAGCTATTTGGAATCAATCTAATATCAGTTTCGAATAGGTGTATATATATGTATATATATATATATGTATATGTATATCGGTCATTTGTACTGCGAAGGTTGGTGATTGATATGTTTTTTTTGTGATCGTTTATTGGCTGTTAGTATTGGTTGTTAATATTGGTTATTGGTATTGGTTGAATATTTGTTAATTAATATGGGTCAATGATCAATATGTACATGAAATGTAACATATAAATATAAATATATATATATATAGATAGATTATACACACCTTCACATGAATATATATATATATATAGATAGATATACATTATATGTGCAGGTTCTGGAATCAACTGTCAAATATCACTGTTTATGTCTAATCAATTTGAATAGTAATATTTGGAAACATATCAACCATCACTATTTCGAACCATCTGTCAAGTATCAGTCGTGCCCAGTAAACAAATGGACCCAATAGTGGAGTAGTAGCTGGCATGGCACTATACAGAATCACTGTCAACATCATTGCGAAAGTGATAAACCAACTACGTGGCCAATAACATTCACTGTAATGGATACATAAAGATGATTGGATGATCCATCCATTCATCCAAAATTGACACAAAACAAGACGGTCTCCATGCGCCCTCCGTTTGCCACCCTTAGTTTGTCGTCGTGGTACCAGTTCATACCATTTACAGTTGGACTCTGCCTCATGGCTTTAGTTCTGTTTCAACCATCAGAAATGTCGCACTGTCCATATCAGTGGATTATCGTACCCTTTGATGTCTGCCAAAGCATGGCGACCATGGACGCCGGGGCCATGGCTTTGGCCATTTCAATGGCCGTTGCATCAGTAGCTCAAAAATACAATCAACCCGTATCAATCACTATCATGCCGTACTAAGCTATATTGACCATCAGTGGCCATATATTGGCGAAATTTGTCATGACTAATCAATAATGCTTAGTCTTCCCTAATACTCAGCAATCTTGATCAGAACTTACCTTGCTTTGACCTGACCGCGCCTCTCGAAACCGAAAGGTCAGCGAAGAGATCGTCAAGTTCGCCTTGCAACCCCCAACTCCAAGCCACAAGCCACTGTCAATAATGAAAGGATAATAATGGCTTACCCTCTGGTAAACTAACATAGCAATGGAAAATCCACCATTTATGGTTGATTTCCCAGGATTTCTCTATCAAACATGGTGATATTCCATTGCTATGTTAGTTTACCAGAGTGTATTAATAAATGATCATTGATGCCTGGTGGTTTTAACTCCTCTGAAACAAATATTCAACCATCCAAATTCTGTAGGGACCGTTAAACATGTTTTCAAACCACCAAAAATAATGCAAATGATGACTTTTTGAGCCAACCATACGCTTCTACAGTTCTTGGTTCTCATAGATGCAAGCCTGGGCCTTGAATTTTTCACCGGCCCAGATGGCCCAGCCATAGCAGCAAGCTGGGTCCCAGCTTGGCAATCAACGGGTTCACCCACATGCGTAGCGGCGTAGTGCGATTCCATGTGGAACCAGGTGAGCTTAGACACCAGCAAACGAGCCGTTTAGTGTTTCCTGTGAAGTGAAAGTCCGGCTCGTAGAAAGAACTGTAGGACTAAATGAACTATGGTGTATAGTCCTATACCATGTATATGTTATGTAGTTACACGTATAGTCCTTGGATTTGAGAAAGTTCATTGTTTTTATTGCGTAGGCTACTGTTGTTCCCCCCTTGAAAGACCTGAGGGAGTGGCCGGTTAGACATGCTTGTGGCCTACGCCCCATTGGATAGAGTGACGATCCAAAGGAAACCCTGGCTTTGACCATCAAACATAATTAAGGACTTTTTCAAAATTTTCCCATCAGTTCCCACCAACCAGTTCTAAGAAATCACCATAGCCCAGCTGTTACGGCTGTCTCTGCCTTCGAAAGAATTCTTTCTCCTGGCGACATCTCATGGCGTCTTGACACCTGGGGGTGCTGTTTGCAAAACATTTCTTTTCATAACTCACAAGGTCATGGGTCAATATTAACCAACAATTTCATGGGGGATGATAACCAACAATAAGAGGGAAAACAATGGTTCATGATGGGGGAACCAGGGTACATTGTTTTGACCCCCTGTCATAATACAGACACCATAGACGTGTCAATCTGTGGATATCAGATCCCTAAAACCACACCTCAGATTTCTCATAAATGCATCCAATCTGTGGGTATCAGATCCCCTAAACCACCTCTCATATTTCTCATAAAATCTCATACATGCATCACTCAGTTGCTGAAACTACACACAAAGGGAAACACATCACCAAACAACATGTTAACAAATGCGCCCAACCTTTTTTATAGCAGCGGGCACCACCGTCCTTACAGTCGCGTGCTGATTTCCATCGACTGGCTAGCCTGTTGTACCCTCCTGGGTGTGCTGCGAGCAACCTGGCACTGCCTGGCACACCTTCAAGGAGGTGTCTCACCTCTCACCACGGGCGGCAGCTGTCCTCGTTTTGCTCCCTCGACTTTCCCCCCTGGACGACTTCTGTCCCTCCACCGTCGAGAAGGTAGCAGCTTTGCTCTTTCCTCCCAGGAACGCATCGCTTGGTGAATTGTTCATCCCAAAGAAACTGAGTCTTTCTAGCGTCAACTGAATTATTATTCATCGGTTGGTTGATTGTTCATAGGTTCAGCCCCCGTTCTATTTAGCCAAGTAATTCTTTCAAAGGACAGTCTATCTTTGGATCCCAAAAAAGGTGGGGTGAAGATGACGACCTTGAAACATGTGCCTGCCACTGACCTGACACTGTTGCAAGCGATGATGGCAAAGGCACTGATACAGAAAGGTAGATAATTCGGAGGCAAATGCATTGAACAACAATTAAGAACACAAATCTTCCTGCATGGCTGATGGTACAGAATTGCTAAGTGATGAACAGCAGCTCTTGAATAATCCCTTGCCCCTGTCAGAACGCCCCTTGCCCCCAAAAACCCTCGACTGTCCCCACAAAACCAGTTCTAGTCCATACTTTGGTTTGAACAATTCAGCTACCAATAGGCCTATTGTTATGGGTCATTGAAGATTACCCCATGGCTATAATTGCAGTATAACATAGCTAGTATAGCATTATTGACAATCACTAACCCATTGTTGCAGCAACCATTGTCAACCCAAAACGATTGTTTTTGTGGGCCCGCAAATCAATTTGGAATTGCTGCGATGGTGGATTGCAAGATGTACACCCAAAACATCCCAAAACTGCATCTTGTTGAACAGCAGGCATGCAACAAATGATCCTCAAAAAATATCGATGTCCAACCACTCAGTTTGAAAACATTGCTGAGTTGAAACACGTTTCCAGGTTTGCTACATCTACCAGAACTTTTGCTGAATATTATAATGAGACTCATGTCATCCCCCTTCTGGCATGCCCCTTGATGCTTATATAATGCCCATTTATGTCTGATCTTTGTTCAGTGACGGCCACCAATTTGCTCTCTCCCACCCTACAGCCCTGAATGCAACCAATATCACAGCGGATCGTGGAATAGATTCACGAGTACTGTACAACTATACGAGAGCTCAACTTCTGGCGAAAATACCAAATTTAATGACAAGGTCTGACTAGGTCAGTGACGTGCTGGCAGCAACTGCAGCTCACTACTGTGAAGGTCCGGGGTGTCTCGTTGTCAGAAAAACAGAAACAAGACCTTGCCTGGTTGGTAGTTTCAACCCCCATCCCCTCAACAAAAACAACAGTTCCAAATGTTGTGGAAAATTTGCAGAACCTTTAAAACCACGAACCAGCTATGATCCGAACTTAAGCAGATAAAACATGATAAAAGAACCGAACCTCAGGAGTAACTCCGCAACCAAAGACTTCTCTGCTTGACCACGTCGAGAATGCACCACTGACCACTGGAAACTCCTTCCCACGTCGCAGGCCTCTCATCTTTCCATTGGGGGTGGCCGGCTTCTGGATATAAGTTCCTCCCAAAATTGCACTGCACAAGGGACCACCTGGGACCACCTGGAACCACCTGGGACCACCTGCAGTGTTACCGAAACTGCTGGGAACCCAAAGGGAGGATCGAAGTGCCGAAGTGCTGGACGCGTGCTGAGCACCTTCATGTGAACATCATTGAACATCCAAATGCATAGACAGTAAAGTGCAAGTCTGTGTATGCAAACCAAATATATATGCAGCACAAATGGGGTAAATACACCCAAATGGGGTGCTCTTGGATAGCTGGTTGATGGTTGCCATCCGTTTCCTGAAACCAGCCGGACGCGCGCCCTGCAGAGGTTATCCCAAAAAAATCAGTGTCAATCAATGTTCAATTGCAAACCACCAACTAGCGCAACTATAGAGATGATTGGCTGCCTTATTGGCTGCCTTATTGGCTGCCTTATTGGCTGCCTTATTGGCTGCCTTGTTTGGCTGGTCATTGGCTGCCGTCTTGGCTGCTTCTTCGATGGTCCTCACGTTGCATCCCCGTCTCTCCTGAGGAGCTCTCATCCCAAGTCGGTGCTCTCCGACGACCTCGTTGCGATCGCAGGGGATACGTTGCGTTGCCACCAGCGTTGCAACGGATGCGCTTGGGGACCACCATTGGTGGACGACGAAACTCCCTCGCTAAAACTACATTATTGAGTGAATATCAATGGTTGATATGTGTTGATAATGGTCAAACAGTTGTTAAAATAAGGTTTATAAAGTGGTTTCGCTCCAGCAATCTAACAGTTCGCGGGCTAGAACATTGCAAAATCTTGTAGAGAAACCCGCTTGGACATCATCAATAATTAGCGGCTCGTCCATTGCTACGTCAGATCCCTGGAGGGTAAAACTTGAATTCTTAGGCGGTACGGTAAACCCGTAAACCCATCTAGTCCGTGGCTGTAAGCCACCCAAAGGATGAAACAGCATGGGACATGTGTATCACAACATCAGCAATCGAACGGCTCCAACAGCAACACATACAGTACACAATCACCACCACCACCACCACCACCACCACCACCACCACCACCACCACCACCACCACCACCACACCAAAAAATCAGCTTGAGGATTGTGGGTTTTTCCAAAACGGCAAAAACTGGGTTCATCAGGAGATTGACCAGTCTTTTAAGGAGCAGGATTTCTTGCAGGACAACACCAGGAAGAAAGCAGCGCATGCAGTCAGACAGGCGCTGAGATGGGCGGCGTACCAGAAGCTTTATGACAACAATAGACACGAGTTTGCTGAAGGTTTCATACCGCCCTTTGATGAGCGGAGACTGGCGACAGTGAGGAAGTTTTGTACTGTCCCTACTGTGCTTAGCTACTGCATAGGATCAGTGAAGAGTCCAATCGTCAGGATGGCCAAAGATGATCAACTCAGTGGACGCTTTTTTGTCTGCTACAAATGTGGGCAGCGAAACCCTGGTTGGAGCCATGCATGGACTTGTTTGCTGGAAAAACCAATTCCGGATGATATCATGCTCAACAGATTCATGTGGCCGAGGAATGATGACGACATTCCTATTTGCCAAGCTTTCATGCACCAGATGGATCTTCTGAGAAGTAGCATTAGAGGGCGATTTGGAAATCAGGCATACTACGCGTAGGGTGTCTGTACAAAGAGTCCGCCGCCACACCAAAAAATACAAGAAACAGCCAGTCACTACCCGCAATTCCTGGGTATCTTCCCTGAGGCCAAGGATAAGAACAGCAGTAAGATATAATCTGGCTGGTACAGCTGTCCAAATCAAGACACCTTGGAAAGGCTCAAATCTTCGAAAACCCGACAGGTCGAGACATTTTTATGAGAACCCTGGTGAACTTCATTTAGAAGAAACCCGACTTCAATCAAGGTCGTGTCGAGATCTATAATGACAAACGACCCAACAACAAATTATGTTCAATTTGGGCTCATTCTTAGGGATTTATTTATACATATAATTGTAGCCTTGAAAAAGCAACCATAATGAAACGGCAACGTTGTGACGATCACTATCAGTGTGCCTCCAGACATCTGGACAACTTTGTTCTGAAGGTTCAATTGCGCCACAAACGTAAATTGATTGATGGTTGAAACACCCCTATGAAAAAAATATCAGTCAACCGACCATTTGTTGATAATTACTGGGGAAAGTAAAACATGTGAATTAAAGCACCAACCAGATAAATGTTACGCTTCTGAACACAAACAATGCGCAGTGAGACTCGGACATTGGAGCAACTGAAAACAGCCCCCACCAGGATCACTAGGTTGCAGCAGCCAGCAAGCCCCCCAGCGAGCTGTCCCACCTCGCCCTCCCTCTTTCTCTAGCAAAGCTTGGAGGCTGCTTGGGAGGCTGGCTCTGCCTCAGGTCAAGTCGCGCGCTGTCACGTCCGCCACAACTGTATGCGTGCGGAAGCTCCGTGAAGCACAGTGCCCTAGTGCACCAAGCCTTGGTCTTTTCTGCTTGTTTGGTGGTCAGCAAAACCACAGAAATCTGCAGAAAAACCTATTGGCGGGAATCCTACCAAGCTGATCAAGATGTCAAATGTGATTTGCACAGTACTATTGCTTGCTAGGAGCAGCAAACACAGCAGCCACAACGATCGCAACAAACAAAACAACCACAACAGCAACAGCAGCAACAACAAAACTCACTGGCAGTTCACCAGCGCTGATGCCAACAATACCCCCAGCTATTCTTCCATTCCTCTTAGCCAATGGCAAACTGGCCAAAGGCCTTAAACTGGGTGATATATCGATTAGACATGATTTAACTACTTGGTATGAATTGACTTGTTGATTGTAGACTGGGTCACCGTAGATTGAACTTGTCGAGAAAAACTGGTTGGTGGTTTCAACCCCTATGAAACATGTTCGTCAACCAACCATTTGTTAATCATTTCTAGGGAAAATAAAACATGTGAATCAAAGCGCCAACCAATATTTGTTTGACAACTATTGCTGGTTCTTATTACCTATTAAAAACCACTACAAACCACTATAAACCAGCAACCAAATAATAGTTGTTCTACCCTTATTGTTGGTTATTAACCTCTATGATTAACCATTAGTGAAGTTATAACCCCTTGGCCAACCACCACCCAGGTTGGATTGGTCGCTGCAAACCGCTGGGCTTCCCAACCGCCGCTTTTTGCGCCTGCCCAAGGGGCACAGATCTGAACTGTGTGGGACAGAGCTGCTGATGAGACGTGGATGACGTGGTTGCTGACCATGACCATTGATCAACCATCATCAACCAGTGGTTTATTACTATAGATGGTAGTTTGGGCTCCAATTTCTACCAGAGGTCAGACTGGCTGATATTACTATACATGGTTGATGACTTGGATGATTGAGGGCTTCTCAAGCCATAGGGGTCCCCCATGGTCCCCCTAGTTTTCATCAGTAACCATGTACAGTATAGTAA
>VSDK01007946.1:1021-16619 GCA_009767595.1 Symbiodinium kawagutii | reverse complement strand
CATCTTTTCCGATCTGGTTCCACACATTTCAGCCCGACAACAAACATGTCATCGGAGTGGAAAACAGCAAATCAGCAACTCAGTCAACTTGCCTGCAATTGATCAGGATCCTCAGTGTATGATGACAAAACACATTTCAATATCAAAAACAAGAGGGAGTTTGTGGTGCTCAACGATCCAAAATTGATCACCACAGATTACTAGCATGAGTTGTTGGTGCTGAAAGCTTGCGGGCAAATGTTCGACAACCACAAAACATTCAGGCGCACACGCGCGCGCGCAAATACGATGAATGATTGATCTATCCTCTTCTCTCAGATCCCTGGAAGCTAGACCACAGCTTGGCAGAATGCTAGGCTTCCAATCCCAACGTGTTGACCATTGGAAATCAAACATTGGGAATCTTCAGCAACAAACGCAACGCCGGTGATTATTGATCCAAACAGTTGATCATAATTCACAATTAATCCAGTGTATGCGCAAAATACTTTGCACCAACGGAGGGAAGCCAAGGTTTCAATCATGTTGCTGGCTTGAACACCGAATCGAAAATGCACAAATTCCATCTCATTCCACACACATATGACCATCTGCTTCATATGGCTAGCCAAAAAATGATGAGCAGTGGTCGTATGAAGCAAGTGGTCATATTATGTCTACAACACTTTATGGACTGCAAAGCAGTTCGAACAGCCGGCTGTTCCTCGGTACAACTCATTACCAGTTGAGGGCTCCAGAACTGGTTGGTGTGAAGCACCCCAGGTTGGAGGACAAGATTGAAAGCCTGAACCAGATTGAAACATAGGCCATGAGATAGTGGGGCAGTGCCAAGCCAAGCTCATTTTGGTGCAACTGGCTGTTTGATAGATATTCTCATCATCGCTGTTAGACAATTGCTTAGATCAAAACACTGACTAGGTAGCCTTTGGTAAACTAACTATGGCAATGGAAAATGTTGGTTCACCAAACGGTAGGTATCAATCCCATTACCATCGAACCACTCGATCTCTGAATCACCCGCACGGGTGTTGTTTTCACCGCTGGGGATGGCATGGCTGAAGCGTGAAAGGCCGAAGGGCCTGGCACACACAGCCTTCAAGTGTAGGGATGCTTTTTGGTTGGGAGTTGCCCCAAAATCATTCAGTGACCCTAAAATTATCCACATCCTTATAAAACTAGCCATAAATTGATGGAAATTGGTGCTTTTTGAATTCCAGTGACCACAGCTGGACTGAAATCAGGTCTGGGGGATCACCCCATCCTGTTGGTGTCGAGGATCGGGGCTTCGTTAAGGGTCTGGCCTCCAACATCGGCCTGTTGGGGTGGTCCCAGAGTCCTACCTGCTACTTGGTGCATCATTTGTGCAGGACCATCCCTGCGGATCCCCTCAAGACATGATCATTTCAACAGGAAAGGGTTTATTGAGGCGGGGGAGTGCGCCATTAAGATGGATCATCCCAGATTGGTTGGTAGCTGGTTATTATCCCGCATCATTAACCGTACGCCATTGTCAGCATTGTCCGCCAGTATTCAACCACCACTAGTAACCATTCCAAAGCATGATTTGCCGTTCTGAAGCAATCAACCGTCATCAACCGGTATCAGTGATTGGCAATTGGTTGCTACATAGTCATTCTTAGCCGTTGGTGACGATGGTCAATCGTCATTAGCCACCACCAACCAGTCCCAACAAGCACCTGTTTGACCTTCATCCAGCAGGCTCTCCTGGGCAGGTTCCAACAGCAAAGCTATAACAAACAGCTGACTTGGATGTGACCACCAATTATCCAGAATTACCGCTTGATCCTAGTGATAACTACCATTGGATCCAAATGTTACTGGTGATAATTGGTGATATCGAGCGAACTCAACGCACATGCTTCACAACTTACTACTTATCTATTTGGGTATACCAAGGAATTGCATTACACCCACCCAGAAAATGATCCCTTCAGTCAGAAAACCAGCAGTTTGGAGGTATACCATAACCTGCTCATTTAAGGCATGATTTTCTTGCGGATTTTTGAGGTGTTCCATCCGGGGTTCCAGCTCCGAAGGTTCACTAGATCTTGAAGAGCAATCCAGATATGAATCATATCATGGTGGCTTTTAGATCCCTTGCTAAAAGTTTAACTTTTAGTGGCTATATGATATGGTAACCTATCGTAAATCAATTAATCATATCCCAAAAAAAGCTAAAAACCAAGTTCATAGCTGTAATCCACCCAGATCTATGAACGAACCATATTAAGCCCATCCACATCATGTACTTTCATTATTGGTGCTTGGGCAACAGGAAAGTGAGCAGCATACTTTCAGCCCCTTGTGTTGCTCACATGGCTTTACACAGGCTTGTCTTTTGCGAAATTTGGAGTTCTTGCTTTGCTCAACCATACGTTCAACCATTATCAACCGCCATCATTCATAGCGTTCTACTGAACAACTCATATTGAGCTTCGCCCGAGTGGTAAGCCAGAGATGTTCTCAAGTGCTAAGGACAGCGGCTATGCTTCCTACAGCCACCCGTTTCTGTTGGACAAGCCCAGGAATTTCAGGTACTTCCCCTGGTACTTCCAGTATCACTCTGAGGTTTTGCAGCTGGGACACCCCTTTCGCGGCCAAGGGGAGCGACTTTCTCAACCACGACATGGCCCAGATCGGTCGAGTGGTGGCCACCGCGACTAATGATGAGCTGAAGCTGAAAAGAGATGAAAAGAGTCTCTGGTCCAATCTGTTCTCGAGTTTCGTCTTGGTGCTTTCTGTGGTCAAATCACTATCTCGATTTTTTCTTGGTGCTTTCAGTGGTCAGGTATGGTCAGATCTCCTTTTTCTGAAATGAAGGGTGGAGGCTGCAGTTTTCTCAGGAATAGCGCCTTCGGCTGCTTGGGGTAAGCATGGTAAAGCCCCTTCTTAAAAAACAAAGTGTCATCTGAGCAAAATCAGAGCATTTTTTCTCTGCAATAGTATCTAGAGCTAATGCAAAACTTGAGCCTTTGTGTCAGAATCTGCCGTCTTCGCTACCACTACCACTGTGCAGCCCTGCCCATTATCACCCCAATGCCAAGATAACATGGGTTGTCTTGGCGCAGGAATCCTAAACAAAGACGCTGGCTTGATTTATACAAAAGGCCGACCACTGAAGGTGCACAAAGCAAGTCGCGCCCCTGTAGGGAATTGTCATGTCCAGGTTCTAGATTTGCAACTCGAGAAGGTCGCCCACTTAAAGTGCAACGCGAGAAAGCTTTAGGCTTAATCGAGATCTTTGATTCTGCTCCGCAACCTCTGCGGTTCTCGACTGTCATTGCATGGGAGCTATTGTAGTATCCCGGGTGAGTCACTTGTTGTCCCGCGGCTGGGAATGCCGCCCAAACTGGCGGGGTCACAGAGACACCAGCAACCGGCAAATCAAACGCTACAAAGGCAACAACAACAACAGCAGCAGCAGCAGCAACAACAACAATAACAACAACACCAACGCCACCACGACCACCACCAACAACAACGACAACAACAACAACAATAACAAAAGTTACGACGACGACGACGACGACGACGACGACGACGACGACGACAACGACGACGACGACGACGACGACGACGACGACGACGACGACGACGACGACGACGACGACGACAACAACAACAACAACAACAACAACAACAACAACAACAACAACAACAATCACGGCAAGAATAACAATAATGGCGCAACGGCAACAATAACGGAAACAATAATAAGAACAGCAACACTGTGCCAACATCAGCGGCAGCAGCAAAATCTGCAACAGGCAGAACAGAAATAGCAGCAACCGTAACAATATGCAATGAGGGGTGTCCACAAGTGATCAAAACCTTTTGTGGTGCACCAGTCATTGACACCCAAAGTATGAATCCCCAGTCAGGTGTCTTCCAAACTGTCAAGGATTCAAAAAAAACACGTGGATATGAGCATAAAAAAACGGTAGAGTGTTAAGCATCAACATCTTTTGTTCTTGATCTTCAGTGAGAGGACAGGGTGACTCAACCCGTAGCTGATTCGTGTCGAAGAATCCTTTCCTGTCCTTCTCTCTGTACAAGCCTAGATATGATCTGATTGCTTGATTCTGCATGAAATCACCATGCATCAAGCAGCTTTAACCACCTAGCTGCACTCTGTTCTGTTCACACTCACCACAAAGTACCAAGAAACCTGGCTTGGGGGAAATATGACTTCATTACTCGTCGTCCCCAAAAACAGTCTCATTGGGGGAAGATCTCGCAGACCCCACCAGCGAGCAACTCAGTCTTTCAATCCCATCACACCCTTTCGATTCACCAAGGGCCGCGCATCTCCATTTTTGACCTATCACTTCTGCTTTGCTATCCAGTGCTCTGCAAATGACTTCATAGGCCTGGTAGGTAGGCAACAACTGGGAAGCACTGATGCAATTTGGGGGAGCATCTCCTACAGGTCTATAGTGACCTCCAGGGGTGGGACACCAACCATGGAGCAGCCCTCTGGGTCGACACGTCCGCCACGCAAATTTCTTTGGGCGAGCCGGGCGAGCCATGGCTGTCTACTGCCGTGGCTGTTTTTGCTGTTGTCGTTGGATTGCGGTGCATCTTTTCTGATCCTCACATAATACCAAAATCTATCCAAGACATGACAACCCGTCATCTTCTCCTGGCTCAAACCTGCGATGAAACCTGTGAGTCAGTTGGAACAATCAGTGCAAGTGCGACTGGAAGAGTGAGCACGGGATGGGGATAACCCCGGCGTCCATGGCCCTCCTGAATGGTGAAAAGAACTACGGGCTCCAGCTCCTGGTTCCCCCAGGAGCTAAGGGTAGAGCTATGGTAAACCCCTGGCTCCTTAGCCAGTAAACCAGTATCAAACATCACAATGGTCATGATGATCACTATGTCTATCCTATGAGCATCTCATAGATCTCACGGTGATTGTAATGGTTAGACTGGTGTCATACTGGAGTTTTTCAATTTGGATCCGAATCTCCAGGGTGTTCTACTTCAAAATCCAAGTGGTCAATAATTAGGTGTTGCTATCCTACTGGATCCTAGTGGATCCCGCTGGAACCTACTGGATCCTATCTCTTGAATGGTCTCTACATGTCTCCACCATGGATCACATATGCGGCCTCGGTAATTTCTTGAAACTTCAGCGTGGCTTCCGGACCTGGGCGTGGCTTCCGTTGGCCGCTTCTACAGCACCAGCAACGTTGACGTATCCACTGCTGTGGCACCCTGCTACATCCATCAAACCGGATTGCTTGACAAATCTGGTCCAAAGGGGGTTGTCCATGACCCTCATAGCTGGTTATATTGCATCCCTTTAAGATAGAAGATATTCAATGATTTTTTCAAATAGAAGATGCACAAATGGGGCTGCCCGAGGCCATTTCAAATAGAAGATGGTTCACGACGCACGAGCTGTCCCCGAAGGGGTCAATTTGAAGGTTTTGACAGTAAAATCTGTCCAGTCCTGTCCTGCCAGAATTCGTGATATTCCCAGGGTTTTTACTAAAAAATGGCCTAAGGGGAATGAACCCAAAAAGGGACAACCCGGAAGACTCGGGGACAACCGATGCGACATGGCCATTTTGGAGCATCCACCTTGAAAAACTGCAAAAAACATCGAGTTTTTGCTTGTGAATTGATTTCCAACCTGTTCAATCCTGACCCTAAAGTTACTGCAAGTAGGGAAGAATCAAATAGAAGATGGTCATGTGAAAAAGGCCCGATCAAATAGAAGAAATTAGCAAACAATTATTTTTCAGGGATCATCTTGGATGGAAAGAATAAATGAATTTCTTCTATTTGAAATTGGTTTTGTCTGTAAACCAACCTCAAAACTGTATCCATTTGAACTTCCCCGTTCTGCTCCACTCCTGTGACCCGTGGCCGGATTGATGGACAACTGATTTTTTTCACCCCAACCCTCCAAAAGGCAGAATCAAATAGAAGATGTTTTCAAATAGAAGATCGGCCTCCAAAAGGCAGAATCAAATAGAAGCTGAATTAATTTATTTATTTAAGATCATCTGAGCAAATTTTTGCGACATCACTTTTTGACCCCTTTGTTACTGTCCGATAAATAATATCTTCTATTTGAAATTTCGTTTGGAGGGCTGCCCAAAGCCATTTCAAATAGAAGCTGAATTAATGGAATTTCTTCTATCCTAGAGGAACGCACTATAGTTTGACTAAGACTAAGAATTATGAATCCACCACTTGAGCTATCGAGGTTCAAGCGTCAGCATTTCTGACGCCCTTGTGGGGAATTCGATTTTCAGGGATTCTTAAGGAAATTAGCAGGAGTCATGTGCAACTGCTTGGGGTTACCACGGTAATCCATTCAAGGAGCAAGACCTGTTTGGAGAAATATGGAGAAATGGGCTCCAAGCCGCCCTATTATAGGTGATAGGACCTAAGAACTCAGTTGCTGATTGCCTGTCGCTGATAGTCGTTAGACTATGACTCTTGGTGATCGCTGTTAGATCCCTTCCGGAGACTTTCGAGTGAGCCCCATGATGTAGTTATGCAGAATCAGTTGTAACAGGAACACATTGACAAGGATTTTTCACAGGTCCGGGCTCAAAATGTGGATAGCAAACTATGAAACTATGCAGGACTTCCTGCCAATATAGGCTAGCCGGATTTTTAAAAATAAGATGATCCCCTCCCCACCGGCCCCCCGCTCGATGCAAAGAAACCCAAGTTTCAAACATGAGTGGCTGCAAAGTCGTTTGCCCTGGTAGTGATAGTCCTAGAAACTTGCATCTGGGTAAACAACTGTGAATTGATTTGTCAGCTTAGGATATGTATGCATATGTAAAATATATACCATGCTCCCATTTGTAAAGGGCCATTTATAGGCTACCAGGATCTACCCAGGTATCTCCATCCATGAGCTCAGGAAACCACGACTGGGTCGCCCTTTCTTCGCTGCTGAGGCCGCGCGCTGTCGTGGTTCTTATCCGGATGAAAACGCAGCGCCAGTTGGCGAAAGGATTTCTTAATGGCTGCAGCCTTGGCCCCTGGCCTGGCGTGTGGAAGTTCCAGTTTTGCCATCCAGAACGAGTGATTTTCGTAGTGGCTCGACATGGCTCTACCAGATTTTCCAGTTCACCGTTGCAGCTAACCAACCGTGAACCACTATCAACCACTATCAAGCACTATCAACCACTCAACGAAAGCAAATACATGCATTTTGGAAATCATGCTGCAACATCAGAACCCACCAATCAAACCAAAAAGTCCCAGACGCAAACAAATGAAAATCTGCCGGGGTCTACCGCTTTCTACCACACCTCTACTGCTTTCTACAGCTGTGCCCTGGCGCCTCAGATTCAGCACAGTGTAGTATTGCTCCATCTGTTGTGGAGTTGGTTTAGGTTTGACTCCTTTCTTCTTGGGCTTGATGAAACCGCTCGAGAAGAAGTAGTTGTACAGCTCCTGACACGTGGAGCTGAAAGCTTAGTCCCCAAAGCCATGGTGGCATACTTTGTTGGTAGACAGTTCTGGCATGGTTGGTTGGTAGACACTTCTGCTAGGAATGGGCTTGAAATATCTTGAAATAAGATCTTCGATACCAAATCATATAGTCAACTGCAATAAACAACCATATTCAACTGCCAACTTGCTAAAAACCAGGAGACTTCGCCTAGCTCTTGAAAAGATATGATTCTATACTAAGACAGAACATACATAACACAATTCTGTAATAACGCCAACGACCGAGGAAAGACACATGGTATATGTCCAAATCTTCAAGCCTCAGCATGCCCCAACATGCCCCAACTTGTTACTGCCCTATGTCAGCTTTGGAAACTGTCCACGGGTTGGAAACTTGATAACTTCCGAACATTATCGAGTTGTAGTGAGGAAAAATGGATGTCAAGAACAGCTCCTTAGTTGCCTCACACAGATTTTTTGACCAGGGCAACTGCTTGATTCCATTCCCAGTATTTCTCATCCTCTTGGTTCGGCTTGAGTAGTACCCATGATTAGTATACGCTGACACACAATCATCGCCAAAATGGACCTGGCCACATGAAACTCATACTTGCCCAACACCAGTTGATCGCAGAGTTGGTGACAACAACCGCATGGTGATTATGTGATTTAAGCGATGAAAGCATCAATTTTTTATGGACTCCCACTTTCACCCAATCCTTCCTGCCCCTCATATTCAACCCCCTCTGCAAAACAAGTAGATTTTGATATAGACCCAATAGCCAAGATTTCTGGAGGATATTTAGTCAATGGTGGTGTCCCAAAATGGTTTGGCGTGAAAATGCCAGCAACTTCGGATGAATCTCTTACTCACATGGCTAGAGGTCTCTCGGTTCCAAAATCAGGAGCCCTCAGTTTGAAGTGGTGATTTCCAGCCAGCCATGTGATGGAAGCAATTACCAAAGTGTTTCTACCATCGTTGACGCATATTGATCATAAGGTCAACCGTCATTCATCATTTCTAGCGGCTTTTCACCAGTATTATGCAATTCCCAAATCATCCATGTATGGTGTGCAAGCGTAGGAGCTCTGCACTGGTAGGAAACCGTTCAAGTCTAGCAGAGTTGGATGGATTCCGTAGAGGGATATGGCTGGTGATCGGGCAACGCACGATGGGGCAGCACAGTCCTTTTCTGGTCCACTCAAACGACTACGGATAGTCGTCACTGGCAAATGCACATGTCATAGTGCATTAGACACAAGTATGTACTTGCATTCGTCCCACTTTGGAAGTTTAAAAAGATTGTTTCAAATCCTCTCCTTGTGCGCACTTGTGTTCAGTATGCTTTGGTTCACACAGGTCGTCCCTGTTTTCCAGCACATGCAGCCCATCACTTCGTCGACGTCGAGCCGATCGCATATGTTCATCACTGGTTATTCGCCATCGAAAACCCATGCTGTAAAACAGCTCTAGCTCTTTGGCCTGAGCCTTGGTTAGGGCATTCTGCGACATGTCCAGCCCAGGTCACGACATCGACATGACCGTTGATCACTTCGCCGACCTGATGCTTGGTGTTTCCGGCCCAAACAGGGGGCCCCTTTGAGCACCGAATGGTGTAACGCCTCGCACGCCTGCCGTGCATGGAAAAGTGCCTCGAGTCTCTGTGACTCGTTCGTGTGCCGTGCTGCTTGGTGTGGTGATCCAATCCCCTCACTAGAATCACAGCCCAATTGCTACCAGTGTGCACTCGCTACACTGGTAGCGGAGCTACCTAAGCTCCGTTGCTCCAAGCGCTACATCCTCAAGGGACTTTGTGCTTGGGAACGAGCCTGTGTCCGGGGCCTTTGAATCTGCTGCTTTGTGCTCACTGCTTGTGTCACTGAGTATAAGGCGACAGTCGGGCTTTAGCACTTTTGGCTGAGACCCTTTTTCCTTGTGTATCTCCAGGTGAAGGTGCCTGGATTCTGTTTTTACCTCTTTCTTTGTGAAGATGGAGAAAGAGCATCATATCCCAACCTGGGATGGCCAAGCAAAAGGTTGGCGCCGATACACCCGTGAGGTGTGTTGGTATGTCCGTGCCACTCCATGGAACAAGCGCAAGTATTGCGCCTCGAAGCTGATGAGTCGTCTCACTGGACCTGCACGGCTCCTGGCCATGTCATGGCCAGATGTGAACTTTGACCAGAAGGGTGGCACGAAGGAGTATCTTCGACGGTTGGCCTTGTCGCCTTTGGTGCGACAATCCTTGCCGAATGCAGCTGCGATCTGCCAACAGTATTTCAGCTTCCGCAGGAATCCTGGGGAACCCATGCATGCCTTCTTAGTTCGTGAGGCTTTGGGCTATAGCGAGTTTGTGGAGGCCATCATTCGCTTGTATGAGGAGAAACAGGGCATCCATCAAGCAGATCGCGACTTTGGATTGCCTGATGATGGCGATGATGATTGGGGTCAAGGGGGACAAGATTGGTGGAACCATTCCTCGCCTCCTTCAGAAGCTCCCGATCCTGGAGATGACCCACCAGCTGCCGATGGCAGCACTCCTCAAGGTGATGTTGGATCACCGACTACAAGACGGCCGGTGCCTTTGTCCCAGACGAGACCTTTGGCATCCACTCAAAGGGCGACTCCTCCTCCATCGGAGGGTCAAAGCATGGTGAATGAGATCACTCTGGCTGATAGCTTCGTCCTTGGAGTCTTGCGAGGCTTCAGGTTGCTACAAGCGGCTGGCTTGTCTCCAGAAGACAAGAGGGACATCATTGGAACGACTCGTGGAAGCCTCGAGTTCGATGTGGTGACCCATGCTTTGCAAACCTTGTGGGATGAGCAGTTTCTTGGAAGACATGGCAGAGCTCATCCTCATGACAACTTCATGGCTGGCATCTTTGGCGGCGAAGACACTTCGTGGATGGATGGGCATCTTGCTCAAGGTGCCGATGATGAGGACTGGGATTGGCTCTATGATGGTGATGGTTGGGATTGGTGGGGCGACATGGATTCATACTATGCTTCACCTGGTGAACCTCCTGATGATGCTCCACCATCTCCTGAAGAAGAAGCTGCGATGAAAGAAGCGCAGCAAGCAGAGAAGGTGGCAGAGTCTCTGGCCATGGAAGCTCAAAGAACCTGGTCCGAGGCTCAGAGAGCCACCCAAGCTCTCCGTCGGGATCGTGGATTTGGACAACCTCCCAAGAACACCCGTGGGCCATGCTTCATTTGCAAAGGACCTCATCTTGCCAGTGAATGCCCAGACCGTCGTCACCCCAGTGCCTTCAAAGGAGCTGGGAAGGGTAAGTTCAAGAATGGCTTCATGACTGACTACGATGAGGTGGACAACTATGCCATGACCAAGGGCAAGGGCAAGAAGGGGAAGTATGTGAAGTGGCTCGAAGCTCAACTGTGGCAAAAGGGAAGTGGGAAGGTTGGAAAGGGAAAGGGTTCCAGTTCCTCGAATCGACCCCCAGTCAATGCTTACACGGCTGGGATGTTCTTCGGTGGCCTTGAGATGATCGATGTGAAGGACTTGAATGTTTCCGCATCAGATGGCAAAACAGCCGTCTCTGGTGCTTTGGAGCCTCACCAAGGGCTCATTGACTGTGGAGCAACTGCCTCTGCTGGGCCTTTGGTTGCTGTAGAATCTTTGATCAGCAGCATTCTGGCCAAGGACTGCCAGGCCGTCGTGGACATTCAGAAGACCGAGCGGCCATACTTTCGTTTCGGCAACGGGCAGTGGGGCAGAGCTCTTTTCAAGACCACCATCACTTCCAGTGTTTCAGGGAACCCAAGATCATTCAGTTTGTTTGCACTTCCCAATCCACCGGATCTCCATCATCCAGCTTTTGATCGTAGCACGTTGGTCCCCATCTTGGTTGGCATGGATCACTTGGGCAACCACCATCAAGGTCTGACCATCGATTTCCCAACGGGTATGGCTATGAGGGCAACCATCCATGATGATGATGCATTCCAACTCCCCGTCAACAAGAAGGGTCACTATGTGCTGGATATCTTAGAGTACCTCACCGAAGGTTGTCAACACCATGAAGGGCATGCAACCATTCGGGTCACGGGTGCTGAAGCTGCAGTCGATGAAACTCATGCATTTCAGACTTTGGAATTTCATCCAGTCGAGTATTTCGATTTAGCAGTCTCAGATGGCATGATCACAGATGATGCAAAAGCTGAAGCCGTCCAACGATTGAGAACTTTGAGAGCACTCTCCAATGCAAGTGCTTCCACAGAACTTGGCTCAGCTCTCATGCCTGCCGTGACTGTTGATCGCAATTCGCTCCTTGCTTCTGACCATGGCGTACTCCAAGGGCAAGAACGTTCCGGCTCCCGCCGTCGAGCAGACCACCATGGTAGCAGTTGCAAAGTCCAAATCCAAAGCCAAGGAGTTGGACCCAGCTCGCACAATCAAGATGGACGACTTGGACCCTCGAGCAGATCCCTGTCAATGGCCATGCTACGGTCGTCATCAACCAGCGGCCGTCCAGAGCAACCAGCATGGACAATGGATGAAGTGCAGGGTCTGTGCTCTTCGACTCACCTACATCCCCCGAGTGGACTCCAACGCCCAGTATGTCAAGGTGGAGTTCCCCAATCAGGTGGAAAGGACTTTGGAGGCGGTCTTTCAGATGACCCAGGGCCGTCAACCAACAGCCGAGCTCTACTTGGCCGTCGAGGAGAAGATTCTGGCGGAGCGCAAGGTGGACTCCATGATGGCACACTTGATGAACGTGCCAAAACCGTCACCTTTGCCCCAATTCAAGCTGCCGAGAGCTCAGGTGACACGGTCCCCAAGTCCAGCGCCTTCGTGGGATATGGTGGCCAGTTCAAATCCGAACGATCTGGACTTCCTGACTCAGGAAGAGAAGAAGCACCTCCAGACCCTGGCCGAGGAACGCCGCAGTGCAGCAGCCTCCGATCCCGAGGTACTGGTCAACCCCAACGAGGTCGAGATCCCGTAACTGGACCCCAGCCATTGAGTGGGAGGGTGGCATCCAAACTCATGACAATGGTGACTTCGAGGATGGCCTGGACGGCCGCCACCACAATCCAGTTTTGTCTCGATTCTCAGGATGGTGTTTGGGAAGTGGCTTGTGCTCCTCACAGTTGGCTCTCAGAGGCTTGTGCTGCTCAGGGACTCAAACCTCGAAGGATCAACTTGGCCAGTGGTTATGATTTGTATCAACCTCAAACCTGGGAGGCTCTGAAAGCCCTCCGTGGTCAGTCACGGCCCAGGAAGATATGGTTCAGCCTTCCTTGCACGAAGTGGAGCCAGTGGACCTATATGAACTATCAGACGGAGGAACGCAAGGAGATCCTTCGTCAGCACCAGCGTCGTGAACGGAAGATGCTTTGGTGCATGAACGACTTCGTTCGTGATACTCTCCGAGATGATCCTGATTGTGACATCTACTATGAATGGGTGTTTCCGTGCCGTGGATGGCAAGAACCTCCCATGGTGGACTTGGAGAAGGCAATCCACGACGTTGGTCGCCCCTGGCTCAACTGCCGCATCGATGGGTGTCGCTATGGACTTCGCGACTCCAAGGATGAAGGCTTCGTCAAGAAACCCTGGCTGATCAAGACGACCGACGAGCAGTTCCATCTGAACTTCAAGACCAAGACCTGTCTTGGATCTCACACTCATGTGTGGATTCAAGGTGCTGAGACAGCTCGATCGGCATATTACCCCTGGCGGCTATGCCAGGCAGTGGCTCGCTTTTGGAAGAAGCAATTTCTCTCCGACAAGCACCTGAAGCTCGTCTATGCCAAGGAGGAGATCACTGCTGATGAGTTGCATCCTCTTGATGACGATGATCAACTCCATGAGCTCCTTCCAGCCACTGACCATGGCAGCCCCGATGATGGTCCAGATCCTGGTGAACCCCCCGATCAAGATCCACAAGGACCCGCAGATCCTCAACCTCCTGACATTGGTGGTGGAGGTCCTTCAGAACAAGAACGCCGAGAGTGGAGAGCTAAGATTGCAGCTTACCACAAGGCGGCGGGTCATCCAACCAATCGCAACTTGGCCAGACTGGTCAAGAATGCGAACCAGCCCAAATGGAAAGTGGATGAGGTCATGGAGTTCAAGTGTCCTGCATGTGAGGCCATTCGACCAGGTGGTATGAGCTCCAAGGAAATTCCACCAGCTTCAACCACACCGATGTTCAAAGCTTGGCAAGCTGTTGCCATGGACACTGCTGAGTGGAAGATTCCCGGTACCACCAAGAAGGCCAAGTTCATCTTGATGATTGATGTTGCAACCAAACTCCGAGTAGTTTGTCACATCAGGACCTATGACAACTTCACCATGATCACCGAGAACACCAAGGAGGTCATTCAGTACTTCTCTGAAGGTTGGCTTGGGCATTATCCCAAACCAGCACTGGTCATCATGGACAGTGCCAAGACCTTTGCCAGTGCGGAGTTTGCAAAGTTCCTCAACGAGATCAACATCCAACCTCACTTCACCCCTGACAAAGAGCCGTGGGCTCATGGTGTCGCTGAGGCAGCTGTGAAGGATGTGAAGTACACAGCCACTGCCATCCAGCTAGAGGCATTGGAGCAGGACCCCAAGGTCACCTTGACTTTGACCGCTGCGGCTCTCAATGCCACGGAGTTCACTGCTGGTTTTAGCTCCTTTCAGTGGGCTTTTGGCAGTCAGTACTCTCTCTCGGATGAGGACTTCCGCACTTTCCACCAACTGGATTCCACCATGGACTACCAGCGGTTGGTTCAAGCACGTCAACGGGCTGAAGAGACAGCTATCAAGACCAAAGCTCAACGAACCCTTTCCAAGCTTTCCAATACGATAGCTCGACAGCCGCTTCGTCAATTTCACCCCATGGACTTGGTGAAGATTTGGCGGAAATTCCAACCAGCTGATCAACATCAAGGACGACGTGGAGGCTTCAAGAAGGCCCTTCGTCCTCATTGGGTGGGTCCAGGGAGGGTGATCTTTCAAGAGGTGTTGCCACATCAAGAACATGATGATGATCGTCGCCACATCCTCTGGGTGTTGATTGGTCGACGCATCTACAGGTGCAGTGTGCACTCCGTTCGATTGGTGACACCCACTGAAAGACTGGAGTTTGACTTGACCTCCGGTGAAGACCCTACAAAGTGGAAGTCGTTGGCCGACATCCTCCCCAAACGTGAGTTCGAGGACATCACGTCGGAGGTGCCCGATGAGTCCGAGATTGAGTTCCCTGATCTCCCTCGAGAACCTGATGACACCACTTTGGTTCCCATTCGTAGAGCTCATGGCAAACAAACCTATGGACCAGCTGATTTTCGAAGAGTTCATCGATCTTCACCTCTTGGCATGGGTCCCTCACGAGAACCTCATGTTCAACACTTTGATCAACCTGGACCCTCACCATCATATGCCCCAACAACACCAGCTCAGTCACCCGCTCCAGAAGCTGGCGACACTGATGATGATGTGCTGGTGGAAGTTAATGAGTATGGTGAAGATGGAGGACCTTCTGCCGAACCTTCGGAACCCAAGAAGCCACGAGCTACCTATGACCTTGGCTGGGTTGAGCAGCTGTCTGCAGAAGCGGATCTGGAATCCAAGGCCTTGGACTTAATGGCCGTGATCCAAAGCAATGATGAATGCTTGCTTCTGCATGTCGACTTGGACTTTCAGTCGAATCGACAGCTCAAGACCTTTGAGCGGAACCCTGTCGCTTACTTGGTCAAGAAGCTCAACAACTCCGAAGTGAACCTCCAGAAGTTGTCGGTGGCTGACCAACAGCCCTTCCGACGTGCCAAGCAGAAGGAAGTTCACTCCTTCATCAAAAATGAAGCGGTTCGCAAGTGCCTCAATGATGATGAGGTCAAACAGGCCTATGGCACCAACCGCATCCTTCGTGCACGTTGGGTCCTTACATGGAAAAGCATTCCTCCAGAGGAACGTCAGGAAGCAATGAAGGACAAGGACAACAACAAGGACTCAGTTGTCAACTCCAATGCCACGGCTAAAGCCAAAGCACGCATTGTGCTGTTGGGCTTTCAGCATCCTTCATTGTTGGACTCCAACTTCAAGACCTCCGCGCCAGTTCAAAGCTCAGTTGGTCGGAACCTCCTGTACTTGCTGGCGGTCACCCATCAATGGCGACTTCATGGACTTGA
>VSDK01007940.1:10978-22151 GCA_009767595.1 Symbiodinium kawagutii | reverse complement strand
CTACAGGCCAAGGCTATCATGTGGGGTTATCCGGTCCTATAATTTCTCCCCACCACCTTTTTACCATGGCATTAACGGGGGGGCCTCAGCCTCGTATGGGCATGATCCTGGGCAGTTCCGCCGCGGTGAAGCTAATGATGACATTGCAGATTTGCCTACCGAAACGATGGTCCAAACCAGCTTTACAATGGATACCCCCAGGCACACGGGTGGCAGGATATCCTCGACATGATTGGACTCCCAAATTTCAGGTTTTCACTACATACCGGCAAACCGATGATTGGCAACTTTTGGCATTAAACTCTGCTGTTTGGATGGGTTATGAAAAGATTTCGTTTATTTTTGCTTCACCTGTGAAGTTTTTTTTTGTGCGGTATGTTGTGGATTTCTTTTTCGACTGGTTCACCTGTGCCCGAACTGGGCCGCCCACTGGGGCATTCAAGTCTCACTCACTCATTCAGTCAGCGGCACATCATCCTCGCTTGCAGGCGGAGAGGGCCAGAGCCAGGGGCCGCCAAGGATGGTGGTGCACACTGCTGGTGGTTCGTGGTCCGTGCCGGGATCATCCAAATCGCTGCACTTTTGGTGTCGTCGGCGCTGTATGCCAAGTTTCGACCCAATCTACTTGTCTATGTTTCCGAATTTGTTTAAATGATGCCGTCCCCGGTTCATTTGTGATTTGGTGCGGCGGGTTGCTGCCTGGGCATGTGCCCTGCCAAACGCCAAATTGTAAAAAAAAAATACCCCGCGGATCGCTCAGAGTAAGCTGCTTAGTGCAAATTTACAAAAGCGTGCATTTGGTTGGATACTTCTTATTTCACATCACGAATTTGTCAAGCACAAGGTTACTTCAACCCGGCTTTCTGTACCATAGCATTCCTCCACAAAGTCACTGATCATCCCTTGAGTACCGACTGCCTTTGCAGAAGAGAACCCAGACGGAAAGAACATTCAGGAAAATAGTGCTCCAATCACCTATGCAAACTGAATAACACATGGTGGCCCAAGACTGCTTGGCAGTGCAAAAAGGCAGCAATAATAAAATACACAAGTTATTGCAGAGATGGAGCATGGAAGCAACCGCAGGTGGCTTTCGCAACCAGACATGCAAAAACACAGGATGTGCGGCATGCGGCTGCAGAAAGGAAAATGCACATCGACAGCAAACGCCTCGTTCAGTGATTCAGTAAGATGGCAGTATCCCCCACACCGCCCGTGCCAAAAAGTGATTGGAGAAGTGGCCGGGGACGTACCTCTGGTCCAAAAGCTGGAAAGAGCACCGACACGGCCATTTCAGCACGACGGCGCAAGGCCGCACGGGCCCGCCACGTGCGGATAAGCACGCATGCTTCCTCAAGCAAAGTGCTCCCGGAAGTATCGCCAGCTGCACGGCTGATGTGGGCTAGTGCCTTCGCGGCCTCAGGGGCCCAAGCTCCTGTGGTTTCGGCAACCATTGGCAAAAAATGTACCTGCTGGGCAGCACACGCAGCAACAGTATCCAAATGCTGCCGTTTGTGTTCAGCATAGGCCTGCGCCGCTGAAAGCCCGCCACGCGGACCAAGTACGTCCAACCGCTGGGGCGCCGTAATGGCGAAGTCAGGTGCAGTTGGACGTCCGAGGTACGCGGGGAGGAACACATCAGCTGGCCGGCGCCGGGCACTGGCATCATCAGGGGCTTGAGGCCGCAAAAGTCCCTTCTGATTTTACACCACGAATTTGTCAAGCACAACGCCTCCGAATCGTCGACGTTTTCCACCACACAAACACAGTCAGCTGCCATTTTTCTGCCAGGGGCGCTTTGGTACAAATTTTGCCTCGGAATTAATATCACAAGTGCTAGCGGTCTGCACCCCACGTTGAATGGAAAAGGCATGTTGCCTTCAACACTGCTACGCTGACCTCTGGAAAGGAACGGCGCGGAGAAATAGAAATGTTCCGGCCGTGCTACTTCTCACACCCCCTGATGCAGGATTTGAATGCCAGCTCCGGCCTCCCCGAGGGAAAGTGCAAATGCGGCTCGAAAACCAAATTGACGTAATTTTTGCAACACAATTTTCAGCACACGGTCCCCAAAAAAAAAAAAAAAAAAAAAACTATTTGGGGGTTAGAGTGAGAAGTCGTGCCGGCCATTTCCATTTTCAGCCCGGCACCGCGCGAAAAAACGCAAACCCAAGAGTCTTTCAACCAAATCCATTTTAAAAAATGATCATCGTGAAATTGTTGGATTCTCTTCCTTGTGTTCACATGGCCAGTGATATCAATTCTATATCGCTGCCTGTGTTGCATCATTCATTCAAATGCACCCCCCACGCTCGCGTTTTGCAAATTGTACCCTTCCAAGGTCCCGGCCCTTACCCCACGAATTTCCGCGATAAATTTTGGGGCTTAAGGAATTTTGCCCGACATTCCCATGCCAAGGCCCGGGGCCCACAGTAAATTGCCAATTCATGGTTTCAAAAGTTCCCGTTAATTTATTGTTCCCCAACACTTTGGCACTTAGAGCAGCCCTGCTTCTGTACAACCATTCCCTGGACAAAAGCTGTCTTCAAACCTTACACCGAGGCCATGGAACACCCATCATCACCAGCCACATCTGGATCCACAACTTGGCTTGTTGGATCCACGTGGAAATTTTTCGACGGGCTGAATGTTCACGACTAGTGCTTCAAGGCGTCTTCTCAACGTTTGGTTTGACACAATAATTACTGGCGTGTCCGGTTTTAAAGTTCACACGTCTGGTTTTTATCTTCGGGCACTAGCACCCGATCAAAACAGCATGTAAAAAATATACATCTGACAACCAGATAGTTCTACATTACTGCCTTCCCATTGGATGCACCTGGTTCAAACGGAAGAGTGCCCCCAAAGAAAGTTTCAAACTAGATTATAACATTTGGATTGGCGGAAAAAATGCAAGCGCAACCCCACGGTTTTACAACGTTGGTGTCTGGCAATGATATTGTCGCAACATGCCCAAGGCGATTTGCAAATATTTTTTGTTGCACTGGAACCTCTGGAACCCAAAGTGTTCAGCCCAGGCGCCCTGCACCGCCCAATTTGACTTGGCCAAATGACCTTCCCAAACACGCATGTATGTTCACAAACAAGTACATCGCCTGGCCATGTAGTGCGTTGTTTGGAAGCGCCGTTCCGTGCTGTGCAGTTCTTCGTTCGGAAATCGCTGATGAAAACGCGTGGTCCCCACCAGAATTGACAGCTGCGATTGCGAAACTTTGACTTTGACTTGGATTTTGACCCTGGGTTTGATTTTGACTTTGAGTTTTGACTATGGCTTGCACGCCGTTCAACGGGCCCCTTCTGGGCACAGGCAGGCCATGAAATTGGATTGGTGGCAAGATTGTTGAAAATGTCCCTGATGATGTGTGCTTGCTTTTGTTTGCCTGTTTAAATAAAATTGGCGACCAACACTCTTCAAGGTGCTGCCCAAAACCATTGGGACAAAGGCCGTCGCAGATTCCATGCCCGTTGCTTCCCTGAGAGGTCTGTATAAGACGCATGCACACATGGTCTTGTATCGTCTGCATCCTGCTCTCGAGACTGCCAAGCCTGAAGAGCAACATGGGTTCCGCTCGCGCAGGCATATTTGAAAAACATTTGGTTACAGCAAGTGCGGCTGCGGATATAATTTTTTCGTTCGTTCCTTGCCGGTTTGGATCGTTAGCCTGGATTTTTCGAAGCTTTCGACCGGGTGGTGCGGCCGGCTGTGTGGGCAGCTTTGAAGGAACACAACGCATCGGAACATTTGGTATGGTTGGCACAATGCTTGTACAATGAACAACACGGTTCAGTTGTTGGCGCTTGCGAAAACAGTCGTGGTTTCCAAATCCGCGCGGGCGTGCGACAACGACGCGTGCTGAGTCCAAAGTTTTCCAAGTCTTTACGGTCTTTATGTTTTGCCGATGTTTTGTTTTTGTTCGCGCTCAATCAACGAAATTTGCTACGCATTTTGGAGGCCTTGATTGGAGTTTTATCTACTGTTGGCCTTTGCTTGAACGCTTCAAGGACCGTCGTCCTGACTACTGAAGCACAAACGCCATCGTGCATACAACTCGCAAATGGTTTGTCAATCCAAGCTTTGCCACGGGTTTCCTACCACAAATGGTTTGGGTGCTCGTTTCTGTCGGACGAGGTGGCGGTCATGATTTGGAAGCCAATTATTGCCTCCGAACTGTTTCCCAAAAATTTTTTGCCCATAAATCCATCCTGCTGGACAAACATGTTGCTTGCTTCGCAGCCGGGCATTTGAAACTATACCGTCGTGACCTACAGTTTATGGATGTTACATTGCGAAACCTGTAGCGAAGACTTGTTGGACCTCCCCGGGATTTGGATTGGAACCGTCCATGGCATGAAATCCTTCATGATTGGAATGCCCGGGCCGATGCCTTTCTCAATTATTCCAATGTGAAATGTTGGTCTCGCAGCGATAATTTTCCATTGGAAATTGGCACAGCATGTCGGTGGCTTGCCTTCACAACGCTAGGTGGTTCGAAATTTGCAGCGGGAACCCCCTGGGTCGTGGCTCTTCGGGCAGAAATTTTATTTTTTGGACTGACAAAATTGATGCCTTTTGCCGTTGGAAGGGTTTGGGAAGCTGGTTGGACATTGGTGGCGACAATGAGTTCTGGAGGGACAACGTTGTGGACTTCGTGGCCTTTTGTGAGCGCTGATCTGAGCTTAAAGAATTGTATGTGTTCTTTTCATTTCCCTGTGCCGTAGAAGGGCTGCCTTGTCGGCACACAGGCGTCGACCTCGACCCTTTTTTTTGCGGCCACTATTTGTTGTTTTTCACTTTCACTTTCCCTTGCGGTAAGAGATCATTTGTTGTTTGCACAAAAGAAAGGCAGCCACCGGAACGTCTGCTCTTCACAAATCGTGGGAAATGTGTCGTGACGGGCAATGCTGTCGGACACCAAAAAATTGTGCACGCTGTCAGCTAGTGCATCAGCTTGGAAATCAACCATCACTGACCCGCAGCTCCAAAGGCGTTCTTTGCAAATACCCACATAAACATGGGTGATTAGAAAATTCGTCGCGCAGTTCGTTTCCGGTTTTTTGACCGCGTCATTTGGCCTGTTACCCTTTGTGCTCGTAGCCATCGATCAATTCGGATGGGCGATTTGTACGAGCTGGACGTTGTTTTTCCCAAAATTTTGTGCGTGATTGTCGGGCCGCGAACAAGACCACCTGACCACCCATTAAAAAAAGTCAAGGAGAGTACAAAGTTACGCGAATCAACAATCATCCAATCCGCATAGATCATGTTTTTTACGGCAGCTGTGGTACACAAAAGGGTTGGTTCCGTACCACACTCTTTGGTGGAGAACTCTCACTGTGGTCGGCATTTCCGTGGATTCTTCACATTCTACTGCCCTGTCATCATTGCCCACGGGTTCCATGTTTTGTAAACGCAGTCCAGAGAACCATGAGTTCGTAAGTATTCACGACAGCTGTGGCAGGTTTTCCATGTACATCATTTTAGTGTGAATACCAGGAGACATGGTAGCAACCACTCTGAAGGTCCAGAAGAGACGAGGAGGCCAAAGAGGAGCCAGAGAAGAACGGTTTGGGAAACCAATCACCCCTAAGTTTTCGCCCAAGCTACCAGGTTACATGGGTTCAGAGCTCCCCCCAACAGTCCTTGCCAATGGCTCTGCAGAGGGCCATACGTAGTCATGAAGACCTGACCTGCTCATCACTGTATTGGATGCCATTTCCTTATGGGTGGGACATCTGCCGTGAGCGCTGCACATTATTGATCAGGTGATCTCATTCATCTGCGAAAAACATGAAAACTCCTTGTCAAAATATCATTACAAACCATTGCAACGGAAAGGCCACGAAAATGAATCAAGGTATCATAACAATCCACCAGTCCACCAGCAAGCTCACCTTTAGCGCACACAACCATCCCTGGAAATGACACCTGTCCAGGTTGACCAACGGCCGGAAATAAAGTTCAGCGGTGACAATGAACACAATCCCTACAACCAATAGCAAAGGGCAAGGTGACGGGTTGGCCAGACCATTGGAAGTTAAGAACTATGCAAAAGTTTTTAATTTGAATTTCGGTCAAAGGGGCACAAACAACAGATGAACCATCTTGGGTCACACTTGCGAATTCCAGCTCAATCCCACTAGCAAAAAAACACCAAACTGGGGGAGCCAAGTGAACGTGTGCATAGGCCACAGTCGAGTATACACAAAAAAAACTCAATTCATTCGCTCAGCATGTCAACAACCTCAACATCCAATTTTCGAATCACCTCCGTGACTTAAGCAAACTCTCACGTTTAGACTTTGACAACACAAATGTTTTCCCACCAAGCCTCATTCGCAACACCAATTTTTTTGTTCGAAATCAATACTCTACCGTGAATCGCCGAAGATTGGTCTAAGTGTGGGTTTTGACTGTTCACTCTGTCGTCAAATTACAAAATAATCATCATTACACTACGCGGATGAAGTATAAATGTCAACCTCAAGGTCGCCCGCAATCGCAAAAAACCCCTTCCTATTATATAATGGGCTAAATGCATTGAAACCTGGAACTCAAACGTCCAACTCATGGAAAGCTGCAGCAGTCAATCTGTCAGACTTGCGGGAAGATCACAGACGTGTGCGCAAGTAAGTGATCAAAAGTGCGCGAAATGTTGCGGTTTACAATGGTTTTTGTTCCGGGATGTTCCACCCAGTAAGCTCGTCAAAACGGCAGATACGAGGTCAAGTGGGAAATGGATCGGCAAAAATTGTACCTAGTTGAGGCGAAACGCGCATTTGTAATTCAAAATCGCAAGAGAACGACAGGTTCGAACCACTTTTCGGAGATGAAACGCGCTAAAAGTGCACAGCTTTTTGATGAAACGCACTCTTGCAAGTCAAATGCTAAAAAAACACAAATTCCAACCATTTTTTGGTGAGATGTGCAAAATATGCGCGGCACTCAGCCAAATGCACGTTTGCAAATCAAACATCGAAAAGACTTAGTCGTCGAGGCACGTTTGGAACATGAAATGTGCAAAAAAAAACACGGAACTGCAGCACATTTGCAAATCAAAACGTGCAAAATTGACAAATTTCAACATGTTTGGGGTTCGTCAACAACAAGTACGACAAAAAAAATTATCATCATCATCATCATCATCATCATCATCACCATCATCATCAGCACTATCATCATCCTCGCCGCGGTCAACCTCATCATCATCATCATCATCATCATCATCATCATCATCATCATCGCCATCATCTTCATCGTCATCATTATCATCACTTTCATCATCACCATCAGCAGCACCCGCATCATCAGTATCATTGGCATGTTCATCATCGTCATCATCACCACCACAACCATCGTCATCATCATCATCATCATCATCATCATCATCATCATCATCATCATTGTCATCATCATCATCACCGTCATCATCATCATCATCATCATCATCATCATCGTCATCATCAACATCCTCATCATCGCCACCTCATCATCATCATCATCATCATCAACATCATCATCGTCGTCGCCATCGTCACCATCGGCAACATCAGCAGCACTGGTATCATCACCATGATCACAACTGTCATCACCGTCATCATCATCATCGTCGTCATCATCATCATCATCATCACCGTCATCATCATCAGTGTCATCATCATCACCGTCATCATCGTCACCATCAAGGCCATCACCATCATCCTCCTCATCATGAACATTATCATGACCATTTTACTAATCACCATCATGATCACCACTACCATCCTGCCTTACCCTTATCATCATCATCATCACCATCATCATCATCATCATCATCATCGTCGTCATCACCTTCATCACCGCCACAACCATCATCATCATCATCATCACCATCATCATCATAATCATCATCATCATCATCATCATCATCATCGCCAGCATCATCATCATCATCATCATCATCATGATCACCACCACAATGGCCGTTTTAGGCTTCGGTTTAAAATTGCAAACACAATTGCACCACACAGCCTGGAAAACCGGCCATGCTTTCTAGTTCGGAATTGTATTTGCATAAGAGCATCGCACATAGGGCTAAGACCAAGCCGCGGTTGTTGCTTTAGCAGCAACCTATGCTGCAGTTGATGTATTTCACAACTTCCTTATGCACGACTGGGGCTTGCTTGTCCAGCTACCCATTTAGCGTTCCTAGAACCTGATTTGGATGAAGTCCAGCTTCCAAACAGAAACCACAGTGGTCTTGAATTTTGAAAGAGTTCAGCGCTGAACCTGCCAGAGTCTGCTGTAGAATCCTTGCTAAGTTGGCTGCTGTGGTGGTTCAGTCTGCGCTTGTTCGTTCGGTTGCTAAAATGAGCTTATTTACGTTTTGAGTGGGCGACTTCGCAACAGTACAAAACTGAAGAAAACCAAAAAAAGCAATCGACTGAACCTCCAATTTGAGAAAGATCGAAAGAGGATGCTGTTGATGTCTGACACGTCCGTCTTGACAGGACACCAAAGCACCTGCTTGGAAAGAAATCAATCTGGCTGGTCTCTATTGCGCAGAACAAGATGCAACAGCCCATCTCTTCATCTGCAAAACAAAAAACGCTCTAGAATCGAAAATCTGCAAACGTGCTACATTGAATTGTCGAAAAGACACGAAAGACTGTTTAGCTACTTGCGCGAGGGCGCCGCTTGTGCACTGTCGCGCTTCTCGAACTTACAGTTCAGCTTCCCTGATGATCTGCGACGAATTTGCAGATCGCAGACGTCGTCTAAGACGGCGCCATCATAGGGCTGGATCCGAGCACCCCCCTTCTACGCATGAAAGTTGCGCCACTTCACCACATGTCGTAAAACCTACCGCTTGCCCCAAACCAGAGCAACCTACCATTTCATTATGTCTTCTTCAAAGCACTCTTTAAACTTTCTATGGCAAACTTGGCACTAAAGCTGATAGCAATTTCACCAAACGTTCTAACCCTATAGCGGTCCATAGTTCAAATTCTGAAGGCACAGCATCAAAACCTGCGCCAGCTGGACATACCGAAAAGCCCACCGAAGACCGGGCTACACAGAATGTTCAAAATTTTACAGAACAATTCCAGGTCAAGAAGTTTGTCGCGATTGAAATGCATATAACTCCACGTTGGACATCAGGCTTTGCGATCAATACTATTGGGCCGGGAAATTTTAACTGTGACTTTATGTCAACAAATTTGTCGATGCTCAATTTAACATCATTCAAATGATTCAAAATCTGACATCACGTTGCGCAAGCAAAGCTATTGGGCCGGGAAATTTGATGATCATTGCGTTGACAAAACCTATCGATCCATGTGAAGAATTGATTTTCAAATGATGCACTATCTAACATCAATTTCATCAACATCACAAATTTATTGATATTATTTGACATTTGACATTAGGCTTTGCGATAAAACCATTGGCCGGGAAATTTTAACAATGGTATTTCTACTACGCATCACGTTGCGCAAGCAAAGCTATTGGGCCGGGAAATTTGATAATCCTTGTGTTGACAAAACCTATCGATCCATGTGAAGAATGGAGTTTCATTCAAATGACGCAACTATCTGAAGTTAATTTCATCAACCTCATTGTTTTTTAGATGGTTTAACATTTGACATTGGGCTTTGCGATCAAAAACCATTGGCCGGACAATTAACAATGGTGTTTCCACCACGCGAACAATTTAACACTGATAAAACGATTCAAGATCCAACATGGCCGAGAAATTTGAATTTTTAATTTCTTTGTCAATATTTTATCGATATTTATCATTTGACATTGGACGATCAAAACCATTGGCCTAGAAAATATCAACAACAATATTTCAACCTAGTAATTCATTATAAAAATCATTTGAGCACCCCTTCTCACGTTTCCCTTCAATCCTCTTGAAGTCCCTTCAAGCCCCCTTCAAGCCCCCTGCAAGCCTCTTTCACCTCCACAAAGGTGAAACCTCCTTCAAGCCCCCTTGAAGCCTTCTTGAAGTCCCTTCAAGGCCCCCTTGAAGCCCGCTTCAAGCCTTTCAAGCCCCCTTCAGCCTTCATAAAGGCAAAGTCCCCTTAAAAGCCGCCTCAAAGCCCATTGAAGCCCCCCTTCAAACTACTCTTAAAGTCTCCCCCTGAAGCGTCCTTCAAGTCTTGAAGGTCTGAAGGGCATCATCTTTTTGAGTCCTCGGATTCTTCCTGACCATAATGCATTTGCCAGAAAAAACTGATACATTCTGTTGCCAAGAACTTAGCTACGTCCGCACGGAACATACGCTTGGTTTCCGCAAGCTTTCTACATGTGAGCTTTGCATTTCGCACTGTCTCACCTTTCGGAACTTCAGCCCTGTGCGACCCGACAAGACCGAGGGAAGTTTCTTTGCTGCACTTCCTGACTCTCTTGGTTGACGGCGGTGTCTCAACGAGTAGATGCCCCATTCGTCGCGCAACATCCAAGCAGCGTAGATACCTATTCCAAAGTCGTCCTGCCCAGCGCAGGCCCTGCTGAATCCTCTCCTGCTCCTCAGCTCCTGCCAGGCGCTGGTGAGATAAGTGATCACCCAATCCCCATGGCAGTTGACACCGAACCTGAGGTTGAAGAAATCGAGGATGTCCCCACGCACAATGAAGAAATGCAAGAGGTTGCGTCGGAATGCATGAGCAGCATTCACAGCTCAGTCAGACAAGGTCTACAGGAGGATCTGCTTCCTCGGGCCCGGAACCACCCTGCTGTGGCCAAAGGCTTTATTGACCTCGACTCCTTAGATCAGACTCGGCCCTCCACGTACAACATTATCGTCCTCCTCTGCCATGATGAGCATGGGTCGAAGGCTCTGGACACTTTCCTTGCCTTACCACCTCCAGAACGAATTCTTCACAATGTGCAGCGAATCACGCAGCTCATCCTGATGGACGAAATTAACGCCCTCCTGGCCTCCTCTGCAACTGAGTCCTTTCAGGACGTCTATGTGGATTGCCTTGGCCTGGGAAGCTGCCCACTTGGGTTGCGAGAGACACCACACCTCACCTTGAGCAACTGTTCTGTTGATGGCGACCTTACGGTCTATGGGCCTACCCTCTGTCCAGTGGATCAATTTCTCCCGTTATCTGACAAGCAATCTCAACCGTTGCGTACACTGGCTCCCGGGGCGAGTGTGGC
>VSDK01007919.1:295301-327563 GCA_009767595.1 Symbiodinium kawagutii | reverse complement strand
TACTACTTTGGGGTGGCTCCAGAGGGCAATCAACTTCTTGCTGAGTGTGTGGAGGCACACTTTGACTGGCTGTCATCAGGCGAGGGAGACTTTGTGACAGGAAGAATCCCAGAGTTACCACCAAGGTCAAGACTTTGAAGTGTGCTCACTTTTCTTTTCGTCATCAATGAATGACTATGGAGAAGAGTACTTTGGCGGTACAGCTGATAATCCACTTTACAATCGCTGGTTGAGGACTCAAGACTTTATCCAGCATGTTTTAGCTGGCCGTCAGGCTACACCAAGACTTTTGCCTGGTGTGAATTCAGAAGCACTTTTTCTGGGACTTGAATCTCAACTTTTGCACCCACCGGAAACTTTAGCGTATCGGTCGGTGAAGATCCTTCGTCACCAGTTGGCAACTTTGCCAGCTACTTTTTGTAGAACCACTTTTTGGATTTCACTTCCAGAGGGTCTTGCAACCCAATTTTTGAGAACTGGAAGACTTTCACATGAAGATCTTCACTTTTGTTTGCATTACTTGCAACTTTGTTTGTGCCCACGGTCAGCGATTTTACTTTGCACTTACTCTTACAGTATGCTGCATAACCGTACTGGCACTTTTGTTGACTCAGGCCACCAGCGAATAACACTTTTGGCGGTCAACCTTGAGTTGAATTTACTTTCATCCATGGTGGAGAATAACTTTCTTCACATATGGAATCGTCAGTTTTTGGACCACTTTATGGCAATAGGGTCCACACCTTTGACTCCGGTCACTTTGCCGATCTCAGCACTTTCAGTTTGTGGAATAGCACAACTTTCGTGCTCTCACAACTTTTTGGCCCACCATTTGAATTTGTATCTGAACGAGAACTTTAATTGGCATCAGCGTCATCCTCAGCAGATGCCACTTTTGACTCGCGTTGGCCACTTGATCGTGCGTAGAGATCTACTTACGGAAATTTCCAACTATGATGGTTGGATTCCAAGGGACTTGATGAGACCTTTTCTCAGAGCCCGACTTTGATGTCATAAACGGACTTTGCTTGGTTTTGTGTTGCTGTTTTGCTTCCACAACTTTATGACATCACTTTGCATTGCAAACTTTTCAGTTTTGAATTCGTTTGGAACTTTGAATTTGTTTGAGTGAATTTGTTTGATACTTTGCATTCATGTCACTTGCATACTTTGCAATCTTTGCAGTGACACAGTTGAAACTTTTGCAACTTTTGTTCACATGATACTTGGATTCACTTTCCATGGTACAGACTCATGTTGAACTTTGTACACTTTCAGTGATAGCATGATCCTTGCAACTTTGAACTTTGCATGGGACAGATTCATGCATCACACTTTGAATCCATTTACGTCACACTTTTGAATTCAGTATTGGCCACACTTTTCTTTCAAGAATGCACCACGATTCAACTTTTGAGGCCATTCAAACTTTCTTGCATGACTTTGCACTGTGGAATAGAAAAGAACTTTTCTGAGTCAGGATGCAACTTTCCTGGAATGTTCCACTAGTAGTTTGAACTTTGAATTCATTGGTTGTGGACTAAAAGTAAGACTTTATAGTCCAAGGGGGCGTGCGAAACATACAGCACTTTTGCCCTGCGTGTACTCCGTACTTACTTTGCCTCTGTGCTACTTGCACTTTGGCTCAAGTGCCTGGAGAGAAAAGACTTTGCCAGTTACTTCGGTGTGGCACGGTCTTAGGTTGTTAGTACTTTAGGGTACTTTATAGCTTCGCAGGTTGGTTGGTTGGTTGGTTGGTTGGTTGGTAGGGTTGGTTGGTTAGCTGGTCAATAATGCCTTCAAATCTTGTGACATTCTTCATGTCGTTATACCGTTCTTCGAGATTGCTCAGTACTTGTTGATGGCTCATGAGGTTCTGGACGTGCACAAGTTCTCCATATGGTGTGGAACTCAAGTTGGGCTTTTTGTTGGGTTTGGGAGTCTGGTGACCGAATTTGCTTTGAACGTATTTGAGGCTATCAAAGAGACACCTGAGCAATAGATTCAAACACGGCCATTTAATCCCCTCGTGAAAGTTTGTGAGCACGCATTTGATCTCAAGGTTTTGAATGATTTGTGAGATACAAAAGGTGTGAAGGGTATGCAAAGAGACCAGGCACGTTATATTTTTAAAGATGTCTCGGGTTTGGCAAGCAAGTGTTGAAACGGTTGGTTAACATGGGCCTTGGGGACTGATCCAACCGTTGTTGCATCACATGTTGTGGCGCCGTCCCCCGCCCCAAAATGAGCCTGGAAGCAGGAGAGCGCGATTGCTGCCAGTCAGATTCCAGATCAAGATTTGGATTTTGTCTCCTGGTGGCAGCGGTGGAATCTTGGGGAAGGTCTTCAATCACTGTGTGCCCATGGAGACAAAATTCACCCTTTTTAACCATAATGTCGTATAAACCCGCTATAACCCCCCCTAAAAAATGGCTTGATCTTTTTGGTCGGTGGAAATCGATGAAAAAAGCAACCTGTGTTTATGCACACATCAAAGAATCATGGTGGCACTCTTTCATGTGAAGGGCCCCAGCGGGAATGTAAGCCTATCGTATCCTTTTTGAGATGTTTCATTTGAGTGCTGCCTTGCCTGATACATCATCCTTCATGCCGCCTGCTTTTCATGCTTTGCCGACACTGACTAGATCAGAGAGACTTTTATTGGGGCAAAGAGCGACGTTGGAATTTTCACAACATGGAAAACCAATGAAAACCACGCAAAAAACATGGAAAAACGATGAAAAGTGACCCAAATGGATAACATTGGTCCAGGGTGAGGCATGGCAACGACATCCAAGGTTTACTTGGACGCCCGGCATGACTTTGCTGGTGTGGTGGCGGACATCCATGCGGGGCGAGCCCAGTGATCAGTTGGTGAACATTGGACTACTGATGTGGCTAGTGGTGTCAAAACTGGTCATGATAGGGTTTCATTGTGGTAAATAGTAGAGATTAATAGATATATATATATATATTATATATATATAAATGTTCATAACCAACAATAACGGTCAATTCATGTTTGAACAACTACTACCTGGCTATGGTTCAATATGAACCAACAACTAGGGATTTGTAATGGCTCATTGGGAATAAGAACCAGTAACTGAACTGGGGATATACCAACTACATATGGCGAGCTGTGTCAACCGACCAGCAAATAGGTGGGTGAACTTACCAACAGTTGGACCAGTGACTGTTCATTTGGGGATGCTCACCAGGGGTACCAGATTTTGACCAACCACTTGTGGGTTGGAATGGCTACCAACTGACAACAACCATGGTATGACCAGGGCAAGCTGATTCTCTTATCATTAGTTATTCTTGTTCAATATGTTTTATTAGCATCTACCATGGATACTGAGTGATGCTTATCTGGCTTATCTACCTAACTGGGCAGCCCCACACGGTCCTTGAAAAGTATGTTTGACACATAGCGTCATGTGTTTGAGGAAATACCAATTTTAAACGGAAATAAGTGGTACATGTTTAGACTTATTCAAAAGTTCGAAAAGGCACTGTTCCTATATGGACATATCCAGCATGTCAAAATTCTGTACTCCCATGATTTGTACCCACACCCTTTTTGGCTGTATCCATTGAATAGTGAAATCCGAAGTGATTTATGACTTGATTGTCTTGGGATGGCTCTCGTTGCTGCTCGTTGCATGATACCATTGTTTTTTTTGTTTTGAAATCAACCCTTATAAGTAATCAGCTTGTTGGGCAATCAACTAGTTGTCGGCTGATTTATGCACACTCCCATTATACTCCCATGTGTATTAACTATATACATATACACATCTCTACTGAAGAACACATATAATTATAATTATGATTTCAAGAAAAAAGTATCGAAAACATTCATATACTCGGTTGATTGCAATTTCCTTTTGTTCCAATTAGATTCGACAATCAGTAGGTGAGCAAGCAGTTTTGAAATACACTCGCAGGTTTGAAACCAGGACTTATATGAAATAAAAGACTACCAGTTTTTGATCAATTCATTTCAAACTGAGAATTGTTGAGCACACTCCATTTTGGAAATACATAGTTTTGAAATCATAGGCGACCAAAAACGAAGTGTCCTCACCAATTCGCCATTAATTTGGTGTCCCGAGGCATGGTGGCCCAAAGTTCGTAGCGGTGGCGTTTTTGCAGGTTGGGCCGGCAGCACGCGAGGGACCAGTAACCCATGATTCAAGACAGTTTACAGGTATTTGCACTCATGAAACTGTTTGTGTCTCGCTGCCAACCATTGCCACCAACCCTGCGGGGGAAATCTGCGGTGAAAATGCATGGTACTAAAAGAGCACCACACAGATGGGCGGTTCCAGGGCGAAACCAGGAAATTTGAAAGTTGTGCCTTTCCATGTGTCGAAACAGCAATTACTTTTGTTTACTCATGAAACAACTGTGCCCCTTGTTTGAATCCGAGATGTTTTCATGGTTCAGCGCAAGTATTTTTGTCCATACACCTTTCTGTCTGGGATTCCAACAAGGGGCATGGGCAGAACACTGGGATTATTGACGATATTCAGTATCATCGATCATTCATGACAACTCATAGTGCATCCAAAATCATGCACCACTCATGCTTGATCCAGCGGCAAAACGGGGTGGTGGTTTATGAACTGCTGGATCATCCATTCGTCGTAAGGACAGCACAGCACCAGTTCTGGCAAAGCACTTACTCTCTGGTGAACTAACATGGCAATGGAAAATCCACCACAAGTGGATAATTTCCCAGGGTTTTCCTCACAAAATTGGATTTTATATTGCCATGTCAGTTCACCAGAGGATAAATTTTGTGGTGCTTGCTTCGCAATGCTAAATAACGGCTAACAAGGGCAGGAGAAAATTGAAATTGGTATCCTCAAGCAAATGGGTGTGGAGCATTAGCGATACAATAGAATGGCTCTAGAACGGAATATGATGGCTATATAATGGTTGATAATGGTTGGTATTTGCATATGGCTCGTTTCCAACAATCCCCTGCGACCTATTTTCGTCATTTGTGGGATCTATGGGATGGTCCCAAATCATCTTTTTCCAGCCAGTCATCTTAGATTACAAGAGGGTTGGCAAATCTTGGCAACCATTTACTACAAATATTGGTTGCAAATAATAAGCCATGTTTGTCACTTAGCCATATGCTGCAAAATCGAACTGCACATGTTTCATCGCAAGTACGCATGGTGGATGAATTTAAGGTGGGAAAACTTGGCCAGTGCTTACTGCGATATTCTCTGAGCTTGGGACAGAGGCTTGCATCCGTTTTTCAGGGGGTCGAGATAGTTTCCAAGCTACCAATAGGTGGGTAGATGATGGCTGATAAAGGTTTGATCATGGCAAATAATATGGTCCAACATTGTCAATAAAAACAACCAACCAAACAATCAACAGTCGACGTCACCGCCAGCTCCGCCGCGCCAATGAAAGATCTCGGTTTTCCAACCCCCATTGGCTTGCCAACAAAATTCGGCGGTGACTTACAAATCTCCCAGGGTGCAAGCGCAGCTCGTGGTAAACGATTGACCAACCATCCAACATGCAACCATCCAACATACAACCATCCAATAGATCACTCCCAACATGTCCTTTTCGCTGTTGGTTTCACCATGATGCTGTTTCTCAATGGTTAGCTAACGAGCCACTCAGCCAACCAACCAACCATCCATAAAACCGGTGCCAACTGCTTTTCGGTTCAGGCCATGACTTCGTTGACGGCGAATTTCCTGAAGGAGATTTCTTCTGGATCTCCGCCCTTCAGGAGGCCAGGAGGTTTCCTGTGCTCCTTGAGCTGGTCACTGGCAGATACGACCTGTGGACTCGGAAACTCCGCACTCCGCATGGAAAAGCTTCATTTCAGGGGATCAAACAGCTTTACCGATGGTTCAAACAGCATCCAACAGCTCTTGGTTGCGCTTGGCCGACCATGATTGTCAAGGCTTGGGATAGCATGAGCAATTGCGTGAGAATAGCTAGCTCTGCCAAGTAGCTAGGGGTATCATGGCCTGGGGCAGCACCAGGCGGCGTGTCTAAGCCAAGACAATGCCTTTCACTCTAATCCTGTAGCCTCAATGAATGCATGATTTTCCCTAGTAGCGATACAATGCATTTCTTGTCGGATGATAGCTTGGCTTCCCACATGTTATCACCATCGGGAGCACTAGGTCTTGCCCGAAGTGGCCGCAGATGTCCGCGTGATTCGTCGAGCACCCAGCACTACGATTCCATGTGGTGACGGTGGTGGTGCTATGGATACCTCTCGGAAAAAGCGCACTTGTGACCAGTGAACCGTTGTCATTTGTGCGTGGCTGTTTCGTTGGATGGTGTTGTTCTAATCAAGGTTGTTTTTCTTTTTGTTGTTATTTCTCCCGCAATGTCGACCCATGATATTATGATACCAGTGCACATCCCAAAAATCAACCAAATAGTCAAGTCATGTCGAGTTGCTGTTGGGACGTGAAATACTATCCATGTTTGTTTTCTTGTGGTTGTGACGTTAGGACCCGTAGACATTGATGATACAAGATGATGATGATGATCCGTTAAGAATCACTCCCAAGCAGTCAACCAGGTCCATGATTTGTTGATCATTGTTTGGTGAGCCTCAGCCCTCCAAAAAAGCTGACCAGCTAGGTTCTTAACACGCCAGAGGGCATTGATTTGTAATTTGAGAGAGCGTCAACACTATTTTTTGGCTTCAAAGAACAGACATATCTATATATTATATATTTATACTTAGTATATTGGTTTCTAACGTTGTTTTTTTGAATGAATATTTATGTATATGTATGTATATATCAGATATATCTATACGATATATTTATACATAGGATATTGGTTTCTAGATAATTATACTGGCTTGTTGAACAATAAAGAAGTTGCTAGACCCTCTATTGCACAATCAATGATGGTGAGCAGTACGACTGAGATGACTACAATCATTGATCGGTTCATACCTTTGTTGTTGATACGGTGTGACTACTATCTATCCACAGTTTCTCACATGTTCAGTGTTTCTGGGATGAGAATGGTTGAGATGGATTTTTCCATATATCCGCTCAAAAATAGAGTAATTTAGCAGGGGATGTAGAAGACACCAAGGCTGTCATTTGTTGCTTGCTGTTGAAAAACTGGTAGATCCATACTGATATATCACTCAATTTTACTGGAAACAGCTAGCCATTTAATGCGATTCATCATGAAAAGTAGGTCCTATGGATCTCCCTGACGCCATTCCCCTGGAGCTGATCCCTCGGCCGCGACCGGATGGGGATGGGGATGGAGCTGCCGTGCCCAGGCGAAAAGAATCGCTATCCGTCGTTTTTCATCGTGAAGAGCACGGAAATGGCCAGAACTGACCTCAGTGAAGTGCACGTGTTGCTCAGTTGTTCGTGTGCCGAGGCTTTGTTTCGATAGGAACTGGGTATATATGGCGAGCTAGGTCAATATTAACCAACCAATAATGGGGGATAATAACCAGCCACTTTATAGGGAAAACAATGGTTAATGATAGGGGAACCAGGGGTACAGGGTTTTGACCCACAGCCATATATAGCCATAAGACATAAGACGACATAATCAGACATGGGATCACAGTTTATGAGAAGTGTTTTTTTCCAATAGGGGAGCTATCCACTTGTTGGAGTAAGCTTTATAAGTTGACAGAAAACACCAAAGAACAACGCATCCACTCCGTCGTATCACCCATGAAAGCATCAAAGTGTTGGTGCGTATGAACCATTCGAAGGAATCTGCGACAGAACGCATTGGCGGAACATATCCATGCAATTCCATGCATGTTTATTGGTATTCAGTACTTGGTACATGCCCGATGCCTGACTTGAGAATCATCATTCTTGTGAAGACATTGTTGGTTCACATCTCTACCCTTGTGATTGTTAGCCGGTTGATTTTCTCGCAGACTGTCATGGCAAGAGCTTCATGTGGCTTGCAGTGCAAGTTGGTTGCCCTCAGGTATAGTACCACGAACCGTGGACGCCATGTCCTTGACCTTGAAACTTTATGCGAACAGGACCTGCAGCCCGTCACCGGCCAAGGTGCGTAGACCATGCACGGGGGTGTCCATCCAGAGCAACATTGGTTAGATACATTGGTTGGTAAGTTTCAGCATTCGTTGGTTAACTAGTTGTTTAGTAACCTTCAGTAATTAGTCCCTTTATTCACTGTTGGTTTAAGTATTGGTTGCATATTGAGGTTGAACAAATTGGTTCTACTAGATTGCTTTCACCATTGGTCAATTCTTGGTTTACTGAGGTTAGCAATCCCTTGACAATTCTCTTTCCATTGCATTGGCTTCTCAACGAAAACGCGCAGGAGCAAATACTTCGGCCTGTGGAAAGGAGCGGCCCGGGATGGCCGGCGAGGCTGCAGGAGGTGGCCCCCCAGGGACGACCCAATTGGTATCCCTTGTGGGTAGATGGCTATGGGTCAATATGGCTATGGGTCAATATTATTCAACCAACTAATGGAGGATTTGCTAACAATGCTAAGGGAAAACAATGGTTAATGATGGGGGAACCAGGGGTACAGGGTTTTGACCCACAGCCATATCAACCAACCAATCATGGGGGGTAATGACCAGGGGTACGGGGTTTTGACCCACTACCAGATCTGTTGATTTGTGTGTGTTTCCATCTTCGATGTTGAAGCCCCAGCCAGTTTTTAGTAACAGCGGCGATCCATTCACCAGTAATTACAAGAAAGGACTTGCTCTAAGGAATTGGTGCTGAACATAGATGACCACTCACCTGATGTTGCATCAAGGGAGACTGGGGGATGTCCACACTCAGGGATCCCACTAGGGCTGGCACCCACATCGCTTCATCGCTATGGACCTTACCAACTTGTTTGTCCCATTGGTAGAGGCCTCGATAGCCGGGAAATCCCTAGGAATTGCATAAGGAAACTGTGGGACAGTAGCGTTGCCGGGTGCGAAGCTTTGGTCCAGTGGTGTGAATTTCTCAGCCATAGCAACCCAGGGACTGCGGAAAATCCCTGTGGTTCTTTGGAGTTGCGTTTTATGTGGATTGTTTCAGGTGGATTGTAGATATCCAATACATTGATGTAGATAAAAAAGTTGCTTCAGCAATCGATCCCCGGATTAACAACCCTTGTGTCAAGAAAAAATTGGGTGGGTACCAATCTAGTAGGAAACCAAGGCATACATGCGGGATGCCACCTATTAATCAGCCAGGTCTTCATTTTTCCAGGGGTGGCATCAATTACTGGCTGGTGGTTTTAAACATGTTTGATTTCCCCTAGTATAGCAAATGGGTGCTTGCTTGACTAATATTTTTCATAGGGGTGGTTCAACCACCAGCCAATCAGATCATTATTAGCCACTACAATCAATTACATTGACTATTATCAACCATTATGAACCATCAATAATGGTTTACCATTAATCAAAGCAATCTAATTATAAGGGTGGTTCAAGCCACAGACCAGATTTGTTCGAACCCGCCGTCAATTCACAGGGGCTTCTTGTCTTGCACCATTTGATGAACTTCGCACTTTCTCAGCTTCATTTCCTGAACATGGCACTTGATTGACCAGCGACTAGCTGGGGTGATTACCATGGTTGAAGCCCTATCAGGTAGCTGAACCAACCCGTATGAACATGGTTCGTTCCCAGTTACTCGGCATGCACATCCAAGTAGCAAATATAATCCAATATTCACTCCACTGATGTAACATAGCGAATCATGGCAATGGAAAATCACCATATTTCGTATAGAAACCGTGGAAAACCACAATAATTGGTGGATTGTCCATTGCTATGTTAGATCACCAGAGGTTAGCCCAATCGGGATGTCAACCGGAAAGGTGAAAGCAGACACAATTACACCGTACTCTTCGGTGGTCACTGGTCCACCCCCTGCATGCCAATGGCAGACCTTTGAGCTTCAACATGTCCCACAGCCTGTGTGAAGGAACCGCGGAAGTCGAAGATAACTTTTTGTCATCGTGCAAAGACACATGTAGTGCCGGCCTCAGTGAGGCGTCCAGTGTTTCGCCAGCAGGTAGGCTCCTCCTTTGGTTCACATGCTCGGACGGTCCAAAGTGAGGAATTGGGGCAATGGATATACCTGTAGCATCCAATATCTAAAGGTATTTTGGTACATTCATACCTAGCTTGTCTATACATGGATGATATACAGACTGCAAGACTGCATATGAACGACATAGTTTTGATACACACATGAGAGCACATGGAGTCAGATGCATGCATATGTTTGTGTAAATATCTACTGCACCGTGTATCATAGTATTTCAACGCAACTTACATAGATACACAAACAAATGTGCATTTTACATAAATAAACTCATTCCTTCGTACCTACCTACCTACATACCTACAGATTCCCTACCTATATACAGACGTATACATATGTACATCATTTGTACATACGTAGATACATGCATACAGATGTCATCCAATGTGCCGGCATCCGTCATGGGGAACCTCCCAACTTAGGCTCGGATTGCTCCCAGCGCATGTCCAACTTCACACCCTCACGTCCCTTGGAGCCAAGGTGAGCCGTAGTTAAAAAGGCTCTTTGAACAGCGGATTGGTTAAGTTGAACAGGTGGAACAGTAGTTACCAAGCAGGAGCTAACATTGGCTAATACAAGCAGATTGGTGGTTGATAAGGGTGTTTGATAGTGGGTAGTCTGATGGTTGAAGCAGCTGGTAGAACACCCATCTGTGTTCAGTGATGAAGGTTGGCAGCTGGTTGCGAATCTTTTGGCGAATTGTAAACCAACCTACCGAAACTCCAATGGGTTGGGAATTTTTCGGGATGTTGGTTGGAAGGTGGTTCCTAGATTGGGATGGTAAATTCGTCGTTGATGGTTTGTGAATGGTGTTACCTTTCAGTGGAAAGACCTGGCTACCGTCAAGGAGAACGGTCCCGGCCACCAAGTGGGATCGCAAAATCACCGATTGGATCATTGCCAATGAAGGGATGAGCCAGTTCTGGATCACTGACCATAATCACTACCGCACATTTGGACGTCCGTGATCTATTGCCATCTCCGGTGCTGTGATTTGCTGTTTGTCGCACGTGTTCAGCTTTTCGGAAAGGAGATATAAGATGGTATAGCCAACCTTTTTTCTTTGCCAGCCAGAAAAGTGGACTTTATAAGTCAACCAGAGCAAAAAGCTCATCAAATTAGAGTCTCTCAACCATGATCATGATTATCAATAACTAGGATTTCAACCATGATTGATGATGGTTATTTGCATGGTTGATGGAATCCCGGTGTGAGTCTGAACATCACAACCCATGATCAGCCGAATATGACCTATGAGGATATTCTCAAAAGTCAATACATACGATTTTGATCACCACTTAATAATGGATCATGATTCAAATATCTATAGAAGTTATACCATAAGTTCATGATCTAAATAGTAAGTTCACTGCAACAATAAGTGTCTAAATGGATGACCGAACAGCATATTGCTATGGATCAATATCAGGATAAATGTAGGTATGTGTCGAAGTAGACAAATATTGTCCCTATAACTATCATTCATCCACCTTAGTCTTCATATGGCTGTGAGTCAAAACCCTGTACCCCTGGTTCCCCCACTATTGACCATTGTTTTCCTTATTTTTGGTTGGCTATTATTTTTTGGTTGATTAATATTGACCCATAGCCATATGGCTATCCTCATAGCCTATTGGGATCTCCCCTCGACAGCGAAGCAATGCGAAGCACGTCATCCAGGCACAGCGGTGTCCACTTTGAGGCCTTTCGCTTGCGGACAGGACCGGGTTTTTGGGAGCGTTGGAGCGCTCAACAGGTTCGGGGTTTGGGTGTGGCCATATCCAAAGGTGTACCTACATCCAGATGTCTAGCCAGCTATGGGGTAGCCAGCTATGGTACATCCATATAGTCATGGTGTTTTATAAGGGTTAATTATTCAATGGTTTATAATAAGATCGCAACAGTAAGAAATTCTCATTATTTGATGACTTAGGGGTACCCCGATGTTGAGAAACCAGCATACGTGTGTAACCATTCTGGAAAAGAATTGGTGACTGATGATAACTAATTCAAGGTGTGAATATGTGTAAATATTGAACATGAGCATATTCGACATGTTCCACGCTGGTTGCATAATATATACATATATATATGATTATATATATACACATCATTGTCATATCAATATGTGTGTGTGTGCGTGTGTGCGTGTTCGTCATGGCAGTGACAGGTGCTGGCAAAGGTGAATAGCCACATTTTTCCCATAGCTGTTTGCAGACCAACTCTGGTGGTAATCGCCTGCCCCTGCCATAGAAGTAGCAACAGCAAGTAGATCAACCATGATGAACCACAGCATGAGCCATGATTCATGGTTCAGCCATTCGCAAGCATCAACCACCACTGTTTGTGTGTTTTGGACGCGGTTGATATGTGTAAAGTTCTTGTGGCCGATATGTACCATGATAAAATATGATCAACACTACGACATGCTACGACCATTCTGAGCCGCTATTGTAAGCAACAATTGCTGGCCAGCTGGTGATCAGGGTGACCGGCCAGACCTAGATAGCCCGCGTCGGACCGGCTGCAGGCCGAAACATGCGAGGTAGCCATGAAGAACCACTCTTACCCGTGTCCCATTATTGATTATTAGCCATGAATCACCCTTATTACACCAAACATAACCACAAATCAAGTGTCGTTAACCATCAATGAACCATACATGACAAATTATAACCATTGGTTGACCATTATATAGACATGAATAACCAGGTAATAGATTTTCAACCCAAAGAAAAGTATGTTTCCGAAGCCCAGGTATATATGGGTGTGGGTCAAAACCCCGTATCCCCGGTTCCCCTACTATTAACCATTGTTTTCCTTGTTATTGGTCGGTCATTATCCCCCCTTATTGGTTGGTTAACCGCTTGACCCATAGGCCATGCCAAGTACTTCAGCTCCAAGCATCGCTCGCCACAGTTCACCAAGTTTAACTGCCGCCCAGGAAACCTGTGCGTCGGAGGTCACCTTGGATGTGCGCGGGCTCGGCATGGAGCCACATGAGAATCTAGGTTATGCTCAGTAATGATGGGAAGCATGGCTAACCCTGGAAATCACAAGCATCAGTGATTCAGGGTGAATGATAGTGGCCATGAAGCGTAGAAGTCGTTTGATGACCGACTTAAATATGCTGTGTTGTGCTTGTATCCAGCATAAATGGCTGTCTGCCCGCAAAGTGAAGTAGCTGGGTCACGAGTTGCGTGGGCAGATTTTGCAGCTCGCTGGCACGAGGTGGATGTGTACCGGCAAGTGTGCTTGGAACGTTGCAATGTCGGATGCGCAGCCTGTCGGTCGGATTTTTAATGACCCATATCGGTATGGCATGAAGGTTTTGGAGAGATGGATGCTTTACATTGCTATACGATTCAAATGATCCAAGGTGAAAAGTCAGAGAGAGATTGCGAACTTGCTTCGGGATGGTTGTTCCTTTCATGAACTGTCAGGAAGCTCGACGAAAGGATATGTGTGGCACAATGAACCGGTTTCACTCAAATTCTCACTCGTGATCGGGATGTTCCGGAGACTTTTGACAACCGCACAACCTGAATAATTACGAATACCACTCTTAGTTGGTGGATATATCCACTTTCGACTCAGGAAAGCAGCAGCCTTATCCCACCACCATGGCCAAACACTTCGCCCAGTCCTTCCACCGGCGGGTCGTGCTGTCAGGTCACGTGTCAACAAAGATTGGAGCTCTTTGAGAAGCACGGTGCACGGATCTCAGACGTTGACACCTGGGAATCCTTGGACAGTTGAGCCCTGGATGGCGGCCCTGGATGGCGGTGACAGACCATGGATTTTTGTGTGGGAAGTGATACAGAATGATATGATGGTTATGCTGATCTCCCAAGCACTTGATATCAGAACCATTCATCATGGATGATGTGACATGATTGATTTTTACTGATAGATCCACTTGAAACTGGATTCAAGTCGTGTCAGTTGATCCAAGTTCTGTGTGGCAAAGTGATCCAGTCGCCCGAACAATTTGGGGAGCCTCGGCATTGCCAGGAGCAGATCATGTCCACACTTCGTCCGAAGTGGTGAAACCAACCACTCTTGGGCAGCGCACAAAAGCAGATCCTACAGCGCTGCCGAGTTTGGAGTGTCGGAATTTTCGACATGGGAAAGCTATGGAATCAAGATATGGGTACTCCTGAATCATGTTTTATGAATCATTTATAGTAATAAACCAACCATTTTGGGGGATTTCCTATGGCTTAGGAAACCCCCATATATGCAAGGAAAGCCTTTCAGGAGCTTGTTCCCAATGGTCTACCAGTTCACTACGAAGGATGTAACCTTTCAGTAGGCCCCAGTCTTGATACTACGCCGGTCTGGACCACCGGGCTCATCATTGTGGGCGATCCATTTTTGGCGACATTTGATGTTTGCTGATACTTGTCCCTATCTATTCCTTGATTACAGTCAGGTAAAGCCCATGTTAGTCGCTTTGTAGTTCAAGTCATGTCCCTAATATTTCTGATTCATGATATGCTTGTATTTGATGAGCCAAACCCTAAGATTGAACCACAATGTATTGCGTCGAGATTGAAAGTTCGCCGCTTTTTGCTGAAATCGGATCTTAAGAGACATTATATATATACATATCTGTATATGTGAATATTTACATTTAGTATGATCTTCAACTTGTTTCTTGCCTGTGATAAGGTCCTTTAGAAAGGACGGATCACTTTTTTATTGTCTCCACATTCGTGTTGCAGATTTGTTGTGATCGTGCATTTGATCGTAAATCACTTCAACATTTCCCCAAGACAAACCCATCACCGGCATATTGTACCGACCAATTTCTGATCAGCCCAACATCCACCCAGCGGACAGCCCCAAATTCCTTCCAGACCCCTATATCATCGCACTACGCAACACTTCGCTTGGTTGAGTTAGCAGCAGAAACGGGTGACCATGACCCAGATGCCGTCCCACTTTGAAGTTTCATGAACCCAGCATAACCCAGCTACCCTAGTGATCTGGAACCCCAGCTACCCAAGTGATCACCAGCTACCCAGCTGGAACCACAACCCGTGGCAAGGCCAGCGTGCCCGGTCTCTCCCCAGCAGACGTGGTGAGGGTGTCGCTGGCAGGCATTGATAGCCAGGCCAGCGGCCGACCTGTGGGTAGATCAACAGGGCCTACCCAAATCTCCCCGAGACCCCAAGAGGTTTAAAGACTGTCAGTTTGGGGGAGGAGATATTGGTTGGGCATGGTTGGGTATGGTTGACTAATTAGTTGGAGTCAGGAATGATAGTGTTCTGAATCGCAATTCTTGTGGCCACCTACCTTTGGGCTTACCAAGTGAATATCGGAATACCAACTAATCAACCTGAAGAACCAATCCATTGTTTGGAAACGTTCTGACCTGCTTGGTTGCTGCTTCTCCTGTTGTTGAATTCAACACCATGGGAAGAACTGAGTACCAGAGACCAATTTCTGGCCTCCCAGCACTCAAGTTCAGATCAGAACTGATGACTTGGGCGGCCAGAATTTCTGGTGCACGACTCGCCATGATTCGCCTCGTTTCAGGTGGTTCGTGAAGAAGAAACGCGGAACATGCTGGAAGCCTTCGTGAACGCAATGATGCTTGCCTGATGGTCATTTTTTGGACAGACAGGGTCCGGCAACAAGTTGGGCATGGCGTTACGGCTTGATATGACCATCACAGAAGCGCAAAGAAGTTATTACTCCGCACACAAATGTAATGCTGTAATGCTGGATCTGAGAGGGACAGTGCTCGCCTGACAACCTGGATCTTTACATTCCATATTTTCTCCTGTTCTGCTCCTACCCTCACCTCGGGGGATGCCAACCATTTTACTCTTCCTTTGGGATCCTTGTTGCATTCTGGAAGTTAAATACGCGTGGTGCTGTTGCACATATGTACAATTACTGGTCCCACTATGTGCGACTCACACTGTATGTGCTTAGGGAACACTCTTGACCAGTATTGTTCTCTTCCATGGCTGGGCAACACGTCCAAGGGGATAGCTTATCAACCGTTGTTTGTCGATCCCAACCACCTTCCAGCGGGAACTGATTGAGGTCATCCGTTCTTTCGCATTTTTTTTGTATGTTTCCTGGTGCATGCATCATACGACAACATGCACACAGCATGGGCCCCCCTGCGAGTGCTGAAACCCGGCCAAGGTCCCCCGAGGAGCACAGCGAGCTGATGGATGACGACAAGTTCGGTGGGTGCTGCTGGCCATGTCGCGCCTCAACGAAGCTTGGGGAGTGGACACCCAGGACACCAAGGGAACGCTTCACCAGGCACCTGCAGAGTTTATTCAAACAGCACGGACCTCCCGTGTTTTCGTTCAGACCTCTGATGAATCTCATCCTCCTTGGGGAGATTCAGCTGTGAATAAACCAGAGATGGCGCAAGATGGCGCAGACGGCACAAGATGATGCAGATGGTGCAAGATGGCTCAAGACCGTGCAAGATGGTGCAGATGGCGCAAGGTGGCGCAAGATGATGGAGACTCCCCGCAGACACGATCTCCACCCGGGCTGACAACCCCCGATACTTGAAGCTAGATCAGCTAGTTTCAGGCACAGCTACTGTGGCAGTAATTTATGAAGTAAAATTGGGGGAAGTTTATGAACAGCTGGATCTACAATGATCAATGATCCACAATTGTTGATTCTTGTTGGTGATTGACCAACTGATATTTGCCATTGTTCACATTTGACCACCCGTTGTACTTCGCTTGTGGCAGATGTGACGGAGGGCATGGACTTTCATGACTTCGCCGGATCCTGTTGCCACGAGCCTTTGTTCATGAAATCAGTCCGTTGGTCGAATCATATTTCCTTCGCTTAAGGGTTGAGATCTTGGTCATTTCTGCGTGCTTCAGGGCTTCAGTGGCTCCGGGGGTTCCCCGGATCACATGACGTGCTTCAACGGATACGGACCTCGGCATCGACCCCGTCACATGACGTGCTTCAACGGATACGGCCCTCGGCATCGCCCCAGCCTCGAGCAGCGCCAGGTCCTTCGTGGCCACGCCACCACAGATAGCGAGTATGCAGTGCCTCAGCTGGCGGATGATGGGTGGTCAATGAGGCTTTCATCATGGCATGTCATGGCGAGCTGGGTCAATAATGCTGGTGAATGGTTGATAAATGTTGGTCATAGGAAGTACTGTAACAATAGTAGGGGATATATCAGCTATATATGGCGAGCTGGGTCAAGCAGTGATTCAACCAATATTGGTGGATAAGTTCACCAACAAGTTCGCAGGCAAAACAGCCTGGTTTATGGTAGGGGAACCAGGGGGACTAAGGGTGAACTGACCCACAGCCTTCTGGTTGATTTATAGGGTTTGGTTGATTATATGGTTGCTACTGTGGTAGGATGGTATTTGATATTTTCGATTGGTTTGGTATAGTTGATAATGATCACTAGTAACGATGGTTTGCATTAGGGGTCAATGATGGTTTATTATGATTGATGATGATTAAGAATGATCAATGATGGTTGATAGGTGATAATTATTAATGCTGGCGGATGACGCTCAATGATGGTTGAAGATGTTCGTGACGCTCCTTGAAGGTCATCTTTGAGAGTTGATGCATGGTTCTCTCACCATTTTTTGAAGAGGACCAAGCGATTTGGGTGCCACAACTCTCAACATTGTGGGGTTGAAAGCTCTTCTGACAACCTTTTGAACACTGCATTTCGGATTTAGGCAGCGTTTGATTGCATGAGATCCGAGTTCTCAAGAATTCAGGCCACCAGTGTGAGAGTGCCTTTGTTGAATGAACATGATGCACGCGTAGACTTACCTACATGCATACAAACATACAAACATAATAAAACATACATGTTGCATATGCCTGATCAGTGGTGACTTAGTTTGATAGCTAGTTTATTTGTTTATGTGCGAGTTTATTGGCTTGTTTGTAGGTTGGTTCGAGGGTGCGTTCGTTAGGTGGTTTGTTGTCTAATCGTGATTTCAGGTAATTATGAATGAGTGCATTCATTGTATCAAAGTTTACGATTAACATCCAATCTGGCAAACTCCGTTCAAAAAATATGTGAGAGGGATGGACAAAGGGGGTTTAACTACTGCTTAATGAGCTTCAGATGAGGCACACAGTGGCACATTCTCTTGGCATGCATTATATTTCAATGTTGGTGTGTCTAAAACTGGTTCCTACCCTATCATCATTACTGACTATCAACTTGGAGGGTCAACAGGTACCACCATCAAGGATAATTAAGTAGTACTAATTTGTACCCAAGATTGTCAACAATCATCATGTGGTATCCCCTCTGAAGAAAACATTTCCTCCCATGACCAGAGTAGCCACATTGGCCGCACTCAGATACTACCTTCAATCTTGAGGATTTGGTTGTGTATCAGAATAGGGGTACCCCGGTACCCCCAAATCATCTAGTTTATGAACCATTGATAGCAATACACCAATCGCCAACCATATCTTTGGAGTTTCCCCTGGCTTAAGAAAAATCCATCTCTAGTTGGTATATACCCTGCCATTATTGCTGATCCTGAGCTTTACCAACCACGAACCATAGGTTGAACCATGGTCTGTTTCCCGTTTGGCTTTCAATCCCCAGTTGCTCCCGAAACATTGACAATGATGATCCAACCATGGTTCTGAATTGTGTACTTAATCATGTGATTTCTATCAATCGTCGGAAAGCATCATCAAATTTCATCAACATTCATCAACATCCATCATGAACCATGACTAGCCCCCATTGACAATTACTTGTCATCCTGGTCACCATGAACCACATCACCGACCCCAGATCGGTGGCAGCACAGGTACTGCATCGGCAGCTTGGCTATGCTTGGCAGGGGACTGGCTACTGGGATGGTCAGCATTGGTTTGCGATGGCTAGTGCTGGTCTATCATGAGTAATGATGGTTATGTTGGTGATAATGCTAAAATGACATTGGTCACTGGTCGGTCTGAACAGCACCTATCTGGATGGGCAAGCCATCTAAGGATACTTCGATAGAACCAGGCTGTTTTTCCCAAAGGGGTTCTTCAATCCACTGCCAGCATTTTGCCCCAAAGACAAACTAGTGCAAAGCAATGGCCACAGAAATCTGTCGAAAAAAATGACTTTGCCAAGGATAACTATATAATCAAAATGATCGAACCGTTCATCTTCTGACCCTCCCAAAGATCTGTGTGGGTAGGTCCATAAATTATGTGCCCCCTCAACCATCCGCACAACTATGTTCGGGTAGGCCTGGGCATCTCATATGTGAGCGCACATTGGTTTCCAGGCATATTCATTTCCTGGAGGATAGTGATTTTTGAATTGTGCTACTGTTACTGTCATCAGCAGTGCAGCAACACCATTTTTCATCATCCTCATTCTCATCAATCATCCTCATCCATGTCTGTTGCTACAAATGATCATTCATCATCCTGATCTCATCAATATCCTCCATGTTTGTTCTTCAATGTTTATGGGAATCCAGACATTGAAGAACAAACATGGAGATCGATCGCCGATAAAGCATGACTTCCCATTATCAGCCTCATCAGCCATCATGAATCACTATCAACCATCGCGGAGGACCAGAAGCATTCATAAGTTCTTCGCCAATAAACCTCATTATCATTGAAATGATGGCTGATAATTCTTGATAAACAATATCATTATCAATTTATGTACCTTTTTATCATTGAAATACGATGGCTAATAGTTGAAACAATTGCTTGACTATACTTGAAATGATGGCTGATAATTGATAATCGGTTTAAGACCACAAGCATTGAGAAAAAACGACTATTTAGAACCTATTGAAACTATAAACATCATAGTGCCTATCACGAACCATTATTAACAATTGTTTGCCAATGCTAAGCAACCCTTCTTACCTCAACTTCTGCCATCTTGTTGTTACGCGTCAGCAGGTATATTGTGGGGCTACGCTTTGCGAGGCACGAGCAGAGATCACAGTTGAGGCCCCTAAAGTGGGATCCATTACTTGTGGTTCCTCAATGGTTGACAATAGGGCTATGGGTCAATATTAACCAACCAATAATGGGGGATAATGACCAACCAATAACAAGGAAAACAATGGTTAATGATAGGGGAACCAGGGGTACGGGGTTTTGACCCACAACCACATAGGGGTTGAGAATGGTTGATAACCAACTCTACTATACCACTATATAGCATGGTCGCTGTTTTTGGCAGCTTAAGAATGGTTTATGACCGTTAGTGAACAGTCAGTAGATGGTTGGTCACCAACGGTTTAGAATGGCTGACAACGGTCAACAAATGGTTGACGAATGCTTCAATGATCCAGAACGGAAAATCCTCCTTGGGAATGGTAGTGGCTCAAAAACGCTTAGCAACAGTGGTTAATAAATACTGGTTATATACTGGTTAAGATTTAATTATATAGTGATTTCATGTTGGTTCATAATTACTGGTTCAACACTGGTTCTATACTGGTTAATTGATACAGGCTATATACTGTTAGTAGTTCATGATGGAAAATGCGACTAGTGGTTTACCCTTTCATAAGCTACTGTAGCTGCTGCAACAGAGCTGGTGATTTTCCGCAGGGTGCCCCCAATCCCATTGTTTCCCTGCCACAATCCGTGGATTTTGGGTCAGTTTTTGGTTGCCTTTGGCAAACGAACCTGGAAGCGGAAAATCCACCATGGAAATAGCTGGTTTTCCAATTAAGATTGGTGATTTTCAGTTTCCAGAACTCGAATTTCATGCACTTGGAACAGGTTTCGGTGGAAAAAATGGGGTTCCGAGGCATGGCAAATGTGTCACCATCCCTGGTGGAGGTAGGCTGCATGTGTCAAGGGATGGCTCCTGTCGGCTGCGGTTGGTTCATCAGTTTCAGTATGACCTGTAGGCCTAGAGTATGAGAATACCATACAGCTTTGTTCATTTATATAGTGTTGTATCGTATTACATAAGACATGAACTACACTTTGTAGCTTATAGGCAACTTATAGGTATTATCTACTTTGAGTATAGACTTAATCCGATACATATACTAGGAATCATTTCGACACTAGCATGGAAGATCCACGTTGAAGAACAGCTTGTGATGTATGATCAAATGTGGTTGGTCTACTAGCAAATGCATACGCCACTAACCTTTTCATTGTTGACTGTTGTTGGTGTCCTCCTGTAAACCATCATTATCATTGCCTCCGCTGCGAATCATTCACTAACTTGCGACCTTTATGTCCCCTGATTACCCACGATTAAGCAGCAATCAACCATTCTTCAACATTGACTGAACATAGATCTTCCATTGCGGTCAATCATTCATTAATCACCAATGGACCGCTTTTCACCATTCTGGACCCGTAAAAACCATATTGCACCCATTGTGACCCACTGTGAATCACTATGGCCGCTTCCATGACTACCATTCTAAATCCCAACGGCGCTGGACGCGGTGAAGGTCCCCCCACTGGCGGACCGCTACAGGCATGGTGAAGCGTTTAGCTTTGGATCGTCAATTTGGCACAGTGCCTGAGGCAAATGGTTTGGAAGCAGCAAGGGGCAAGCAGTAGTGGGGCTGCAATGAGGTTGGGTTCATAACGATGGTTGATTGTGACACTATTTGAAATACGGTCCTTGATGACTAGACCATATTACAGTAGACACACTAGAGCATTGCTACGTAGCAAGTTTGGTGGGAGTCTCAGTTCAAGACCTGCAAACGACAAGGATTATATAACCCCTTCCGACAATCAAGACTAGTTGACCTTACTTGTTGGGGTTATGAAGTCCCAATATGAATACAGGTGTAAGTCATTCCTGGGATGATGGTTCAGGCTGAAGGGGCTTGGGGGTCACCTTGGAGTGATCAAAGAGATCAACCTGTGCAGGGCATACTCAATGGTTTGTCATGGTCGCCCCGTACTACAGGGATGAATGAAACTGTATGAGGTTTGGAATTCCGATGATTCATGAGAACAGGTCTCGGATTTATCGGTAGGACTAGAGAAACACAGTTAAGGTGTTTCAGGCGCTAGGTATTCTCTTCACTTTCCCCACTTGCATGATCTGAGAGAGACTATCCAAGAGTCAGATGACCATGTCTTGCAACCGCGAATCAAGCGACTTTTTGACGTGTTTTCTTGTCGACTTTGGCACTGCCGCTGCATCCCCATTCTTCTTGTCAAGGAGAGTGAAAACACACCAAATGCCGAGATTTCGCGGCGTAAAATCTTGCTGTCGTTGATTGATATAGTCAAGTGGTGGTAGTTCTATACACGTGTTGCGTGTTTTGCTGGGGTCAGTAGTGCTCAAGCCTGCCAACCTCTTACATTACAGATTCCAACTGTTGCGGCAGTTGAGCAAGATGCAGAAGTTTGCTACTGTGCATAGTTGGTTCATGGACAGATGACCCATCTATTGAACAGATAATTCACCGAGTATATAGTTAGACTTCTCGATGAAAACCCATGAAGCCATGATTGACCCTTCTTAGCGCCGCCATTCTCCTTTAAATGTACATGAACCAATACAAAGCGTCCTTGACCATCGTTTGACCATCATTTGCGGAGCATTGCATGACACGAGATTGACACATGATTAAACATTGAAAATCATGAGCCAGAATGGGCCACTACAAACTATCATCAACCATCCTTACACCAGGCTGTTTAACCACTCACCATCACTTGACATAATTTCAGCATCGTTTACCTGTGATTCAACCATCAAATAGCCATCATTTAGCCATCATTTAGCCATCATTTAGCCATCATTTAGCCATCACTACCCATGATTCAATCATCAACTAACCATCATTCCAGCATTTTTCACCCATCACCATCAACCATCACCAACCACAACCAACCCCCAGCCGGCGACAGACCTTGGCTGCCCAACGTTGGCAGCTGGAACGGGCCTTGGCCGGGAACTTAGGTGGCTCGAAGCACCGTGAGTACAACGATTTGTTCATGGTTCTGGACCAAGCATCATTGATGAACCAAGATTATTTGATTAGTTTTAGATCATAGTTTATACTAATCATTCATTGATGATGATTATCATTACTATAAACCCATCATTACTATAAACCCTAGGATTAATAAACCCTAGGGTAATTAAACCCTAGGATTAACAAACCCTAGGTTGATTATTGTTACTAGCTCATTGATGATGATTATTACTCTCAACTTGATGACGAATTAGTTCCAAAACCAATCATCATTCATAGATGGAACCCATCCTGATTACCCCGGGAGAATCAATTCGTTCATTACTACCAAGTATTGGCAATGATTAACGACCAATTATGCAACTAACTGCCTATTGTGGACTATTAAGATCTATTGACATCATTGATGATTATTATTAGTATAGTTGATATTAGTGTGATTTTTATTAGTACATAGTCTGATATCAAAAGGATTGATATGTATTCACTGATCATTACCGTTATAGTTGATGACAATGGGCTGTCCCTTAAGATTGCCATTACTGCGAAGTATTGGCAATTATCAAGCATCAACTAGGCAATTAGCCATCTATTAAGCATCATTGATCATCATTAGTCATTCATCATGATGGGTCCGATGAATATCATTAATGGTGGTTGCTGGTTCATAGTTGGTTAAGAGTGGGTACTTGGTAATTTACACCAGAATGATGGGAAAGAGTGTCTATAGTCACGATTGGTCATGGTTGGAACGATGGACAATAAAGAGTAGACTCTGCTCTGGAAGAGCCCCTGAAAGCAAGGATTGCCTTCGCACAGGATGCATGTACCAAACGTCGTACAACGGAAGATGCAAAAAACTGAACCATAGTTGTGCCGTGAACCTCAATGCTTTGGCTATTCGCCAGAACTTGTGAACAAGTGGTGTCAAGGGGCCGAATAACGAATCACTTAACAATGAATAACTTATATATAGTTATCATGAGTGGCCTTATTCCCATTTGGTGTGTTAGACCAGAATAATCGAATCACTTATCAACAAATGAATGAGTGGCCTTAATTCCTGCAGACATGGACACTCTGGGGTTTCAAAAGCATCAGGGACATAACAACCATGACTTGTGGATTTGGGATGCTTCACTTGGCAGCATGACATCACCCTCGGATGTTTCCACACGGCATCTAAGCGGGGATGGGTTTAGCCCCCGTCACGAGCTCAGGACAACCTTCAAGAGGGTGACCCAGAGCCCAACATGCCCCCAACATTCACATGGATGTGGGTCACCCAAAAGTGCCGTGAGATCGAAAATCCCCCCAACAATGAAGAGACTCCCGAATTTCTTGGGGCGTGCACTACCCCTTTCTAGGATGTTCATTGATAAATCGCCACGTCCCTTTCCACATTCTTTCAACATAAAGCAGTTAGCTACTGCTGGTCAAGCAGCCGGTGTCAGTTCAGTTTTCTGAATGGTCGTCCTGTTCTAAGGCCGTTGATTTCAACCAATCTGGCAGTCTGAAACCCGGCGGTCACGGGCCCAGAGCAGCCTACCGTTGCATGCTTGGGGTTTATTATACTGGCTTGTCATGCTGGTTTATTATTGTGGTTGATTGATGTTGATTGTGGTTTATTTTGGTTGATTGATGTTGATTGTGGTTATTGTTGCGGTTATTGTGGTTTGTTGTGGTTTATTGATGTTGATTGTGGTTTGTTGTGATTGATTGATGTTGATGGTGTTCATTGTGGTTGATTGATGTTGATTGTGCTTATTGCGGTTTATTGTGATTTATTTTGGTCGAGGTAGCCAGATACAGGAAATGATTGTGCGATCCAGAAACTCTTAACCAATCGGTCCTGCATACAGGACCAGTCTATGGCTATAACATACTACAACACTAAGAGTTTCATGATCCGTCCATGACTGACATAGGCCAACAATTTCCGGCGGTTTGGGTGTACCAACATCTCCCCACCAGCAAGTTGGGCCGCAGATATCCAACTCGCCATTACTTTGAAGGGTTAGAAGATGCCACAAGCGAAAGATGGATGGTACATATGATGAACCTAAGTGGGGAATGATTGATGATCGTCCATGATTGTAACCCTCTTCAATCCGGGTACCAACTATCCCTTAAAGGATTTGGAGGGTGAACATTAGAACAAGCGCTTCGTTAGAGAGTCCATCTCCCATTCCTTGGTCGGCCATGGGAGGATGATGACCCCAACAATTAAAACCCCAACTGATCAGCCCAACAACTATTAAATGTCAACAATTCAGTCACGTCTTGGGATGTTCTGTTGCACAGGGTGCTGGCTTTTTTTGGTCGAACCCACCCCTGTCAGAGCGGAATTCATCCCTGAAGCTTGCCTAGGGCAGCCAACCTTCATGCAATATGCCAACGAGCTCTTTTCGCATGATGATTGGGCAGTACAACTGACACGTCTTGCGCGAGCCATTTCTGAGCAAGATCCCCCCTACTTGGTTGGATGAGGACGTACGAAAGGAAACTGAGTATCTAATGAACATGTCTTATGTGCTTCCTTTTGCAGAGTTGTGGCCAGGATCAACCGCTACTGATTGGTTATATTGCTGAGCTTCATGGCAAGTCACGGACACCAAAGCTTCCTGCATCGGCGTGTTGAAAGCGGTGAAAATCAGCTGGAGATCCCAGCAAGGGCATCAGTTTCTGCACTGCAGCATTGTTGACAGCTCAATCACACTGAGTCTCATAGCTTGACAGTTCCATTTGTAGTCCAGTGCAGGATGACGTCCTGTCATTGGCTGAGTCTATTGATTTGCTGGGCATTGTCCCTGCAAACAGCAGCAGAACTCTTCGGTACCGTGAAGGTCGAGGGCACGTACGTGCCCAAAGCACGACAGTATGCTTCTATGGTCCTCTACAAGAAGTGCTTGTGGACATTCGGAGGCCTCTTTCCTGACAATCCAGTGAAAAAAATCCCTCACGAGCTTTTTGGCGACTTGAACTGCTTTCACATCGACTTCAAGAATTGGACAAAGGTCGCGGCTGAGGGTTCACCCGAGGCCCGAGTTGCACATAGCGGAGTCGTCGATTTTGCCGGGACAATGTGGATTTGGGGAGGTGCGACTGGAGATGGGCACAACGCAGCCTTTGGCGATGCCGTCTATTCGATCAATTTGAATGAAGTCAATCTTGACCCCAAGGACGGCCACTATGGTGCCTGGCAAAAAGTGGAAGTCAAGGGTACCGCTCCGCCCGGTCGATACATGCACTCCACAGTCATGAATGGAACCGGCATGGTGATTTTTGGAGGCCTAGGCCACTCTCGGGAACCGATGGCTGATGTGCACTACTTGGACTTTGAGAAAAAGATGTGGAGCGAAATCAAATGCCAAGGTGATGTGCCGCCAGCACGTCTAGGGCATGGTGCTGCAATTACTTCCCTCGGGCAGATGTGGGTCTACGGCGGCCGGACGGTGGATGCCTCTCTTGAGGATTTGTACTACTTGAAGTTGGACACGAGGACCTGGGTCAAGATCGCAGCTCAAGGTGTGTCTCCAGGCCCTTTATTTGGACATGTTCAAGTCATGGATGCAGCTGGCCGGATGTGGTTGGCAGGTGGAGGAAAGCACAGACAAGATGCTGCTGGCATTGAGCCTAGTGACAAGGTCTTCTACATTGACACCACCATGCATGCGAATGCCCAGTGGAAAGAAGTTGAGGAGCTTCGAGGTGCTGCTCTACGCACCTCAACGCACAGCCCCCTCGGCAGCCATTGAGACCAACGGCCGGATGTATTGCTATGGCGGTGTAGTGGAGAAAGATGGGGAAAGGTTTCCAGACGCACTGGCCACGATTGCTTGGATGGATACCAATCAACCCACACCCAGCACCGCAACCACTTCAGCCCACCCTCTTGACCCTGCTAGTGGAGGTGGAGGCATCGGAGTTGGGACGATTCTGGTGATTCTACTCGTGGTGGCTGCGATCGTGGCCGGTGGTCTTTTCTTCTTGCGCAGGCGCCGAGAGATGAGGTTGTTGCAAGAGGTTCAAGAGCCCCGAGAAGTTGAGCTGGGCCCCCGGGCGTGAGATGTCCAAGTAAACAGAGTTGGGAACAGTAGAGATTAGATTCTCTATTAAGTTATCAAGTGTTGTTAGATGTTTTGTCAAGCTTTTTGTTTTGACTTTCACCACGACCAACTCTGTGCTGGTCATGAAACTGCTTGTCACCAAGCAGGTCAGGAGAGCCACTCGCATGTTCGCACCAGAAAAGGGATTATGCGCATTGGCTTCAGCTATTCGCCTGTCGGACTCCAATTTCCAGCGGGAAGTCTGGGCTTGCCAGGCCTAGCAGAGATTCCATCGACAATGCACTGATATGATGATAATTACTTCTTGTTGATTCTCAGTTTTACGCCAATCATTGGAATTGTTGCTCTAGTTGGTCAAATCAGTATTCACTTGCCGATGATTGCCATTTTGATTTGTTTTGTCTCTATGAGCACCATGAGCCCCCAAAACCATCATTTTTGAAGGTCATAACCCGTATTTGGGAGGGTAAGACCTACCTTTTTTAGGGGCCCTTAGGCCCTTCGTTGCTCATGGTTGCTGTAGTCCCGCAACGTGAGTTGCATGGCCAGGACCTGTGCAAACCCAGTGATGCTGCTGTGTCTCTCATGGAAGACGAGCTCCAGGACTGCGGGGCGAGGATTTTCTCCGAGAAATCGAGAAAGCCGAGTGAGTCACATCGCAGGGTGCAACCATCAATAATGGTGAGTTAATGATACGGGGGATGATAACCAACAACTAAATGGCAATTTTTCAAAAACCCTTCAATCGTCCAATATGAACCATTTATAGGTGACCAAACCAACCATTTTGGGGGTCCCCTACTTTGAGAGACCCCCCAAACAATAAACGGCCTTTGACTTTATGGTCTGGACATCGGAATAATTAGCATGCTCCCTGCAAAAGTCTGCCGGAGACAGGGCCCGCTGTTATACATCCATTGCAATTGGAAAGGTGTCCCCATTGATCGGTGGATATAGCCATAAAGCTCACTAGTGGTTGCTCTTACCTTCACGGTCTCGGTTTGTGATTCTTATAGGCAAACAAGTCTGCTTATTGATTCTTGCCCGGGCAAACATTTTCCTGCATCAATTGTGGTCGCAAGTCGAGTTTGTGGTTTGATGCTTGAAAATATCTTGAAATTCACATAATAAGTTAACCCCAATATTCACACCAACCCGTTGCTGAATCCAAATTTGCTTGTAGGTTGGGTTGTTGTGCAGAAACCTTGTGGATTGAAGTGGTTGAAACAAGCAAAGAAATTAACCAACTCAGCAAACCGAACCAGACTCAATTTCATGGATCGAAGGAAGGATCCGTCCGGGTCACTTCGTGATTTCCCTTCTCATGCTTACATAAATCACGGCATTGAGACTCGTCCACCACGTGTTGGTCCTTGCTTCTTGTTGCCAACCATCCATGATCAACATCGATCAACATTGATCAACCATCATCGACCTTAGAGCGTCACTAGTTGGTTCATTAGTTGGCCCTGGTTGTTGGTAGCCATGAGCTGCCCATGCGTTGTGCGATCGTGGGAATTGCGGTGCCACCCCTCCAGGAAGGTACGCAGGGAATGGCCATGCTGGCCAGCGTTTCACAGGCGAGGTCAGCTCCCGGGAAAGCGAACCTGATCAGACTTGGGGATAGACAGATAGGATTACATAGGGATTACTTGGGGATTAAATAGGGATACGCCTATGATCGCCTATGGGATACGCCTATGGGATTACATAGGGATTACATAGGGATACGCTTAGCCATTACATAGGGATTTTGTAGGGATACGCCTGTGGGAGTACATAGGGATTACATAGGATACGCCTATGAGATTACTCATGGAGTACATAGGGACACGCTTATGGGATTACATTGGGGATGACATCGGGATTTGCCTGTGGCACTACATCGCGATACCCGTATAAGATTACATTGGGATTCGCCTGCGGGAGTATTTAGGGATTGCATGCCGATAGGCCTATGGGATTACAGAAGGATTGCAGTGGGATTGCATAGGAATATGGCTCTGGGCTTACATAGGGTTTACATAGGGATACGCCTATGGGATTACATAGGGATACGCCTATGGGATACCCCTATGGGATAACATATCGAAGGGATTACATAGGGTTTACAATGGGATTACATAGGGATTGCATGGGGATTATATAGGGATACGTCCATGGGATTACATAGGGGCTACATAAGGATACGTCTATGGGATTGCATCGGGATTGCGCAGGAATCACATAGGGATTGCGAAGGGAGTGCATAGGGGTCGCATAGGGATTGCATGGGACAGGCGTCGGGATAGGTGTAGGGATAGGCCTGGGGATTGCAAAGGGACTGCATATGGATCAGATAGGGATACGCCTGTGGCACTACATTGGGATACGCGTATAGGATTACATAGGGATTACGTCGGGATACGCCTATGGGAGTACATAGGGATTTCAAAGGGATACACCTACGGGATTATGTGGGGATTACATGGGATTACATAGGGATACGCCTATGGGATTACAAAAGAGGTAAATAGATATTAGATAGGGATACGCCTATGGGATTACATACGGTTTACATGGGGATTACATAGGGATTACATAGGGATTGCATACGGATTGCATAGGGACTGCAAAGGGATTACACAGGAATGGCATATGGATGACATGGGGATACGCCTATGGGATTGCATAGGGGTTGGCCTAGGGATCGCATAGGGAGTGCGTAAGGATTACATAGGGATATGCCTATGGGAATACATAGGGGTTACATTGGAATTACAATGGGATTACACAGGGACTACTTGTGGATTACAATGGGATTACATGTGGATACGCCTTTTGGATTACATAGGGAGTACATTGGGATTTCAAAGGGGTGACATAAGGATTACATATGTTACCGGTTAAAAACTTGGCGAGGGTTAAAGAAAAATCGCCAACAACGATGGTGAAACAATTGCTATATGATTGTATTTGGTGGTTTCTCAAGTCAGCGATGCCCCCAAATCATTTTCTTGAACCAACCATTTTTGGGGGTCCCACGTTTCGATAAAGCACCAGATAGGTTATTGATGGTGATTCGATATAGGTGTTCTCCTCTCAGACCTATGTCCTGCAAAGCCTTGGTTATAATGGTAACCGTGTTTCCTTGGGATGAGTATGGGTTTCCTTTGAGTGAGCATTGCAACCGACTGGTGAACCGTGTTTAACGTGCGTGTCCCTAATGCGGTGGCATGTTGGGGTATATAAGCCAGGTAAACAGTTGTGTTGATTCGAACAGTTGAGATAAGCCATGGTTATCCCGGTGACCATGGGATGATCATCCAAGTTCTTTGCGAAGTAGTCTCGCTGATGATGTTCAAGGGATTCTCGAGCTACAGCAACCCCGAATGGGCCCAGTGCTGCTTGGCAAGGAGAATCGACGGAAAACAAACATCAAATGCTGTGACTTCATCAAATCAATTTGAAACAGTGCCCCTGTGGAGCAACACGGTTTGGTGTTTCGCAGCATCTCTAGCTGTGATGAGTTCCAGCCAACTGGCAACAAGAATGGTTTAGTGATGTTTAGCCTCCCCATCAGCTCTTGTATTGAGCTTGGAAGCTGCCAGTGTCAAGCCTTCACCTATCGGAGATCGATTCATATAGCCGATCACCAATGAGTCGTGGCTCAATTGGTGGTGGTTTATCATTTTACTCAGGGATTAATCAATATTCATTAAAGTGATCCGGTTGGTTCATGAATAAAGTTTGCTAATCATAATGTGGACGTTCCACTACCGTGAGTGAATATTCTTCCGGGATTATTCGATTGGTGGGGCCACTTTCACTCAAGGACCCAGCCACTAGGAAGCCGAACTTTGTTGTGAAAGTCTCCCGGATTTATTCGTTGCTTTGCACGATTGATCGGATGCAAAGGTTTGTGAAGCCTCTTTGAATATGTATGACTCATAAATGACCATTCTTATCATGTTCGCCCATATTGCGATCATGGCGCGGTCATAATAGTCATTTACATTAATTAAGCAGCTTGTTGGCTTCAGTTTAACAGGTCGTAACCATGATAGACTGGCAACAACTGAGTGTTTGGTGCACTTTTGCGATACAGGAGGAGATTCCGGAAGTTCATTCCAGTTTTGAAGAGGCGCAACTGGGAGCAGCTGCGCCGGGGGAGAGGCATCAAGAAAAAGTTGGGATGCATCAAACAATAATTGGGATGCATCAAGAAAAAATGCAAAGATCTAGGGGAAAGCAAGCAAGCAAGCAAGGAAGCAAGGAAGCAAGCAAGGAAGCAAAGAAGCAAGCAAGGAAGCAAGGAAGCAAGGAAGCAAGGAAGCAAGCAAGGAAGCAAGGAAGCAAGCAAGGAAGCAAGGAAGCAAGGAAGCAAGGAAGCAAGGAAGCAAGCAAGAAAGGAAACAAGGGAGCAAGGAATCAAGGAAGCAAGGAGCAAGCAAGCAAGCAAGGAAGCAAGGAAGCAAGGAAGCAAGCAAGGAAGCAAGGAAGCAAGGAAGCAAGGAAGCAAGGAAGCAAGCAAGGAAGGAAACAAGGGAGCAAGGAATCAAGGAAGCAAGGAGCAAGCAAGCAAGCAAGGAAGCAAGCAAGCAAGGAAGCAAGGAAGCAAGCAAGGAAGCAAAGAAGCAAGCAAGGAAGCAAGGAAGCAAGGAAGCAAGGAAGCAAGGAAGCAAGGAGCAAGGAAGCAAGGAGCAAGGAAGCAAGCAAGGAAGCAAGGAAGCAAGGAAACAAGGGAGCAAGCAAGCCCTGGAAATACAGAAGAGAGAGGAGTAAAAAAAAATCAGAAGAGAGAGGAGCTGTTTCAAATTAAACCTGCGCCCTTTTCCTTCTGTTGTGGAAACTCTTTTTTTTTGATCCGTGGCATTGTTTTTCTTGATACCCTTCGTCTTCATTTTCATAGATGCTGTTTTTCCCTTCTGTTTTGGAAACCCTTTTTCCCCAAACAGTGTGTGCACTATAGGGGTTCTTACGGTAATAGAAAAGCTCCTGGTGTAGATCCAGGTGTGCTCGCTCGCGCGCGGCTAATTCGCTGACCCTTTCGTCAAAAACGTTCCCTCATCTTCCGTTTTCGACAGAAGCCTCGTACGAAAAGGCTGGCGGGACAGCTCTCTTCCGGAGCTGCGTTCTCGTCTGCGTGCCGTGTCCGTTTTTGGAGCAATGTGCATTTTACGTGGC
>VSDK01007919.1:254136-294864 GCA_009767595.1 Symbiodinium kawagutii | reverse complement strand
GAATTTTGATTTCGCTCGTGCAACCCTCTGCGGACTTTGTGCGTGTCGGATCGCTCTCGTCTGCGCGCGGTGCGAATTTTGATTTCGCTCGTGCAACCCTCTGCGGACTTTGTGCGTGTCGGATCGCTCTCGTCTGCGCGCGGTCAAATTTTGAGTTCGTTCGCGCAACCCTCTGCGGACTTTGTGCGTGTCGGATCGCTCTCGTCTGCGCGCGTACGAATTTGGATTTCGTTCGCGCAACCCTCTGCGGACTTCGTGCCTGTCGTATCGCTCTCGCCTGCGTGCGGTGCATATTTTCGCTTTTGACGAGATCTTGTCAAGAGTTCTCTCTTGTGAGTGCACCAATGTGCCGTCAAATGTGTGCTCTCACATGTGTGCTCATTTGTGTGCTCTCATGTGTGTGCTCATATGTGTGCTCTTACATGTGTGCTCAAATGTGTGGTCTCATATGTGTGCTCTCACATGTGTGCTCTCATATGTGTGCTCTCATATGCGTGCTGTCACATGTGTGCTCTCACATGTGTGCTCTCATATGTGTGCTCGCACATATGTGCTCCGTGTTCTCATGTGTGTGTGCTCATATGTGTGCTCTCGCATGTGTGTTCTCATATGTGTGCTCATGCATGTGTGCTCTCATATGTGTGATCACATATGTGTGCTCACACATGTGTGCTCATATGCGTGCTCTCACATGTGTGCTCATATGTGTGCTTCCATATGTGTGCTCATGCATGTGCTCTCAAATGTGTGCTTTCACATTTGTGTGCTCATATGTGTGCTCTCACATGTGTGTGTGTGCTCTCACATGTGTGTGCTCATATCTGTGCTCTCATATGTGTGCTCTCATATGTGTGATCATGTGTGTGCCTGGCATTTGTAATCATGTATGTGTTCTCAGATGTGTGCTCTCAGATGTGTGCTCATGCATGTGCTCTCACATGTGTGTACTCATATCTGTGCTCTCCTATGTGTGCTCTCATATGTGCTCTCACATGTGTTGTTTTATGTGTGCTCTCACATGTGTGCTCATGCATGTGTGCTCCCACATGTGTGCTCTCATATGTGTGCTCATGCATGTGTGCTCTCATATGTGTGCTCTCATATGTGTGCTTGCACATATGTGCTCATATGTGTGCTCTCATATGTGTGCTCGCGAATGTGTGCTTTCACATATGTGTGCTCATATGTGTGCTCTCACATGTGTGCTCTCATTTGTGTGCTCATGCATGTGTGCTTTTATATGTGTGCTCTCATATGCGTGCTCTCATATGTGTGCTCTCGTATGTGTGCTCTCATATGTGTGATCACATATGTGTGCTCTCATATGTGTGCCCTCATGTGTGTGCTCTCATATGTGTGCTCTCATTTGTGTGCTCACACATGTGTGCTCTCATATGTGTGATCTCTTTTGTGTGAACATATCTGTGCTCTCATATGTGTGCTCTCACATGTGTGCTCTCAGTTGTGTGCTCATGCATGTGTGCTCCCACATGTGTGCTCTCATATGTGTGCTCATGCATGTGTGCTCTCACATGTGTGCTCTCATGTGTGTGCTCATATGTGTGCTCCCATATTTGTGCTCTCATGTGTGTGCTCTCATATGTGTGCTCATGCATGTGTGCTCTCACATGTGTGCTCTCATTTGTGTGCTCATACATGTGTGTTCTCATATGTGTGCTCATGCATGTGTGCTCTCATATGTGTGCTCTCATATGTGTGCTCTCACATTTGTGCTCATATCTGTGTTCTCACATGTGTGCTCTCATATGTGTGCTCATGCATGTGTGCTCTCATATGTGTGCTCTCATATGTGTGCTCTCATATGTGTGCTCTCATTGGTGTGCTCTCATCGGTGTGCTCTCATATGTGTGCTCATATGTGTGTTCTCAGATGTGTGTTCTTAAATAAATTGTTCTTGCTGTGTCCTTTTCCCACTTCCCCCATCTCACCGTTTGGGGTCTCTTGCCGGGATAATTTTTTCTTGATGCATCCCATTGGTTTTACCCTCCGTCCTCATTTTTTTTGTTGCATCCCAGTTTTTTTTGATCACTCTCTCCTGCACCAGTGGGCTGTCGGACAGCATGTGAACACGCGGGGTGACCCGCAGCGATTGGACAAAAACAAGGCATAGTGAAACAACAAGAGAGGCAGGGGATACAGACATCTAGACTTGGGATGCAAGAACGCCCGGCAAGGTCATACTTGCCCCTTTTTCGCTGCGATGGTTGTTGCAATAACCTCAAATTAGCACCAAAGGACCTGGTTGTACAATGTTGTGCATTTGAAGTATGCATTTGTCAGTTGGAGCTACAGATTATTTCTCGTGGATTGGGTGTATCTCCAGTTCACTGGCAGACCATACTGAGACACCGAGAGGGAGACATCAGTTCACCAAAAGTGTGTTTGCTGGTTTGTTCTGTTTGAGAACCCTTTGACGCATAGCCATAGAGTCACTGCCGTCATCCTTACTGGCCTACCCATGGTCGTGAATTGATAATCTGGGATATGGTCGCAGCACCTCTGCTTGGGGTCCTTCCTTTGTGGCCGGTTCCTACCAGGAATTTGCGGACGACGACGTTGTGTGGAGCCAAGCCGTTTGGTGAAGAAAATCTCGCAAGTCAAGCTATGATGAGGATGATGATGATGATGATGATGATGATGAGGATGAGGATGAGGATGAGGATGATGATGATGATGATGATGATGAGGAGGAGGATGTGACGATGACGATGACGATGACGATGACTATGTTGATGAGGATAAGGGCGAGGATAAGGATGACTGTGAGGATGATGATGATGATGATGATGATGTTGTTGATGATGATGATGATGATGAGGATGATGATGAGGATGATGATGATGATGATGATGATGAGGATGAAGATGAGGATGAGGATGATGAAGATGATGATGATGATGATGATGATGATGATGATGTTGTTGATGTTGATGTTGATGATGGTTTTTCAGGATGATGATCAAGTTCGAGATCCAGATACGATCATGATGCATATTCGTGCGTGTGTGTTTGTTTGCTTGTCGGGTCAGAACTTCAGAAGACAATCGCAAAACAGCGGGTGAACAGCTCAACAGCCATTTTGTATCAAATAGTTGATATAGCTGATGATTTTATCAAGTGTGTTCAATTGACGGAAACAAGCATTGTCGCTCAGGTTCTTGTGGATGTCGCGAACTGGAAGGCCTGTGAGGATGCTTCAAAAGAAATGCCAAAAGGGATCATGGAGATGCTTATTTTGGTGCTTGACCGCCGTTGAATTGGGTGTTTTTCCTCAACTATTCCTGTATGATTTGGGGCTGGGCTCTCCAGACCAAAGAGTACCAGTACCACGGTCACAGATGGTGTCTCCATGCGTCAGCTGTCAGAGAAAATGATAGCCACATTGCAATGCTTCCACCATGGAACAACAGGCCATTAGATCTTCACCAAACGGGCCGAGTTCTTGTTGGATCGGTGCCACATAGTTGGAAACTGCAACTTAGCTTCCGGTGGACAAAGCTGGCTATGGTGGTTCATTAAGGATGCCTCAGATGTTATAAGCATCCTGCAGCTTGTGAAGACACTGTGTAACGAAGCGGCTTGATCTGCAGCAGGACTGCACTCCAAATTGGGATGGATGGCCCATGCTTCCCCTTCACTTCCCCAAGTTGGTGCTCAAATTTGTATGTCGAATTGCTCACCATGGTTTGAAAGACCTGGCCCTGTCATCTTGTTTGAGGCCTTCCTGTATCGTGCAATCGCTTATGGTAGTTTGATGGCCGATGCTGAGGCAGGGGTACCACTGAACCACTGCATGCATAGGCGAGAAGACTCCCCCTGTCACTGGTGTCCGACAGTCTTTCTTCACTACGCCTGCCACATTTATATAGGTTTGGTTCTTGTGGGGTGAGAGGGTGCCATGCAACTACGTATTATTATATAGTCAGTGCGCAATTAGTGCATCCGGATATGGTGGGAATCCTGATATGCATGCGCCTGGTGTGGACTGGATTTGCAGGGTTAGTTCCCTCGAAGAGTGAAGCCCCAAAGTAATGTTGAATGTCACCAGTTACTAAGTGGAGATGCACATCCAAGTTGTGGATGATCACTGGGCATTCAACGTTTCCGGCTTGGACAAACATCCAGCGTTTGCAAAGCACATAAGCACATGTCTTCCTCAAGCGCCCGGTGGGCTTGAATTCCCAACAGTGAGATTTGAACAAAGAGCATTCCTTGCTTGTCAGTATCCCGTTGAGATGCATGGAACAGATGAGAAGAAAGTATTGACGTAGTAAAGTATCCTGTATGTGACCATAGCTGTTGATTGAAATCTTGGACCACTTTTTGCTGACTGCCAGATCCATGTTGGTTATACTGCGGCCTCTATTGAGGCATACCTTAGTGATCGCCTGAGAGACGAACAGAGCAATTTGCCTTCGGCTTTCTCACTTGCCAACCTTTGTGATTTCGATGTCATTCCCAAGTCGGTGTCTTGACCGTTCAGAATCTCCGAGTTGCTGGAATCTGTTGCTGGTGTGCCCAGCTCATCGCTTCATTGATGCATCGAGAAAAGTCGAAAGTCTGTGTTGTACGTTTGCTAGATTATTGGTTTATCATGGTTTATTTATATATATATTGTATACATGGTACATGCTATGTTATCATATTATATACACGGTACATGCTGAAGTATATTATATAAATGGTACATCATGGTACCATATCGCACGTGCTTTGGGTATTTTTGCAAGCAAGTCTGGAAATGCTTATCAACCAGAACAGCCAAGTCAAAACTGCCAATTCGGTAGCGGCTCATTTGCTTCTGGTATTTATTCTCACTCTTTAAGTTGTTCACATCCAAGTAACCAGTACTAATCATTTGAAACCATGATTTATCTAAGACAACCATTATTAACATTTGTTTTATAATCTTTATATATCTTTGTTTCATTAACAAACCACTATGAACATCTATGAACTATGAACTAAGATAAGCATTCATTAAGCATCAAAACTCCTGGTTGCTGAATGGGTCCCGTTCCTTCCGATCGCCAGGCGTTAGTCGAAACAGAAGTCACTCTGGAACGCAATGACAAGACAGTGCCTGGGCGCGACAATCATCAGCAGCTTTGGAGTTGGCCCTTTTACCATACCCCACCCCAACAAACACCTAAATCAAGGGCTCAACCCACTTCCATACGTTGTGGGGCAATAAGGCAAGGTTCACTAAACCACAAGAAACCGTCATTTCATAATCGACCATGCTAAACCATCCTTATCAATCAGCATCAGCCATTTTTTGGATCCTTGCGCCATGATTAATAACCATACTTAATCAAGTCAATACTAAATGTGATTAAGCATCACAGTATCCAACAATATGGTGTAGGTTGAGCTGCTGAGAACGGCTTGTGTGATTCTCGGTCAAGCTCCCTTCGCTTCCTATCAAATTCTATCTCTTTGGAAGCTGGTGGCACAGTTCTCACTTGGCAATGTAAATTTGAAGCAGACAACTCCACACAGCTGTACATCATTTATGCCTATATTTGCCTATGTACTATATTTTGTTTCTTGGAGAAAGAGAATCTAGTCCTAGATCTTGAAGGGCAAGTAGGCAGTTTCCCTCAGTAGTCAGTGGGTAAGAGGTTGAGATTGATGCCAATTGCATCCATATGACGTATTGATAGCTTCATTCTCTGTCCACCACAAGTCACACGACCTTTGCCCCATGCCACGCCACCACGCCGCCAGTGGGTCTCCAAATGGGTCGAAAGTGGAGTGCTCACCAGCAGTCAACCTGACCAACTTCGGATGGTGCGGGCACCAGGTGTCGACCATCGGACCCGGGCTCGGAAAGAGCCATCACAAGCGATCCTCAGTACTGAGTGGACAACCAACACTTGAGAGTTGAGTGGTAGATTCAGTGTCCACACAGCCACAATATGGGTGTGAAAGGGGGATAATGATTCGGCAGGTTGTTGTGACAAGAATTCCAGTCTTGAGTTGTCCCTCAAGTACTGAGTTGCTCAACACATGCATCCGCTCAAATCCCACATCGGTGGAATGATAGCAAGAAGTGTAATGCAGTAAGAAAAACATATCCCCTCTTCTCCGGGATACCCAGAGATTTTACCGTCACTGGTCTACCTTCCCACGTGTCCCCGTGTCCCCTACAAAAAGCTCCGAATGTCTAGGCTAACAATCGTGCCTTGTCGTGATATTATGGAGTCAAACATCTCTGTTGTTGTCCGTTATTGTGACTTGGATTACAGTATCCATTAAAGAAAAGCGCTAACTGAGGAGTAAGCAGCTAGTCAATGCTAGTCAGAGATTGCCAAACGGACAAAAGGCCACGACTCCCTTCTATCAATTGTTGAATTTCTAACAATTGTTTAGGTGTCGTCAGATCACAAGTGGTATCTAAACCAAGCCAATCTGTTTGTAGAAGTCGTTTCAAGAGTATACAAACAATCAAAAACCTCCAAGAACTAAAATCTCACAACAAATCCACATTTCCACCTTTCCATGGATAGGTTTTTTCAACCTCTCAGCTGCTTTCCCATCAACCAACGGGAGACCCGCAACGGGTCTGCACTCCGGAACCACCGGATCGCTGCTGTACCCAGGTGGCAGCTGGGATCCAAGCTCCCTTGCGCCGGGTGGCAGCTCGGACGATGCAGCGGTGCGACATACGATGTACATGCGCCATGTTGTGGCAGCCGTGCTCATGCCACCGTACGTGGTGGTTTAGGGAGCTGGATCTACCATGACTATCAACATCCATAGAATCTATCGAATCTATCAACCATGAATTAATTGCCAATCATGAACCTGAATTGTCTACAACTCGTTGGAAACACTTGGGAACGAAGCATCATTGACTGCCGGATCTACCAGTGATGGAAACCCACAAGAGCTGGATGATCTGGATGGGTTGCTTCACCAACTTTTTCGTACCTGACAATTGCTGATGTGAAACTAAATGATTATACAAGTTAATTACACTGAATTTGTTAAACAGCTCATAATTGAACTGTTTTTCTCAGATGTTGGTTTGGTCGATGGTCGATGGCTATCCATGGCTGTTCGTGATTTTCACTGCTTTGGTTGATGCGAAAATCAATCTTTGAAAGCCTTGTTTTAACATGTTCAAACCACCAATCAGAGCGGGGTTTCCACGGTCAATTTTCCCATCCACCAGCCCAGTGATTTGGTTTCTCAAAACAGGGGACGCCCAGATTCAATGATTTCAATGGTTGATATTAGACGATTTAGGGGTACCCCTGTGACTTGAGAAAGCACCGCTCTGATCTCGGTGTGAACCTCTAAGGTTCAAGTTCTGAAAGATCGCGTCCTGAAAACGAAACTCACCGAAGCCCGACAGAGTGACTTGAACTCGCCGATGGGGTTCCAACGGGTGCCTGGGATAAACCTTAGTGGATGGCTGAAAAATGGGTCGGTATGGTAGCGGTTGGTGATGGTCAATGATGGTTCTTGGTGGTGATATGTGTTAATGATCGTTGCTAGTGATATGTGTTAATGATTGTTCTTTATGATGGGTTGTGAATGCTGGTTGAGTGGATGATTGATGTTGATAAAGGTCGATTGATTCGTTGATGTTTAGTCAAACTTTAGTCATGGTTCGCTGGCTGGTGGTATTGGACCTTGCTTCCCCACTATCAAGAGACAGATAAAGACGGCTGGTGGATTAACGAAGCTAATTATGGTCGGTTTCCCAGCCAGTGATCGTCACCGCGCCACTGGTCATGTTCCAACTTCGGCTGCTCAGCCGCAAAAACTCGTGAGGTAAAGACGTTACTCCAAATGTGTGCCTCAAATGCATGCCGTTCCCCCAAGATACCCCAGGGTATTGCAAGAACATGGCCGATTGTTCTTGATTATCGTATACCCCAACTATTTTTTCACGATATCTCCGATATTCTATAAACATGTTGTTGATTAACCATACCCCCACCGATGTTGCTTCTATCGCTGTTGTTGGCCACTTGCTGCGCACCAGGTCTGTCCAAGATGATGTCCGCCAGCGCAGCCGCAGCAGCAGCAGCATCACTTGCTGCAGCCAGGGGCATGGAGGTGACGCATCGAAGTGAGCACAGGTGTGGCTATTTCAAGTTGGGTGAACCAATGGTTGGCAACGGTCAATAGTCGTTAATAAATGTGAATAGTGGTAATTAATGGTTAATGAATGGTTAATTACTTAATTACTAATAATCAATGGTCCAGGGTTTGATTCCGGGACACTTGCAGCCAATTTAATAAGCCAAATTGATTCTCAATCAAATCCTACCAGTTCATTCGGAAACTTATCTCAGATTCTGGGATTCATGCCATGTGGATCCAATGCGGCTATTGGAACACCTACGATTCACGGATGTGGCAGTGGGTCAAAACCCTGTACCCCTGGTTCCCCCCTGTCAACCATTGTTTTCCCTATGAAATTGTTGATGGAAATCCTCCATTAGTTGGTTGCTTAAAGCCTTGACCCATAGCCATGTGTGGATTCCTTTTAGCAACCACATGTTCCAAGAAGATCCCCCACGGGCGCAGGAAGCCTCTACCGGAGACGACGCTGAGAGCGCTGAGGGCGACATAAAAAGCTGCGGTGAGTTGCACGGCACGTTGGCACGTTGGCACGTTGGCTGTGACGCGGCGGTTGGTGGAAAATCAGCAGTGGGAAACCAGGCATATAGAACAATCAACCAGCAATAGTTGGAAATCAACCAGCAATAGTTGGAAATCAATATCAATAGTTGGAAATACTTTTAAAAATCCAGCACTAATTTCTGGATGACAGCAATAGTTGGAAATCACTCAGCAATATACACTCATATCATTGACTCATCTCCACTCTTGCTGGTAGAGAACAATGAGCAACACAACTGCGGATACAGCCAGCCATATTCGAAAAAATATGCCTTCCCAGTTAGAGCTTGGTCGGATAGCAATCGACCCAGTTTTCCTGCCAGGCATTGCACCTTGCAGGAAAGCGTATGATCATTCCGAGTGATAGCTGGGTCAGACCCCACCTGTTGTTCACATGACCAGTGGAAGTAATGGGATGTGCATAAGCAGCCTGAAACTTGGGCTTGGGATTTGTTGGGATTGTCAGTTTATCTCGGATGCAACACTTGGGATGTCTTGGGATTTATTGGTTCATGACTCATCCCGTAAGGTTCTCCATCAATGCTCTTTGCTAAACGTTTCCCATTGATGTTGGCGCTCGAGGTCCTACTGTTCAGCTATTTGACTACCACCATGCTTGCTGATGGTTGTGTGACATAAAGTTGATCCATACCGCAGAAGATTGTCGGTTTTAAGTACTACACTCCTGGAAGCTAACATATATACCTGCCAGGTAGGGGTTGAATGGCCAATTTCTTATTGGGATACTCTTCTGGTAGGGTCCGGCTATTAGTTGCCCGGAGGGTAGAATATGTAGATGAATGATGTGGATCAATACTGTTGATAGTGGAGCACCGCTTTTGGGCAAAGACGATTCACATATCGTCGTAGCGTGCGGCAGCAAGTTTTTAATTGATCCTTGCTATGAACAACACTCAATTTGATGTTTTTCTGTATGCTTACGCTTCTATATCACTGAAAAATACCGAACATGTAGATATGTATTGAAGGCACAGATGTATGTATACCAACTAAACCACCAATCAGTGCAACTAACAGCCATGATGACATGGCAGTGCGTCAAAATCCTGTACCCCTTCTTCCCCCACCATGAACCATTGTTTTCCCATTTTTTGCCTATTATTGGTTGGTTCCTATCCCCGATGAAATTGGTTGGTTTATATTGACCCAGAGCACTATATAGCTGGTATATCCCCTACTATTGTTGGTTAATCTCCCTTACTATTAACCATTAACCAGCTAGAAATCACCGTTGTTGTTGGTTGGTTGGTTAGTTAACTAGCTGGTCAACTAGCCATATTATGCTTGATATAATAATGGTTAACTAGCCATATTAACCTTATTAATCCAGAAATGCTTGACCCAACTCGCCATCATATCTTTCTGCATTTCCTGTTGCTTCCGTAGGAGGAACTCGAAGAGATGGCCAGAGAATTGCGCGGCAGTTGCAAGATCGAGGACGCCTTTTTACGCGAAGCTGAGAGGGTGGTTGCTGGGCACTGGGCTGGGCATCAACCATTAGACCGCGATAAACTGGTTGGTGGTTTCAGTGGTTTCAAACATGTTTCATTTTCCCCAGTAAGTATTAACAAATAGTTGGTTGACACATGTTTTTTATAGTGGCTGAAACCACCAACCATGATAAACATTGTTATGGGCAATGGTTGATGATTTAACATTGCAGTTGACTGTGAGTTATTCAATTGTATCTATATATATAATTATTTATATGAGTAAGAAACTGTCGGTAATTTTTATTAAAGACTGCGGAAAAAGACATTGGTTGTCACAAAATATTTGTTTGAGATATACAAAAAATGAACCAGCTTCTAAATCACCGTCTTCACCGCTAGGCTTGGTAGGTCGCTCTTGACAGGGGTCTATGATTGGGAAATCTCAAAGACTTAGATCACTACCGGTGCTGATCGGATCCTTCGGCCACATCATTGGGTCGTGAAACGCAGCTGTTGGTCATTGTGACTCGCTACATCTCTGCAATATCAACCTGATGATTTCGCCACGAGACTCGGCTGGGGAGTTCATTGGGGAAAGCTCCCGTATCAAAACAGCTTCGCCTGAATCCACTGGTGGAACACATCGAAGCGAGTCGATTGCGCTCGCAACGTTGCCATTTTCGGCTCAGCGGTTGTGAGTTTCCATTGAGACTCCAGGGTGGGAAGCTTAACAGCCAGAGATTGGCCCGGCAATCCACAAGACTGAGAGTTGTTCCCAACAGTTTTTCATATTGATGTGGGTGTTTCTCAAGTCATAGGGGATCCCCCAGTTATCTTCCAGCTCCATTCATACGTATTTATAGATAATAAAACCAAGGCCCCTATAACTTGAGAAACCACCATGTGGATCTATGTAGCATTGAAGAGCAGCACCGACGGATGATAGAGGCCACGTTACGAGCGAACCATGAGTTGCTGATGACCCTACAAGCGAACCACGCTGACAACGACTATGACCGATTGTGGGGATAGATCGGACAGAAGTTTCCTATGAGGTTTCTAATCAATGCTGTTGACAATCTGGAGCCCTCAGGTGTTGGATGATCAAAGTATTACTGATCGTTGGTTTTCGGCAAACCTTCCCATCAAAATCTATCAACCGTGTCTGAGAATCATTTCAGGCATTCAGCTTTGGTCCTGATGGAAGTGTTCCTCTGAAATTGCCTGTTGTATTTGGCAGCTGGGGTGGTCAGGACCAAAGAGAAATGAAACTTCTCAAGACCTAATTAGAGTGGTTAGTAATGGTTGGTGAACATGGCTAATAATGATCACTAAGGCTTGGTAGAAGATAAAAACCAACACGAACAGCAGTACTTATATACAATTTGATAATGCTTACAACGGTTGCATCTGTCAGTTGGTAATGGTTTCTCATGCTTAGTGACAGTCAGCAGATTCTTGGCTGTTGCAACTCGCCCGACGTCGCTCCAGATTGCTGGTCCAAATTGTCACCCAATTTCAGATGTTCTCATCCCGTTTCATTTGATCCTGGGTGTCCATCAATGGTGCACCTCAGAGTCATTTCTAGTTCATCAACCACTCGAAATCATCACTTTGGATGGTTGGAGGGCACCACAATTTGTAACGTCGGCCATTTGATCAGTGGACATCAATCCTGTCGCGGAGATGCTTTGGTGGCACTGGTGTGCCCGGAAAGTGCCTTCTCTACGACCCATTGCCGGTGAGGAGATCCCAAGAAGAAATGCAAATGTTCTGAGGTCCATAGTAGGTCAATGTCGGTTAATTAATGGTGTAGCCCTGTGGGGAAATGTTGGGAAATGTTTCCGTGTTCATTCGCATTGATGCTCCATTTGGGTCATGAAGAAGAGTTGTAAATGTAGGTGTAACCAGTACTAACCATCCTGCTGCAACCATGACCTAGGCACAAGCATTACTTACCATCAATTTATTATGATATAACCATGATACAAGCATATAAAATCATAGAAATCTGCCAGCACCAAGGAGCATTTGGGTTAAAGGTTGGTGATGCTTGGTGATGGTGTCCCAGACCCCCTGCCTTAGGCGCACCATGGCGCCAGGCACTCAGGTTTCCCAGCCGGCCTTGGCCCAGCTTCGAAGATCATGGGGCCGGTCCTGGTTGGTGCTTGGGGTAACCGCTTCATGACAGAGGATTATGACATATTATGACCTTGCCAACAATCATGGTTAAACAACTGCAATTGTTGTTGATCGGATTTTATAGGGTTACAACCATTGATCAACTGCAATTGTTGTTGGTTTGATCGGATTTTATAGGCTTATAACCATTGATCACGGGTGATCGGAGGGAATCATAAGCAGCAGTAATGGTTAAAGAGCTACAATTGTTGGTGGTTTGATTGACATGTTGCTTATTTTCCCACATGTTATTATCAAGAAATGGTTGGTTGCCTTGCGCATATTTTTCATGACGGGGGGGTGAGCACCACCAGCTCCAGCTGAACCAAGTTTGTAGTTGGGGCACCAGAATTTCGCAGGGACGAACAGCAGTTCTGCTTCGTGCTGGTTTCATGATCCATGGTTTGGTGGTTTCTCAAGCCATAGGGGGCCCAAAAAATGTTTGGTTTACTGCTATATAGATGGTTAATAACTATAATTTTGAGAAACACCCATTTGTTGAACAATGTTTACCCAGGATGAAGCTAATCCCCTGGTGGACTAATAGGGGTATCCCCTAAAAGCCTTGGTTTTCTGTTGGAATGGTAACCCCCCAATTAATCAACCTAGAGTTTATGAATCCTGGGTTAACACTATGTTGAATGCACTTTGCCCGAGTGTTTATACCAAGTAGGCACAACCCGATCGCATGCGGCTCTGGCTCATAAGTGTATGTGTGCTTGCACCTTCTTTGGGCTATGCACTGCCTAGCACAGCTTGAAACACGACCAAAAAGCAAAAAAAAGCTAAATCATGTATGATTGATATGGTATATAGATATATGATATAGCCAAAGAAAGATCCATCTGATCAACCGCCCTGTTTGACAAGCAAAAAGCATCTCATAGTTTTTCAACCAGCAGGGGGGCTGAATCCAGCTCCATCTGAAGCACCTGAGGCGGGACTATTATGCCCTGCTGGGCATTTCTCGCTCCGCAACCACTCGGGAGATTCGTTCAGGGTACCAATGGGCTCGGGGCTCAGCATCACAGGTGCCCCCACAAGGTTTGGGAATGATGGGGGTGCCATGGGTGCCCCCATTTATAGATGTACACTTTGGTAATCTAACATAGCAACGGACCATTTCTATAGATGATGTACCTGACTAATTACAGGGTATATTTGGGTATCAGTTTTCTTGCAATGATCAGCGTTCAGGATGGAGTTGTGGTTGTTACTGTAGTCCCAATGCTCAACGACAGCTGTGGTATGCACTCCATATTTGTCTGTGGCAGGGAACATCCAGCATTCTTGTCTGTTTCACCTGCCCAATCCTACCTATCAGATCCTTTGTCAGGTAAACAGCCAGCCTTATCCCTTGCGTTCCTTCCCCAAACATGAACACAAGCGGTATCTTTTTTTGGAGGTTCACTACGTTTTGGCTGTGGGTCAAAACCCTGTACGCCTGGTTCCCCCATCATTAACCAGTGTTTTCCCTATTATTGGTTCGGCATTATTTCCCATGAAATTGGTTCCTTAATATTGACCCATAGCCATTTGTTCTTATCCTTTGGAGGTTTGACCGTTGCTCCCCGCAGATCAACCTGTGCAGCTTAACCCGTGCAACTTGACTTTGTCACAAACTTGCAACATGATACATAGGTGCACGTTGATTTTGCCGACCATGTGATGTATCATCTATCTTACGTCTAGGCGTAGATAGAAATAGTCATGTGTTTACGTCAAATGTTTATAATTTTCATAGATGCTGTGTATCAATATACATACATGCATATTATGTCTATTATATTCTACTAAGAATCTACTAGTCATTTATGTATATGGCTATCATTTGCGCGTAATCTCCTCCCAACCCTGGCTTGTGCCACGTTCTCAGGCGGCAGCAAAGTGGCATCCACAGAAGAATCCCGCGGCGAAGGCAGACGATCGAGAGACGCTGGTGGCTTGCCTGGTTGCCTGGTTACCAGTGGTTATCCTTTGGTAAACTCATCTGGAAGCTAAAAATCACGAGTTTTTAGAGGTAAACATAGGTGAACCATGGTAAACCAACTATAAATGGTGGATTTTCCACTTCCACAAAGACGCCACGAAGGAGATATCAAGAATCATTGGTTGGGTGACTGGTTGCCTGGTTGGTTGGTTTATTCAGCGCAAGTTCACGCAAGGTGCGTCAATCTCAAAGTCTCTGGCGAGTTCCGCTGGCTGGCAATAGACAGACGGTATTCAACCGTTTTTTGTGGAGACGTCATCTCCAAATGATCATGTTTAGCGGTAGCACCCCCAGTTGTCATCCCAAATGATCAATTTTACTGGGCGATCTTGCCAAGCGCCTCAAGCACGGTTCAAGAGCTATGCGAAAGCAGCAGAGGATCTGTGAGAAGCACCTGCCATCAGCGGGCAACAGACCCTGCACAGCCGTAGTGTCAACTGATGCAGATATCCGTCGTGGAGACTCCCAGCTTGGTAACAGCAACGCTAGTGCGACGACTGAACATAAGACGCGCATCACTGCTGGGCGGTTTCAATCACGGGTCATTATAGATGAACAATGATTCGCATGGGTGATTTTAGATTGCTGTATCATGTTTTTTTCACACATGATGATGGTAATTACTTGCACTTGTACTATGGTGGATCCCCAATTATTCAGCATCACTAATTCATAGCACCACTCCAATGAGCAGGTGGAAGCTCAATCTCGTTTCCGAGACATCGCTGAAGCCTATGACGTGGCTTCCTCAACAGCGAGGGGAGGGCGTGACCATTGTGCCAACGGCAGCAATTTCTGACCGATGATGGCAGTCACAAACTGAGAAGCTAGGAGTCGCCATATGTTCTGAAGGCAAAGCAGCTATCAATGGTGCATGTTTTGAAATTTCACATGTGGGATTTGTAGTTCATGGCAATTCATGTTGGTCGATGGAGCATAGCGATGGTTGTGGGTAGGGGAAGAATCACCATCAATCATCGATGATGAGAATGTGCAGTTCACAGATAAACACTAGCTGTTTCTGGTTTCAAGGAAAACAGGTGTGTGGGTGTTCTCTACCAAGAAGATCTTCTACTGGCCTGAAAATCTGGGAAAGCATGAACTTTTTGGGATACACTGATTGATGACTGCCTTGATTTTTTTGTTGAACCGTAGCTGTTGAATAAAGAATCAAGGAAGCTACACGCATGTTGTGGGACCATTTCGGTGCCTCAGCGACGGTACAGACCGAGCATCGGATCGGTCATAGCTCCAGTTGTACTTGGAATCACCTGAGTTGCAACTTGGGGTAACAGAACTAAGTTGGTCTCCAACTCAGGTGATTCCATCAGGCTCAACCTGCTGGAGTTGGTAACAGACCAGCTGGACCAAGTACCAAGATGTACCAAGTGATCGCCCAATTTTCGGAAGCTGCAGCGATGGTCCATGTGAGGTGCTGATTGATCCCTTGCGCCGGCAACGGTTGGAGCCTCAGTTCGCTTGTCCAACTTCACCCTGGCTCTGGAGTTCGCACCTGCTTTGGCGTCACTCACCTGGCGGCCGTTGCAAGGTATGACGCCTATGGTGAAGTGGGCCTGAAGAAACTTGGTGGACAATGGTGATCTTGCTGCGCTGGAATGCTGGCATCAAGATCCTCATGGTGAATGATGGTTAGCAAATGCATGGTCAACAAGATTCATCCATGTTGCTTAAGATTTGATCCATGGTGAATGAAACAATGGCCTTCATAAGCTGCTGTGTTTCAGGTTTGGTAACTGGTCGACAATGAAGATGATGGGACCTCCATGGTAGTAAAGATCACCCGAATCATCAACTGGAAGTGGCAAGGTGAGATGCTGATAGTAGCCATCCAAGAGAGAACTATCAATGATGTATTTGGTTGTGGTTTCTTGTTATGGATCTCCCCCCAGCCAAATGATCAAGGGAACACGGTTCATTTGGGTACAAAGCCAGCAGGCTGAATCTGAGGGGATGCAGAATCCTCCAACATAGTGATATCACGTTTACGCATGTTTATGCAACGACCTGAATGCCAGGATTGAGAATGTACATAGCCACATAGCAGATGAAACGGACAGACAAACTGGTTGGCAATTCATCATACATGTATCATAAAGCTACGTCACAAAAATCACGCCCAATAAATGCCACTGAGAATCGATTCAACCACCCGATCGACTGCCCCCGATGTGCCCACCTGCACCATTACTGGTCGTGGGCCACCTATGGTTTCAGTGATCATTCTGCATGGTCAAGCTGATAGCTTCAGTTTATAGTTCCCAATCCCTACCAAACAAAATCGCACCCACAGTAGCCACCAAGATGCCGTAAACTATTGGTGGTAGCTCGAATTCGGAGATCAAGGGCTCTTCCATACGTGCTTAGCACCTAAACCTAGATACTCAATGTATGGTATATTTGCCTACATTTACCATCATGTACCTATGAAACGTCCCAAGCGCACAGGTACATATACTATCCATGGAGCATCCCACGTCACTTCATTGACCATCCGAAAGACACACTTCACAGTTCTTGTGCCCCGGGATGCCTCGTTGCCAAAACTGTGGTTTCTAGTTTCTACCAACTATGGGCCATGTTTATAGTACCAATATTTGGTAGAAACTATGAATGTGCCAATATTTGGCCATATTAGTAGCCATAGATAGTTGGTACCAACATTGATCCATGTTGAAACCAACTATCTATGGCTGGCCACCATCACGCTGATAGCAGTTCACATCCCAACACTTCGATGAATTTCGGCTGGGGACAGCCGGGGACAGGGGTACCTTGGGGTACCTTGGGTAGCCACAGCGTGCTGGGCCCAGGAACCCTCCCTACGGCTACGATTTCGATCCTTATCAGTTCCTTGGTCGCGCAAGAGCTGAATGCCTGGATGGCATGAACCAATGGCTGCTTGGTGGTTTCTGAAATCTTTTCAGAACTATATGAAATTACTGTGCGCAAACACATGTGGTTTGAAGCGTGATAGATGGTGATGGATGAAGGACAAGCAACAAGACAAGGATGATCTTAGCTGTTGGAAACAAATTCGGCCGCCGGTCGCCCTAAAGCGCATGCGGAAAGACCGTAAAATTGCGCAAAATTGCGCAAACAATGGACCGACTTTTGGGGTCAAAATGCGGACCTAAAAATGGGACCCGTATTTACTTGTCCAAAGGATTTGGGTCCGCATTTTGGCCCCAAAAGTGGGTCCATGTTTGTGCAATTTTACGGTCTTTCCGTCTGCTTTTTTGGCCGACGTGAACATCCCACAAAATTTGCTGCCAAGAGCTAACGACCATCCTTGTCTTGTTGGTTTTCATTCATCCATCATCATCTATCATGCTTCAAGCCACATGTGTTTGCGCACTGTATATGCGTTTCTCAAAATATAGCCTAGTGAAACATGAATGGCGGGTTACAACCATCAACGATGGTTAATCAACAATAGGGGATAAGAACCAACAATAATAGGGGATGGACCAGCTAAATTGTGATTTATCAAAATAGGGGGTACCCCCCTAATCATCCAATATTGACCGGCTATATAGTGATAAACCACCCATTTTAGGGACCTCTATGTTGAGAAACACGCAAATATATGCCAGCATTTTTTGCTTGGTTGGACTGTAGGGTGTAGGTTGAAACGGACATGACTGGGACATATGATTGAGGGGTTGCTGGGCGGTCCAGCCGTTGCCAAGCGATCCTTGGCAAGTGAATTTTGAAGCATCAAAACCTGGCAATTTGGGCATCACCAAAAATCGCCAAGTTTGCTGTTGTCAACTCTGATGTTAGAGGATTTTTTGGGGGGAACCACAAGTTGTGGTAGGTTGTTGGTTGTTGGTTGTAGCGACTTCTATGAACAACGGTATCAACCACAACCGCTCGACCTTCTGCTGGCGCAGGTACGTGGGCGATCCCTTCGAACTCTTCAAGAATTTCTTTTCATCAGCAGATCCCCTCAGTGTGGCGTGCGCCATCCAGTGAGCGCCGGTGTACAGTGATGATTTTTGTTCCACGACGTACCATGCCTTACCTGTGGATGTGGCTTAAGATAGATCTTATTACTTGAAAAATAGGAAATGACCTCACATCAACAAAGTATGTTCTTGGAAAAGTTGAAAACTTTGAAGAAAGATCAGAAGAAGGCCTCATTCGGCTGCTGCCAGAAGTCGGTTCGTGGAAGGTTGCTTGGATGTTGGGTCGCCCGCTGCATGTTGTCGGAAGCAACTTGAGAAGTCCTCAACCTGCAGCTGCGATCGCTAAGTGTACATGAACCGGAAGGACTTCAGCCGAGCCGAAAACAGCCAGTATTTTTGTCCCATCAAATCAAAACCAAATATATCCCACCAATTGGAAAGGCTGACCATACCAAGATTTCTCATTATGATGCATGTAGACAACCAGACCATGAATTGACGTGATAAATTTGGAAGCAATCAATAAGAAGCAAAATGTGGATAACTAGATGCAAAGATCACATTGGGCCGATGGCCCTGATATCAACTGCGGGCAGTTTTTCCAACATGTTCCAACTCTTTAATTGATAATGGTTATTTTGAGCCATGCTCAATAGGAAGCATGGTCCATGGTCGTCAACCAAATAAATGCCGGCGGCAAGTCGCTTTGACCGAAGCTCGTGTGAGCCAGACTCAATTTTTCTACATTGGGTAAGAAGTATCAGTGTATCCGATGAATGAGTGGGGGTCGATGACCTTGGAAATTCGACCGTCAGCCCATGTTCAGCTGCCACCACAAATAGTTGGTGGCCTTTGAACAGCAGCCTTGGGTAGCGACAGGTACGAGCCAGAGTTGGAAAACTTGCCCGTGATCCCATCTGCCGAGAAGGACAACGGCTGGTGAGCTTCCGGGATGGCGTTTCCCCACATGACCCTGCTGAAGGTTCGGGTGGCAAAGGACTCTTTTCTGGTGAACGAGTGGTAGCCAACAATGCTAAGGACAACAAATAACATCCAATTGAAAGCGCTCACTATGAAGTGGTTGGTGGGTTGAACGAATGTTTGGCTTCACCATGTCAACTGGGGTCTAGTGGACTTGCGCATATGGCTTTGGGGCCTGCAACATTGCCCACCAACCAGTTTTGTTGTTGACCTGGTTGCCATGGTGTCATGGGATCACCAGTCCACCTGGCATTTCCGCGATCCAAATCCACTGGGAATCGCCCGAATCATCGTCGCTGGCAGCTGCGTGGTTCCCACGCCATTTCAGGAGCCCACCATCGAAGCGGAGGCGGTGATGCGACCACGGCAACCTGTTGCTTTGGTGAGAGCCCATACATGGCGCGCACGGTGCACATGGCATAGTTTGTGGACGAATTCATCAAAATAGATGGTCTTGCAAGTGTTCATTGATTGCTAGTTGCAAAGTGACTCGCACACCGGCTCTTCCAATGAAATCTTTTGGTTGCACGATCAATCATATCCTGCTAGAAAATGGCGTCAGAAAGGCACGTCGGATGGTTTAGTCATTTTCGGTGCTTGGACAGCCCAAATTTGGTCTAGACAGTCATTTGCAGCCACTCGGTGGGTGGTTAACGACTAATCGACCAGACCAGGATTCAAACCGGATTTTCGGACCCATGACATTTGTCTAATGTTGTACGTGATTTACCTTTGCTGACCCTATGGTTGTGGAAGAAAATGGCAAAACCCTCAGCTACTGGTAGGTTTCCCAACTCGAAACAACGGCAAAATTGGTGGCATTGTTTAGTAGTTTGGATGGTCTTCAAGTTTTGTAGCTGATACTATTCGAAGGCACCCGAATCGCTCATCCATTTGGGCCTTGGTTTAAAAATATGTTTGATGGATCTTGACCCTCGGCGTCGCCAGATCGAGTGCTCCCTGGGTGAGTTGAAGGAAGGCAACACCAGGCCCAGTATGGTGAGCAGCTGGATGTACCAAGTTGGCTACCAGGGTTCATCTGGAGCATCACATGCTGGAGCCAACTGCTCGTTCCCCTAAGAACCAACTGGGCTTGATGCCATCCCACCGCATCCCACCAGCTTTTCTTGGGTTTGTGGTGGATCCCGACTCGAGCAGTCCCTTGGGAGACTTGGAATGATCAGGCTTTCATACCAGGATTCACAAAGAGTTCGGCTTTGGTCAAGAAGAGAAGTATGATCCCATGCCGTCCATGTATCTCTTGCGCCTGACTACATTTGTTTGCATGAGATAGATCATCCACCAGCTCGATGAACGATTGAAACATATTGAAACATTCATCAGCTGGCTTCAGAATTGCAAACTCAGACGGACAGTAGAGACCTGCCTGCTTGCCTACCTACTCTACCTATTTGCCACTTCCCCAACTAAAACCCCACCGTTGTTTCTGTGTCGCCGCTGTGTCGCTGGCCACCATGGACTGCAGGCGCCTGGTGGTGGAGCGAACACGACTGGGACCTGGTTTTGTTCCTTACAAGGCGAGCGCTCGCGATTCGAAACCCACCGTGGTTGGAAACAGCGAAACGGTGAAGCTCCAGGGTGACCAGAGCTTATGGCATGTCACTAATGCTTAATATAATGGTTATATAATGTAATGGTTATATAATGTAATGGTTATATAATGTAATGGTTATATAATGTAATGGTTATATAGTGTAATGGTTATATACTATATAGTATAACGGGTATATAATATATAGTTTAATGGTTGTATAGTGTCATGGTTATAAATATAGTATAATGGCTGGTAGAATGCTTAGTATCATGGTTAGCATTATGGTTAGGATTAATGCTTAGTAACGTACAGCATATAGTACCAGTTATCATTGTAGTTATAGATGATTAGTGGCGACTATGATGGTGAATGATTACAGTATAAAAAGGAGGAGTAGATAAGATTACTAAGCATTATAATTGCAATAATTGGTCATTGCCAACTAGTGTGATGGTTTTGCGATGATAGTTGTAATGGATATACCAACTATGATGGTGTTTTTCACACACGAAGAGTTGCAGAGACTCTCTTAGAAAGCCAGATGTCTACACGCCAGCTATTTGCATGTTTCCCCATTTCAGTAGTTGATCTTGCGGAAAGCAAGCAGTTCTGGTTGGTTTCAAACAATGTAATCCTGACCCGGGATGATTGAAGAAATGCGGCCTCAAGCACCTGAGAGAATCCCAGAATATCCTCAGTTTTTGGAGGAGATGTTTGAATATGTGAGAGAAGTGTCAAAACATGTTGATACATGGTGGTTTTTTAAAACAGGGAACCCTAAAAAATGATGGGTTTATTACTATAAATCGTTAATGAACCGGATGATGAGGGGGTTACCCCTATTTTAAGAAACCACCGCATGGGAAAAAACATGTTGAATGTTGGTTAAAACATGCTGAAAGCACCGTCAGGAGAAGAAGGCAGTGACGTTGCCCATCAGACCTGGATGGCAGTCCGGAATGAGGCCGCTCTCTCGGTACATTTGCGGGGGGCAGCTATCAGATGATGAAAATGGCTGAATGATTGTTGTTGTATGGATTGATAATTCAATTTCATAGATATAATCACCGAAAAAGACACAGAAACGGCCAGGCGTAAAGCTTTATGGGCGTAGATGGTTTTTGTCTGGTCGTGCGGAGCCTTGGAAAACGGGACGCGACAGGATCATCTTTAAGGGCGAAGGGGATCACGGCGACCAAGCCAAGCAGTTCGGACGCCAAGCCCGGTCGGTACGCAACGCCGGGGGCAGGGGGGTGCCATCCGAGTGACGTGAACAGAGTGCTGGTTGCACGCGGTTCGCCCAAGCAACGCCCCCGGAGGCCGTACGCAACCAACGAAGTAAACGGTCCAAGGCTGGTTACGATTCGTTGATTCTCGAGTGCTGATCAGCACCTGGGACCTGCAACTGGGTGTTTTCAAGCAGCTGTGAGGTTGGTGAAAATCATATGGCAATCTGGGCGAGCATGCTTTCAAGAAGGAATTTCCAGTGTTTTTTGGAGCAGACAACTCATGGAGATGTGATCCAATCGGGGAAATGCACAACTCAACTTGCTTCGGGGATGTGCTAGAACCAATCATTGCCAAAATTAGTGCTAGGTGAATATTCCACAAAAGAAGGGCAGCTGCTATTCTCTTCGTTTTCACCATTTGACTCGAGCCGGATTACTTACCCAGGTGACGCATCCAATCCAAACCCAACGAATCTGGTGGCTTAGTGAGGACGTCCCCAGGAACCAACCACTGCAGCTGGTGGCTGAGTAGCCATTTGTTGAAGAGCCATTGGTTGTGGCTCAACTTGTTGGCACGTATAGTGGTTCATTGGTTTATTATTGGTTGCTTGACCCTTGACGACCATTAAGTATCTATGCACCATCAATTAACCATGATTAGCATGTGACCAACCACTATCGACAATCAATGACCATAAGTAACCATCACTACGCATCATTGACCACTCCCATTGCCTTTACCCACCCATGTCTGTCCTTCCCGCTGATGAACTCACCCATGCCCCGTTGTGCCATCCATGAACAACGGGAGATCAGTGCTGACAAATCCCATATGGGCTGGGAAATCACTAGCCTCGAATTTGGTAAATCATTGGCTATTGACTTGGTATTTCAATAGTTTTGTTTATTATGAATCTACCATTAGTATGTCGGAAAGCGATCAAAATTTGAAGGACTATACTTCAGCATATGTCGGGGCCGAGGCCCGGTGATCTAGCTGTTCTCATCAAGCAGAAGGCGGGACGGGACCTGCCATGTGCTAAGGGGCAAATCAACATGATTGGACTACTAGAAGATGGAAGATCCACATGGGTATGGGTCAATATTTACCATCAATACTAAGCAACTGTAGCAGAGAAAACAATGGTTAATGATGGGAACCAGAGGTACGGGGTTTTGACCCACAGCCACATCATGGCAATTCTTCATAATATGGTAGTGATTGTCCATGATTACTTATGTACAGCCATTTGTATATGTTTCTTTGGTGGATGATCTTCTCTCATGGGGATGGAGCTTTACACCCTTAGTGGGTTGAAGATCGCCATTCCTGGGATACTTTGTGTACAGTGTACAGCCACTGATGGATAGACCCCTATTGATCCATATGGTGCCATGTTGCACCAACAGATTCTTGGCATATAATCACCATATTACTGGAATCGCGGCAAACGCAGATTCCATGGGCACAAGCGGATTCCAGACTTCGCTTCCTGTGCGGCTCAAGCTGGATTTGTTGAAGAATCTCCACGACAAAGAAAAACATCAAGTTTCTGCAGCCTTCAAAGTTCATGCCAGGGTCTTCAGCCCAAAATGTTTGACAGCAAAATGTTGTTGCCACATGCTATTTGCCCAACTGACCCCACTTGAAGTCACTTGAAAAGCCCGGATCCATCATATCGTCTCTTCACAGCCATGGCGGTCTGAAGCTGAATCCTTTGGGTAGAGCAGTTGTGGTTTCGGGGACGTCAGCATGGCACGGGCTGATGAGTTGACACAGCTGTTGCCCTGCGCATGGTTGATCATCAAGATGATCATTCAGCCGTGACCCATCGCGGATTATCAGTAACACACTAACTTGTTGCTTATTTGTTGCGTTTGATCTCCTATGATTCGCCCTTAGCCACTGAATAAAGCTGTTGATTGATCATGATCAACCACTACCAACGCCTCTATCATCCACTATTAAACGCTCACTGTTGACCATTCTTGGCAAACAAATCATCAACTACTATATACATGACTAACCAGTATCAACCATTTTCTCAACCACCATCAACTATCAACCACCATCAACTATCAACCACCATAGCCACCAAGCATTTGTGGATCAACCATCGATGACAAATCCGGGAGGGACTCAGGCCTCGCTCTTGAGTGAAGACTTGGAAAGCTACAGCAATCAGCCTCTGGGACCGCAGGGGACCAGTGGCTGCTGATTGATTCGTTGTGGACTGGCTGGTGGTTTATCATGGGATTTATCATGGGATTTATAGTGAGATTAGTAGGGATTTATAAGGATATAAATAGGGACTATAAGCATTAATAGTGGTTGATAATAGGTGAAATAACCAACAATGATAGTCAAACAACTACGTACTAGTTGGTGGTTTGATTAGAAGTTGTCCCCCGGTATCAACAAACGGGTGGTTGGTTGACTAATGTGTTTCAAAGGGGTTGAAGGCAGCAACCAGTAGACTTTATTCAGGATTCATAGCCTACAACTATCAATATCTATTAGTTCATGTGAACCATCAAACCCATCAAACATGAATACTGGGGTTTTGCTGGCCATTGCTCCCATTAACCATCTAGTATCAACCATGTATGCATCAGCCTCAGAGAAGCTTATTACGGGGTTAGCCGATCCCATCCACAGCATTTGAACCATCTCTGCGAAGAAAGCACGAGGGTTCAAATGGGTCACCGCGACAATGGTCGTTCAGATGCTTGGTGCAGTGTGCTTCTTTGATCGATCCATGCAGCCACCAATGATTGGAACAAACATAGGTGCGTAACCAGCAGCAACAGTAATTATGATGCTAGTAATGATGATGGATGAAGTAGTGAATCCACAGCAAGATCCTTTGCCAACAAGGTAGCCAGAAAGATGATGGCCCCAAACAACTGAAAAACAGGATGAAAGATGAAAAGTAACCTTAAAAAGATGCCTCCTAGGCCCCAGGATCCTCCAGATGATAATTGGTTTTCAGGAGATCATCAAGAATGATCTTTTCAGGTTTTGACATGAGCATAACTCATTATCAGCTGGTCATAATCGACTATAACGCCTCGTAGCTGATTTAATATATCTAAGCATGTGCGGTAGTTGTTTGTTACCTATCAAATTTGGGCTTTGGATCAACAATCTGGTAGTTAAATTTGGTGCGGTAGTTAATATCTTTCGGCTTTGATACTCATCTTAAATCTGGCTTGGAATTCAACATATCCACCATCCATCTTTGGAGGCCCAGGGCAGGCAGCCCTGAGCTGGGTGTGCGGTCAACAGAATACGATGGAGGTGTTAGACCTTGGAAGGATCGACTGTTCAAGTTGTCATTCATCAAACATTGTGATGTCAGGAGTTGGCCAAAACTGTCATCAAGCATCATTCAGCTCTGTGCAAAGAATGGCCAAGGGTTATCATTCCCTATAGCCGCTATTGGCAAAGAATCTGTGGTTTGTCAGATTTCTCGACTTCCTTCATAGTGACATAGGTGTTTCTTAAAATGGAGTATACCCCCAAATCATCCTTTCCTGATCATCTTTGGTATTCCACCATCCATTCCTGGGGTCCCCTATTTTGAGACACACCCATATATAGTGGTATGTAGTTGTTTAACCACGATTGTTGGTGATGTTCCCCTATTGTTAACTATTGTTAACGGTTAGCAACCATTATTAACCACTATTGACCATCCATTTGATGTAATCTGGGGAAACTTGCGAATGCTTGGGCTGGGCTCGCATGGCAACCCAACCTTGCGAGGTATGGCACTCATGGTGCCATCCAGCGGCTGCGCTTCATTGCATCACAGGTCACCGTCCGTGCCGTTCTCCAAGAGATGCTGAAGATTGTTGGCATAGCTAGCGAATACGAGTGCGAATGGTTGGTAATGTCTTAGAGAATCATGATGGTAGACTAGCGGGTTATACAATTGTGTTGTTTAAACGGATTATTCATGCTTCATAATCACTGTGAACAACCATGATTCGCTTGGTGGTTTAAAGATGCGCTATTTTCCGTACTATTTGGAATGGTTGGTTGACAAATATGTTTCAGTCGGGATGAAACCACCCCCCGAGCTGGGAACATAGCTGGTATCTCCAAGGATGGCCCATGCGAAGATCCTTGGTTCTATTGGTCCAGCCACCATGGGTTTTTACCATAGATATCCAGCTGAGTGGTAATCAATTGTAAGTAACGTGGCTTACTAACAGCTTTTATTGGTAGGTCCAGCTGTCAAGCGGATTATGGAGAATGATTGTTGATGATGGCAAATAATGACATCAACCATGGTAGATGTATTGTCGCCACCATGCTCACCACGGTTGGTGACCCTCACGCGCTTGGTAACAGCTGGATTCCTCTTGATTCGTTGCTGTGGAGATGAGACAAAGCCAGAACTTTGCGCTTAGATTCCCCGATGATCTCATGCAGAATTGCAGAAAATTCTTCCCTTGTTTTTCCTGTTACCGCCAGCCCATGGCCTATGGCTCTCCAAATAATCAAAGCTCTATCGTCCTGTAGAGTGGTACCATGCGCTACCTCTTCATCGATCCTGTCACTCAGCCGTGTAACACGGGTAGAACTGCGATAGCTGCCAGTTAGTTACCCAAAGGAATATTCAACAGCCTCTGGTTCTCATCCAATCATTGCTAAATCTTCACCTTCCTAATGACTGGTTCTCATCCAATCATTGCTAAGTTACCTAAATCTTGACCACGTACGGTTTTTATTTCTCTCCGCTTCCCTTGACAACGCCGCTCCCCGCGCTCTCCAGACCTCCAAGAACAATCTGAAGATCGAAGCATTGAAGTGGGGCGCTCGGAAGGTTTTGCTTCTGAGTTTTGGTATCATTTGACACAACCTCTTTGCGTAAGATTGGCAAACAATAGCATTTCATTTCATAGCGTTTCATTTGATATCACCTGATTAACTATTTCATGAAGGAAGATTAGCAACCACTAGCGTTTCATAGCGTTTCGTGATGACCAGTAAGAATATATTGCGAGTAGCAACACTGACAACAAGGACAAGCGGGTTGTTGGTTTCTTCTCAGCAACCTTATGGCTGTGACCAGTCATCCAACTGGCCCCTGTGATTTTGTTCTGATACGCCTTATCATGAAACCCTTTGGGAAATCACCGATTCCATAAGGTCACTAGTAATTACCGTTTGATGGACAACATCCTGTGCAACCTATGGTTCGGAAAGCTGGTCAAATCATGAGATAACGCAGCCAACAGCTACAGGTTCTGGGAGTTCGCCGTTGCCATTCCATGGGAAGTCCTATGATTCTCCATGTGAACACCTGGAGCCACAAAGGCCTCACATGGCTTTGCTCACAGCTCGGCACATCCACCGCTTCAGCACTGGCCGGTTCATCCATTGGAGATAGACACAATCCAACAGCCCGTACCCGTTACAGAAGCAGTGGAATCAATCTGCAATCGTTTTGAATCATGTCCAACTCCTAAATTCCGAAGGCTTGATTTCTTCAGATGCGAATTCCTTTGCCATTTCAGAATGAGTTGACGAAAACAGACACAGACCCTATGGGAAGCCAACGATGATTAATGGCACAACTTGCTTTGAAAAGCTTACAGATTCCATGATGAAAGCCACTGGCATCCTTCAAGATAGTACTCGACAATGAGCAATTGAAATGACACTTGCAGTGTCGTTCATAGTCATTGATGACTGATTATAGCAATTAATGATTACTATGAACGAAATCAAGAATCAATCATTTTAATCGCTCCTTGCAACAAGACAACGATCTTTCTAATTAGTCATCCACACCTCTTTTTCAACAATCATTCCTTACCTGAGTATGAGTATGTACAAATTTCCAATCAAACATGATCATTCGTCGAATATCTCCCAACTCAAATCTCTGAACCATTTCCCAACCCTTCATCCATCATTTCCCAACCATTAGTCGGAGATTCAATCTGGCGGCCCTGGCTGCCACCTGGCGCCTGGCTGCCACCCTCTTCCCAGTGGCTCCCCTGGCTCAATCCCAGCGATGTATCAAGGCTCTGCTTGGATTTGCTGAAGCGGACCACCAATTGCTCAGGGTGACCTCAACTGGCCCATGCTGGCGCCAAGGGCGGCCCCAAGTGATCCGTGGATGATGGTGGTTTCAAGGGTTGATGATCATGGTTCTGGGTTCTATGTGGTCAAGCTTATAACCATATATGATGATGATCATGGTTACATATGGTTATGGGTTAAAATATCAAGGGGTGTTTTTTGGGGTCATCAGTATCCCATCATTGCATAATCACAATACATGAAATTATAAGGACACATAACTAGGAATGGTTATGAAAGGTTGTGTGATGACAATTGTTGATGATGGTTAATGGGTTGTTGATTGGGTACTACAATGGTTGAGTAGTGATGGTGATTTTATCAACAGTTCATGGGGATTTAATGGTGATATTTCGAAACTACGTACAATAGTTCATAAACGTGGTGTATATGGCAAATATTTTGATGGTTACTGTAAAGATTATGGATCATACACGACCATACAGCAATTGATGATTCATAATCGATGGGGAATGGTTCTCAATCATGCTTGATCAGTGATCATAGGTCATGGTCCATACTCGTTGAGATTGATGATGGCAGCCAGTTTGCAATGGTTTGCAATGATATAGTGAATGATGAGTCATGGTCAATCATCTCAAATGATGGTAATGATGCTTATGCTGCAAAAGCCCTTGGAATAGTAGCCAAGATAGTGAATGATCAAGAATCTCTCAAAAACACATCTGAAATCTGATTAACCATGGCAAGATTGACTGCTTGACACAGATTCCCATGTGAATCCTATTTCAACTCGTGATGGTCAACAAGCTCTTTAACAATTTCAGTAGTGATCGTAACCCCTAGAGGCAACCAACCACCGTTTGGAACCTCCGGTGTTGAGAATCTGCGGGAACGCAACCACCTGGCGCTAGGTACTCTGAAGCCCATAACTGCTTGAAGGCCCACGCCTCGAAATGGTCGAAATCGTGTGGTTCCACGGCCTGTCGGCCACGCGTGGGACGTGCTAGGGAAGCATGGAGAAGTGAGAAGTGCTTGATGTATGTTGACCTGCTTGTATCTTTTTGTTAGATCCACAATTAACCAACAGGCATGATTCGAATTATGAGAAGGTTCAGGATGGCTCATGAAGCATTGACAATCACTATTAGCCATCATTGACTGAGCATCCTATAATCCCATGTTTCTGTTGGCTGATCACCCCACCGCTGTGTCGATCTCATTGCTATGGATGACCTCACCTTGAACCCCCAAAACTTATCAGCCAGCAAAGCTGTAGAAAAATGTTTCGAAACTTCTTGAACTCTGCAATGTGCACTGCGGGATCTACAGTTGAGGCGTCCAACAATCAGCAATCAGTAGGTGATGACTCTCAACAGTTGAAGACCCAGATGCGAAGCCCCTGGTAAATCAGGATCGGCCGCTGGATGGTACCCCCTGGACCGCACCAGGAATTGCTGGAGGGGAACGAGAGTGCTCTTCCCATGTACGATCAAGTCTGGGTGCGCCCGCCGCAGCGACCCGTAGTGTTTGGTGCTTCTCGCGACGTTGATTAGTAGGGCGATATAATCAACCATTGACTGGCTGTATTAGGGGGTAATAGTAGAATGGGATAATTGAGTGGTAATGAATGCAACAATAACCAAGATGAGAATAGGTATACCAACTGTATATAGCTACGTGTATGTGTCAATAACCAACTAAACCCAAAAATGGGGTTGGTCGACATGCAGACACTTTGCAAGTGGCCGCAGCTTGGAGATCTTCACCAAGGAAGCTGTGTGTTCTTCAAGTGGTTTGATGTTGGATTTTTTTGGAGATAGAAACTATTCATGTCAATTTGGATGATGCGCATGCAATCGGATTGACATCCAACGATATCATTGAGCCACGTCTTGCAGGCTGACTCATGCCTAGCTGCTAGCCCTCCTTGTCAAATGGCCGCTGTGCATGTTGTGCCAGGTTGATGCAACGTCAAAGCAGAATGAGATTCTCAAGGTGAGTTGCTTCTTGTCAAAGGGCCTCCTATGATCACGAGCAGCTAGACGAATCACCACCATGGGTCGGACCACGTTCATCATCCTCCTGCTCCTCATCATCATCATCGTCGTCATCATCATCATCACCATCATCACCTCATCATCATCATCATCATCATCATCATCATCATCATCATCATCATGGTAATCGCCATTTAAAATTTCTTCAGCTCTTGAACAAAACTAGATTAATGTTGATAATTCAAGTTTCTTCGGGACATCAATTTCCTAGTGGCAAAACGTTGCGTGGTACCTGATACCCACAGCTACCACGGGGGATCTCCAGGCATCAGTCTACACGGCGGTGCAGCTATATATTAGTCTCGCTTGACATCGTTACAGCCGACTTGGGCTGTTTCTGAGCGGTCTTTTTAGTGGTTTGCTTGGTGGTTTCCTGGAAACCATGGCATTTTTCAATGGCATTTTCTATGGTAACAAATCTGGTTCACTGTGGGTAACCAACAACAATAGATGGTTTGTGGTTTGATTCAGGTTTGTTTCTTTTCCTCGTAGTGGGGATGGTTGATTGGTTAATATGGTTAGGATGGATTGCAGCCACCATCCATTTGGTGTTGTTGTGCTGCTTACACTGTGCAATCACGTAATCTTGACATGATAGTGATACACGTATTGAGGAATAATTTGACATAGTAGTCAAGGGGTATCAGGAATCCCCCCAAACAACATCGTCCCTTAACGAACAAGAAAGTCAGCGTGTCTTCGCAGGAGCTTTACAAACGGGATTTGAGTGAAGTTCCGGGCTCAGTTTCAAGTTCCGATGCCTTACTGGCTACGCAACTGACCTGTTGTCCATGCTTCCCCGGACAGTGGATTGAATCACGAGGGAATGGTTGTGAACCCAAAGGAAGCGCCTCAAGAAAACTGGTGGGTTAGGCAAAAAGATGCTTTGATGCATAGTCATTCATTGCCGCAACCATTCACAGACGCATCTAGCTGTGAGTCAAAATCCTTCACCCCTGGTCCCCCATGATTAACCAGGCTGTTTTCCCACTACTGTTGGTTGTTAAGCCCCATTGTTGGTTGGTTAAGTGCTTGACCCATAGCCATCTCTGAAAATTTCTGGCAGATTGTTCAGTGACAATGAGGCCCGGGGCTCCCAAATGAAGGAAAACATCCGAACGTCGCCGACTCAAAGCTTGCACCCATTTTTTGTGCACACGGATGTGACGTGACAATGCGCGCCATCATTCCATGGTACAAAATGTAGCGGTATTCCGTTCACGTACAAGTAGTTAACGTTAGAGCTTGTGATTTGCCATCAAAAATCAGATTGTTATGGACAGCTTGATCTCCCATTACATAGATTTGATACTCGTGGTACCCATGCAAATTGTGCGAGTACATAGATAGCCGCTGACAAACTTTGCAATCATCATCAAGCTTTAGCTGCATTCTACTTGGCAATCAAACCTTTAGATCGAGAGAGTGCGAGTGCCGTGGAAGGATTGGCTCCCCCAAGATGTGGTGTGGCCTTGGGATGGACAGGTTTGCATTATTTTGTGATTAAGTATGATCGAAAATGGCTCAACAAAACTTTGCCATGATTCATATTGATATCAGATAAATGGTCCTGGTTTTGTTCTGAAAGGCCAGGTTCAATGTTCTTGATGTCGGGTCGTGACCGATGGCTCCAGGTGCTACCATCAACTGACGAACCTTTGCTTGGAGCAAGGTGACTATGCCTCTGTCAGAGCCTTGGAACTGCAGCTGTCTCTGTCACTGTAGAATTACATCTCGCAGCAACAATGAACACCCTGGGGGGCCTGTGGCCATTGGACCTCGTTTTGGGGGAACTCAGTCTTGGAAGGATGAATTTTCATGGAAAGGCACCAAGGTTTCAAGCACAAGACCCACACCTTCCGCGCTTATCATGGGGTAAGCAGTGGCTCTAGAAAGGTGTGCCTCGAATCTATGATCCACATTGGCCACAAATGACGCACCCCCAGTTCGCTGATTACCCATCCTAATGTCAATTCAGGGTGATTGGGGAATACCACCATGGATGGATAACTACACCCATAGGCTCCACAGTACTGTACCTGCCGCTGCCCATGCTTTGCTACGGCTTTGGCCGCTGATAGGCTGAGAAATATTTGGCGAAGAGCCGAGAGTTCTGCGTTGAGCCACAGGTGCTGATGCTGGTGGTGATGGTTGGCGATGGTTAGTGTGACTTTTCTACGTATGTATACCTTGTAAACCAGAAAACGGGATTCAGGTCGATAAGCTGAATTAAGGAGTTACATGTATACATAGGCATTTATGTGTGTATGAAATTGTGTGAGCCTTATCCCGCACACAATGCTTGGGAGCTCACAAATACTTATTCCCAGATGCCCAAAGGCACACACTTTGGCTGGAAATGTATCAAAATCACTCACTCACCTTGTTCATACTCTTTAATTGCCGAGCTGAGAGTGGGTGAAATCTTGTGGATGATTGAACTGCTTCTCTTCCAACAAGACTCCGAACAACCTAAAACTGGCGACGCTGCACAATGATGAGGTTTGTTTCCCAGCAAGTAAGAGGAGAAACAGTTGCAAGGGAGGAAGGTATAGGAAATTATAGGAAGGTACTAGAAGATTGCCATGGTTTCCTCTATGTTTGATGGCTTTCCAGCGGTTCCCAGCCTGAAAACACTGAGTTGTGGGAGCACCCCAATGAGTTGTGCCTTGCTGTGGAGGCGGTCTTCGCCACCTGCATGACCATCATTCGACTTCGAGCCTTGCAGTTGCGAGCCCCAGGATCGACCTCTGAGAATGCAACGATTTAGCATCCAAGGATATTCAAGAACCATCTACGTATATGGCTATGGATCAATATGAACCAACCAACAATGGGGGATACTAACCAAACAATTTTATAGGGAAAACAATGGTTAATGATGGGGAACCAGGGGTACAGGGTTTTGACCCACTGCCATATGTGTATACAAATATATATATATATAAAAATATAATCATCCTGAAATAGATACCATGTATTTGCGTAGGGTGGTTATTCTTTCAGAAAACCCAATTTCTTTGCAACCCTTCAATAAACATGAATACGAACCCATAGATAGAATATTTGGGTCCAACCCTCCAAAATGAAGAATAGGGACCAGGATTTGGTCAGATTGCCATGCGGTTTCAACACCTGAAACATGTTCTTGGCTGAACCCCAAACATGTATGGCAAGAATTGAAGAGTAAGGTCCCGGATTTTTGTAGAAATCCATATTTCATCCAGGTTCGGCGGTCTAGGGTTTTTTCTTTGAAATTCAGGATATTCTATCTACTCCAGGATGATCATTGTATCTATAGACATATGGTGGTTTGTCAAGCTATAGGGAAACCCCAAAGTTATGGATGGATTATCACTAAAAATGTTTAACGTATTGGATTATTTAGGGGTATCCATATTTTGAGGAACACCCATATTTGTGGATTTATATTTATATATATGTATACTATATACACATTATTTGGTATGAATTATTTATCTACAATTTACCTACATAAATTAAGTAATGTACGCACATGCGCTATTTAATTTCTCATGTTCCAGATACAAACGCGTCTTCTTGGACTTGTGGTCCAATGGTTCGCAGGATGACAATGGCTCAAAGCGGGGGTCAAGTTGCACACCAGAGCCTCTTATAATTAGCGATTCGGAGTCTGGAAATGACGACCACGAGCGATCCGCCCAAGCTTTGCCAAAGGTGATTTGATGCTGGCACCAGATGTCTAGTAGTGGTAAGGAGTAAATGATATGAAAATTGACAGCTGGACTGACCGTTGATAAAAGGTGGCACTTAATTACCGACAATTATCAACGACCGTTTTTTATATACTATGCTTGCCATCTTATATATTATGCTTACAAACACTATGCCCAAGATGTTTAAGGCAAAAAGTGTCAGAATATGAAAAACTCAACAAGTCTATCATTCTCAAAATGATCTTCAGATATATGGCTGTGGGTCAAAACCCTGTAATTACCCCTGGTTCCCTTGTCATTAGCCATTGTTTTCCAAATTATTGGTTGGTCAATGTTGACCCATCGCCATATTTCCACATCTCATTTGTCTGATGTATCATTTTTAAGATGATCTTCAAAGGCCATATAGTTGGTATATCCACCTGTGTTGTTGGTGAACTTATCCCCTATTATTAATCATTAACCAGCTAGAAATCATCATTGTTATTGGTTGGTAAACTAGCTGGTTAACTAGCTGGTTGATAATAGTGAACTAGCCATATTATGCTTGATATAATAATGGTTAACTAGCCATATTAACTTTATTTCCACTATGAAACCAAATATGTGGAAATCATTTCACCTTTCCCCTCTTGTGCTCAGGCGACAATACTCCGACATTCAGAACTTCACCAGCAAGGCGCACCACACGCCCTTCAAGGACCCGCAACGCGGGTCCGGCGCTGGATCTTCCCAGGTTGCCAAGCTGTTGTCATTTGGGGAGGGTGAGGGATCAGTGGTAAGAGGAGACCTGGGGCTGATGATGATGATGGAGGCATTGCTGATATGCGGAGATGATGGATCAATATTAGCCATCTAAATGGGCAACATCCCAACAGTTGGACTAGGAACTGGTCTACGGGATGTGAACAGCTGGGTGTTTTACCCACAGCCATGTTGCTGATTATGATGGCTCTGGTTTTTGGAGAGATAAGTGAACCTCGAGACATCTTGACACTTGAAATGAAGTTGCACTTAGACTTATATAGATAGAACCGATTGTGCATCATCAGCACATGATCAAACACTTGCGGCACAAGCCGAAAGATTCAACGCACAGAGGATGAACGACGACGGTGCTCAGCATCGTTTGATTGATGAACCCAACTAACTTTTTGGTGTTTTACATGAGAAGTCGAAGACTTATCCTACATTATCCACCATTTGCCAGATTGAAAGCACCATTGCTTGGTTGGTTATGACTCATACTCATACCCATAGGGTGGTTTCTCAAAATCGGGATACCCCCCAGTTATCGTCCAGTTTAGTAAGCATTCATGCTAACAAACCAACCATAACTTGGGGGTCCCCTATGGCTTGAGAAACCACAATCTATAGTTTTTCCCCTATTGTTGCTTATCTCCAGCTTTATGAACCATTAACCATTGGTTGAACCATGGTTTATTCCCTCTGGCTTCATTGTTGTTGGTTATCTTCCTTTGTGACCCATTTTTAAGCACTATCAACCATGCAGAGAAATCAACATATCACATAACCATGTCTCTCAAGCAATTTGATGGGCTACTACGCCTACGCCACACAACCGTCAGGACGACTCCAGCCAGTCAAAGATCTACGCAGCTTACGGACTGCCCCTGGGCCACAGCGGTGCCAGCGGCAGTAGCTGTTCGGCTGTTGCTTGTTGGAGGGTTGTTGTTGGTGGTGGTTTTAAACATTTTTTGATTTTCCCTAGTAATTAATCATTAACAAATAGCTTGTTAGCTCATATGTTTCATAGGGGTTGAAACCACCAATCAGTTGTTGTTGTTGTTGTTGTTGTTGTTGTTGTTGTTGTTGTTGTTGTTGTTGTTGTTGTTGTTGTTGTTGTTGTTGTTGTTGTTGTTGTTGTTGGTACTGTTGCTTGTTGGATGGTTGTTGTGGTTGTTTCTTGCTTTCTTGTGTTCTGGGTTGTTGTTGGCCCTGTTTCCTGGTTCATTGTTGGATGTTGGTCGTTTGTCTCTTTCAGGGATCAGGCACCATCTATTGCGTACTGATCGTGACGACAATTGAGCCTCAACCTTCGACCAATCTATCACTTGGACTTGAGAAATTGATCATCTGCTTTGGAAGGATTCAATGGTTCTAGACTTGTGTCGCCCATACTCCGGAAATTAACGCATACCATGGTTTTATCGTACTCCAGACCTGTGCTTTTGGCTGTATCCAACTGAAGCATTTAAGCTCAGTGTTTGAGGTAGTGTGGCCCCATGTCGCTCTCCAAAGCGATTCCTGACCAGCTATGGTCCTCTCAAGAGCTTAAAAAAGCCTTGGTTGCTGAAATATCCTTCTTTGGCTACTGAAGAAGGAGAGGATTGCAAAAAAAAAAACGTGTTTGAATAAAATTGAACCTGAAAGATCCTGAAAGGGGAAAACAACCCATCAATCTTAAGAGTAGATAATCATATTTGCGTTGGCCCAACCAATCCACGAAACTATATTATTCACCACTATTTTTCACCACCCATGAACGATGAACTATTATACGGTGTACATTGATTATGTGTAATGTCTTGCTTCGCAGCTTTGAACTGGGGGACTCTAGATTTTGTTCTGAGGATAGGACTAGGAGGACAGATCTTTGGCTGTGATCGGTGAAGAAAAGGGTGAAAGTATTGAGGGGTTTGAGGGCTGAAGCAGGGGGAAATCATCACACATACTCAGAAATCATCGCACTCCAGAAGATCCGCGCGCTCCAGGACATTATCGCATTCCAGAACACCATGAGGCACACATACCCACAAATTAACGCACTCCAGGACATTATCGCATACCAGAAAAAGAACGCATACGGCAAATAGTGTGATTGCGGACATGTTGAGACCTGATCAGCTGTTTTTTTCTTTTTTTCCGTTTTTGGCTAAAACGGGCTGGAATCATGTTTTTCTGGAATATGGGTTAAACGAGGTTTTCACCTGAAACATTAAAAAAACACATACTATCGTACTCCAGCAAATTTCACTGTTTTTCGGTTCTTGGTGGCTACATTGGTATCGAAACAGAAATGTTGGTGTAGTGATGTTCCCCCATGGTATGTGGGGGGAGGTATTTGGTCCCCCATACAGAAAGATTAACGCATACCACAAAATTATCGTACTCCAGGAACGGAACGCACGCCACAATCTCTTCAAACCTACTTGGGGCTCTGTCCATGTGGTATTTTCCAGTTGTGATTTAGACACTTTCTGGGAAGATATTTGGTTCAAAAGAGTGATTTGTTCACTCAAAATTTCAACATGGCTTCACCTTTAGCTTCCAGTGATGTGCCACCAGCTGCCCCAATGGTGATGGACTTCACCAAGGAAACCTTTGCTAGTGGACACTAGGTAACCATATGTAGCTCGCATCCGTGCATCACCCCATGATGATTGGGAGGGTGTTGTGGAGGTTTGCTCTGCTGTTCTCAAGGGGACCCTTTGTTAGAATGCAAGACTGTTCCTTCAGATGCTTGAGGTGGAGGATCTAGTTCGCTTGTACAAGGCTAATCTTCCATTGGGAGAGGTGCATTGCTAAGCACCGCGCTGACATTCCTGTGCGTTTGCCTGCTGCGCTTTGTACTTCTAAAATCACTATATGTTGTACATTTTAGGTCCAAGGGGTGCACTGGGAAAGGTGGAAATTTGGGAGCTATTTTGTCCTGGAATATGATCAGCCTTTGAGTATGGGTAAGATTTTGGTAGAATGGTGGTTGACAGAGGGTCACAGTGGCGGTTGACGCTGGTGAACAGTGCTTAGTAGTGCTTAATTAACAGTGGTCAATAGTGCTTGACAGTGGCTAATAGTGCTTAATAGTGGCTAAAAGTGGTTATGTAAGCCAACACATTGACCACTGTTAAGCCACTATTAAGCACTATTGACCCCCATGACCACTTGTTATATCCCCATGAGCCTTGTGATTAATATCCCCATTTTCGCCAACACATCACCAGCCATGACCCGTTGCGCTGAGGTACAACATGGCCACGGGGAGGTACAAAGATGCTGCCAGCAGCTTCGCACAGGTCAGACCGCAGGCGGCAGATCGGCCACGGACATCCGGGGAACAGAAGCTGCCACCTGGCTATGGGTCAAGCAGTTAACCAACCAATTTCATGGGGGTTAATAACCAACAATTATATGGCAAAATCATTGGTAGTGATGGGGAACCAGGGGTAAAGGGTTTTGACTCACAGCCACCTATCAGCTTTTGTAGCCATGAATAGATGGGTGTTTCTCAAGCCATGGGGTACCCCAAAGTTATCGTTGGTTGATTGCCTATAAATGGTTAACATTGGATGATTTAGATCGGATTGATGTTGATTGCCTACAAATGATGCACATTGGATGATTTGAGGGGTCGTCATTGAGCTGTGAACAGCCAAGGGTACAGGGTTTTGACCCATGATCATGGTTTATCATGGTGTATCATGGTTTATCCACGCAGCGGATGATGCTTCAAGCATGTCCAAAGTTCAAAGATATCAAGTGACATGAGTGATTTCAAGTCCAGGTGAAGCCATGATTCACCAGCTCCGCCGGTATCTCGGCGTTGGGCTTCCCCTACTAAGATTGGATACCCCGATTTTTCCCACGTCTCAGTGGTCATCATCGGCGCTGCCCATATAGTGAAACCGGATGAAACAACTAAGATGTCTAAGTTCATGATCATAATGAGCTGTTGAATACAGCATGTTGGCACATGTTGCAACCATCATGATTCACCAATAGTCACAAAGAACATGCACCAACAAATGGAATTACTAGCGTCAATGTCGCTACAATCCTATGGTAAGGATGAAGACACAATTAACGAGTTGAATATTATCCATTATTCGTGTCTATGTTACTCGTTATATTACTTCAACCATTATCCGTGGGTGAAAACACTAGCGAGTGGCGGGGCTTGAAGCCTTGCTAGGATTTGGGCGTGGCTTTTTCGGACATGTTGAGCCCTCAAGATGCCACAAGCTGAGCCCGGGGCGGCCGCCATTCGCTGGCGGCCGGGGATGACGTGAAGTACTGGATGGTTCGCAATGGTTGAGTGACTGGTGGGCAATGATGGGCAAGTGACAATAGCTATGATAGTTGTTTCAGAATAGTTGTTCATGACGGGTGGTGATTAAATAAGGAGCGATCCAAAGTATTGTAATCACTATATTACAATCTGGTAGATATTGTAATTTTATCCTTATTATCCTTGATCGTTGTCATTATGACCAACAACATGCATAGTTATTTCTTATTGTGAGCTAGTTCTTTCGAAAAGCGGAAGATCAATGTCAGCAACCACGAACGCATCACATAGCACCAACTCAATACCAAGAGTACCCTAACCAAAAGAATCATTTGAATTTCATCACCCTAACTAACTAAATCACCCTACCAATCAAGTCATTCTACTACCAGCATTGGTCACCGAAATTTGATTACCGAGGTCGCTCTCTATGGGGTGTTGTGTGGTTTGGGTTCGCTGGAACGGACAGAGGCGCCGGCGCTGCGGGACGACTGTGGCCATGGTCCCTGAGAATGACTGAATGGGTTTATGGGTTTTATAGAGATTAGTGGTTGGTGGTGATTCACAGTTGGCTGGTTGGTTGGTTCTATAGAGATTATAATGGTTAGTAATAGGGAATAATAACCAACAATAGTGGTTAACCAACTACTGGTTGGTGATTTGATTGAGATTTGTTATTTTCCCATTAACAATTGGCTGGTTGACGAATATTTTGCAGGGAGGTTGAAACCAACAATCAGTGATGATATGCGATTGTTAACAACATTCATTCATGTCTGAAAAGCATTAAGCTAATGGATGCTAATAGTGGTTATGGTTAGCGGTCAATGTTGATTCACATGATCAACAACCAGTATCAGCTACTAACAACCATGAATCAATATTCCCATTATTCCAGCTGTAAGCCCTCTTCACTTCAATAGTGTTTGTATGTGGTTGTTAATATTGATTCACAACATTGACCAAGCAAGCATGACTCACAATGATTCTAACATTATAAACTAACCATGACCAACAACCATGACCAACAACTGACTAAGAACCATGACTAAGAACTAACAACTGACTAACAACCATTCTAAATTATAGGACCGGATAACCCCACATGATAGCCTTGGCCTGTAGATCGAGTCTCAGGAAGTCATACAGGAAAAGAAAAAAGCTGAGAATAGAAATGATGATGATGGTGATGATGTTGATGATGATGATGATGATGATGATGATGATGATGAGGACGACGACGATGATGATGATGATGATGATGATGATGATGATGATGATGATGACGGTGACGGTGTTGCTGGCTAAAACTACACATTAGATTCAATGGCTACCGCCTGAGCAGCCAGAACATCTCAGTCATCACTTAAAGAGTGAGAGGGAGAATGCTGATCAGCCTGCCACACAAAATGCACAAATACTGATCTGAACAGAGCATATGAGGTGACCAACCGCCACAAGAGATATACGCGATAAACCCAAACGCACGCGGAAGCGCACGCGTCAAAACCAGATGTACCCAAGGCGAAACGCGACGAAAAGAAAGACACCAAGACCAGACGTACCAAGACCGAACGGACAACGTCCATCCAGACCAAGACCAAGCAGACCGAGATCAAGCGCGCCAACACGCAGCACGCCAAGCGAAAACAAAGCAAACCGCAACAAAGGAAAACACGCGAAAAGCAACCACGGCAAGACAGATCCAGCTGCTGCACTCGGAAGATCGAAGAAGGTTTCCTGAGTCAGCCGCAATGGGTCAAAATGGGAGACCATTTGCCTGCACCACGAATCAAATTAGCAAACATCAAAGGCAGCCAAGCTATCAGGTAGGTCAAGTACGTTTTGCAGTCATGAACCCCGCAATTATAGGTCAAGTACCTATGATCAGTCCAAA
>VSDK01007919.1:224863-254054 GCA_009767595.1 Symbiodinium kawagutii | reverse complement strand
TCGGCATTCGGATTGCATGGTCACCATCTTCTCAAACATCGCGTGCGTAGGATCCATAGGACACATTAACCGCACAATCAAGTGTCATTTTTGGCCCATGAAATCATCCAAGCAGCATTACATTGGTCACCAACAATGTATAATCGTTTTTTCCACTGACAGATGCTCCGCCCATCGAATGACCTCGCACTACCATGCGCATCACTCCCATCTCCGTTCTCCGAGCCCAGTGCCACTTGCCCAAGATTAGTCAGAAACTAATCATTATCATTATGTTTTGAAGGCCATTATTCCTCCCGTACTTGTCCATTTCATGTATACGAAGGTGACCCGAGTTCAACGAACATATCGAACATGACCAAAAGATTGATTCATAAATCCTAACACATTTTGGCCTTGTTGAGAGCGTTCATGCATGAGATATGCATCAGTTCGGCGATGAATCCACAATTACTTCCCTCTGATTCGGATCTGTAAGTGAATGCTAGCTGGACAGTGGCAACACCCTGGCACCGTTGTCTTTTTTTCTCCGAAGATGGTAGCATCCCCGTGTCGGCATTGAGCGCCACACAGTTGATCAATGTGACCGGCAACTGGCTTCACGATCCAAGCAGGAAACTCTGGTGATTGAAGTGTCCGGTTGAGCACAAACTCTTGGGATTGAAGTGTGCAGTTGAGCACAACCTACCAAGACACAACGTAGAGTATCAACAAATGCCGGTGCTCCACACTCCACCATCTCAGCAGTGACATGTCTTTTGTGCAACAACACCGTGCAAAGACAAAACGTACAAAGACACAACGTACCAAGACGAAACGTGCCAAGACGAAACGTACCAGAGCAAAACGTACCAAGACGAAACGTACCAAGACCAAACGTACAAAGAGACAACGTACCAAGACACAACGCACCGAGACCAAACGTACCAAGACCGAACATACCAAGGCACCCATACCAAGACACAACGTACCAAGACACCACGTACCAAGATCAAACGTACCAAGACAAAACATATCAACACACAACGTACCAAAACACAACGTACCAAGACACAACGCACCAAGACGAAACGTACCAAGACGAAACGTACCAAGACCAAACGTACCAAGAGAAAACGTACCAAGACACAACGCACCAAGATCAAACGTACCAAGATCAAACGTACCAAGACACAACGTACCAAGACGAAACGTACCAAGACACAACCTACCAAGACGAAACGTGCCAAGACCAAACGTACCAGAGCAAAACGTACCAAGACGAAACGTACCAAAACGAAACGTACCAAGATCAAACGTACCAAGACAGAACGTGCCTAGGCACAACGTACCAAGACACAACGTAGGAAGCCCAGGCTGAGCCCCTACAGGTGCATAGAAAGCGCCACGCCTGCCACAGAAACAGAGCGGGAACCCGGGCGGCCGGAACGTGGAAAGCCTCTGCTGAGCCCGTCCAGGTGCATAGAAAGCGCCCCGCCTGCCACAGAAACAGAGCGGGAACCCGGGCGGCCGGAACGTGGAAAGCCTCTGCTGAGCCCGTCCAGGTGCATAGAAAGCGCCCCGCCTGCCACAGAAACAGAGCGGGAACCCGGGCGGCCGGAACGTGGAAAGCCTCTGCTGAGCCCGTCCAGGTGCATAGAAAGCGCCCCGCCTGCCACAGAAACAGAGCGGGAACCCGGGCGGCCGGAACGTGGAAAGCCTCTGCTGAGCCCGTCCAGGTGCATAGAAAGCGCCCCGCCTGCCACAGAAACAGAGCGGGAACCCGGGCGGCCGGAACGTGGAAAGCCTCTGCTGAGCCCGTCCAGGTGCATAGAAAGCGCCCCGCCTGCCACAGAAACAGAGCGGGAACCCGGGCGGCCGGAACGTGGAAAGCCTCTGCTGAGCCCGTCCAGGTGCATAGAAAGCGCCCCGCCTGCCACAGAAACAGAGCGGGAACCCGGGCGGCCGGAACGTGGAAAGCCTCTGCTGAGCCCGTCCAGGTGCATAGAAAGCGCCCCGCCTGCCACAGAAACAGAGGGGGAACCCGGGCGGCCGCAACGTGGAAAGCCTCTGCTGAGCCACTACAGGTGCATCGAAAGCGCCACGCCTGCCACAGAAACAGAGGGGGAACCCGGGCGGCCGCAACGTGGAAAGCCTCTGCTGAGCCCCTACAGGTGCATAGAAAGCGCCACGCCTGCCACAGAAACAGACAGATGATGATGATGATGATGATGATGATGATGATGATGATGATGATGATGATGATGATGATGATGATGATGATGATGATGATGTGAGAGGGAGGACACAGAGGCGGAGGAGGAGGACGAGGCGGAGGAGGAGGAGGAGGAGGACGAGGAGGAGAAGTACCGGGACACGCCTAAAAATAAAAACCCCACAACTAGATGTGGGGAATTATAAACTAACAACTGATTAAGAACCATGAATGACCAGCTCTAAATGAAGTGTTACTTCGTCATGATTCATGGCTGACAGCCCCCAGGTGCAGCAAAAGCTCCTAGACTCACAGACCTTCCGCGAGTGCCTGGATATGGCTCCGTCACTGGACCTGGCACGGAGGGGCACGGGGGAATGACTGGCCATCGGGGCATGGTGAAGGACACCCCTGTCACGTTCAACGGAAGTTGGTGGTTTCCAACAGTTCTTATGTTTCCCAAGTATTTAGAAATGGTTGGTTGGTTGACTTATATTTTTGACAGGGGTGGTTCAACCGCCAACCAGTGTTGGATCGAAGCTACCATTCCCACGGGTTCCAACGGTCCCCATGGTGTTGGCGCAAGCTCAAAGTGAACCCTTTAGCCGAGGTAATTCTGAATGAGTCAATGGGTCACATTCAGATCTGCTGGGAGATCACCACGTTGATGCATATATTTGGCCCAGCGATCCAGGTACAATAACTTGGAGGAGTACATAGCTAATCATAGCTATCCATCTAGCTAACTAGTGAATTGTTGACGTCATCATTTTTTGATCCCTACAACAAGGGTGATGCTTCAGTCAATCAGTGCGGTGGGCACCTTGATGATATATGAAATGGAAATCTGACGTACGACCAAGCTGCAGCATTTGATCTCTTCTTGCTCAGTTGGGACACGAAGACCATGGTTGTAGTAATTCACCCATACTATTAATTCATCATAAATTCGCAATGAATAAACAATCATTCACCGCAAATGGACCCTTATTGACACTCAGTCAACCATTCTCAACCATGCTTGGTGAATAATCGATAGGAGAATTGATACTTGCATTTAGCTTGCGGTTGCAAGTCATATGTTTGGAACGTTGAACCAAAATGTCCCCCGGACATTTTGGCTCAAGCTGCTTGTGTGACACAGTGTCCTACTGGTCTTGAAAACCACCCCCTGTACCTCACACTTGCGGTATCATGGCGAGCTACTCAACTGCCGCTGCCTCAGTGCCTTTCCCTCGTGATGGAGGAGATGTGACGGACACTGATGTCATGAGCCAAACTGGCACAGATGAATGGTCGATGGTGCAAGCGACCAACCAGATGCTGGTGGAGGAAGACGAGAAGGCTGACTTCCTCTGGCTCCAGGAACCGTCCACTGAACTTCGTGCCGATTTGCAGGCACGCATGGCTGACTTGCAGAGCACCGTGGACCGCCTGCAGGAGGGCATTGATGCCCCGGTTCCGGATGATGACGTGGACTTGATCGAGGAGACGCTCGAGTTGGCGGAGGGCATCGCTGATGCGTCTGGGGCTACTACCTTGGCAGAACCGGATCTGCCAGGAGCCTCTGGCCGTGACGCAGTGATGGAACCTGTGGTGCCGCCCTCAGAGGAGCCGGACCGGGTCTCACCATTGGTGACCTGCCGGAGCCACCGTTGCCACTGAACCTGCCCGCTGAGGAGTACAAACCCACCTGGTCCCCGCTGCACTTTGGCACCATCACCAAGCAGGACTTTGTTTCCCCTGCAGGTGCCTCTGGCCCTGACCGTCAGCGGTCGCCGCCATTGAAAGGCTTTGTACGTGCAGCCAACCAGGACCTGCCTGCCAATGCCATCCGGTTCCAAGTTGACCCGGACAATCATGCTTTTAGCAAGTTTGAGGTGTTGCCCGCCAGTTTTCCCAGTGTTCCCAACTACTTGGTCTCCCAACTGGTGGGCGTCTCAGAAATCGAGATTGTGGAGCTCTTCGGCAGGTTCCTGCATGTCCAGCTCACCAAGGCCGCGGTTCAGAGGATCATCGAGGCCTACATCCCCATGCGGGACGATGAAGTCGCTCCCGGGGCGCTCCCACCAGGGCATCGGTGCTGGCCTCTTGCGAGATCGGCCAACAGGATTGGTTAGCTACACTCACACGCGCAGCTCCTACCGCAATGGATGGCTTGAGTCGGCGACCTCCTGTATGCTCTGCAAACGTGGAACCAAAGTACCCTGGGAAGCACCTCTCTGCACCTTGGAGGCTGACGATGCGGTCTGGATGCTGACCGTGGACGACGGCAAGACCAAGTGGGTCAAACAGCAGGCGGCCCAGGCGGTCCCAGGTGCCTCTGGCCCTGACTTCCCCCTTACTCAGGAGGAGAAGTCAAAGTTGGCCGTGGACGCTTCCAACATGGGCCAGGCCCCCCTGCCTACTTCCACCGAGACTGAGGTCACCTTTGCAGACACAGTCCCAGCTTGCCTACGGATGAGCCTCCGGGAGGAAGTCCTGGAACAGACCGCGGCTGATGATGAAGAGGCGGTCAAGGACCTCTTTGCGTTCCACCAGGAGGCCATGAAGAAGAAGGAGAAACAATCCTTCCAAATTTTCCACCCTGAAGCTGCCAAGGCCTTGCAGATGCAGGCGGAGATCCTCCAGGGCAAGCACTTGGTCAAGAAAGACCTTGAAGAGGAGGCGGCGGAGAAGAAGCGCAAGACTGAGTTGGTGGAGGAAGCTGTCCAGCTCAACTTGCATGTGCTGCAACCGCTGCAGGAAGGGCTCCAGGAACCTGCGGACACAGAGATTGTGAGCAGCGGGGTCAAGCTGGTCAGGCATGCCAACTTGCTCACCTTCCGGGACGAGCTCCGCAAGCAGTGGCTGGAATCCAAGGGCAACTCCGAGGAGGCATGGGCCAAAGCTCAGGCTGACCTTGATACCGCCAAGGCGGCCAACAAGCAGGTCCAAGCGGAGCAGCAGAAGTGGATGAAGATGCTCCGCCTCAATCCCACGGATCCCTCCATTTGGCCGGAAGAGTTCAAGCTGAAGATGGAGGGTGGCCTCTTCTGCCCCATGGATGCTGACCCCGATGTTGCCCGCATCACGCCCACCGAGGTCAACAAGGAGTATGTCGACTTCCCCGTCAAGTTGAACCATGGCTCCAAGCACCTCCCCCCGCGTCTTCTTGAGGAGATGCCTGAGTTGCAGCTTGAGCAGGCACAACAGGCCTCTGGGTCAGGTGCCTCTGGCCCTGATACCCAGGGCTACTTCAACTCTTTGAACGAGGAGACGAAGAAGATGAGCATGGTGCTGTGGGCCTTGAAGGCTCACAAGGGGCAACAACGCCTTCATGCCGGCTGCTGGATGAAGGTCAAGGAGCACGTGGTCCCGGAGTGGGCTGGTAGCCTTCGCTTGTCTCAGGAGCAGCTGGCGGCACTGGAACGCCGCACTCATGTGTCCGATGACCAGGAGGACCCACTGGTTCCCGTGCTGTACACCCAGGACCAGGTGGAGGACCAGATTGCCCAAGGCCTGCGCCCCCAGACATCGGGCATCCAAGGGGTTTTCTGGGCTGAGGATCAGCACGGACCATGGCTGAGGAGGACGAGGACGTGGACCCTCCCAGCCCTCCTCAACATCTACGGGCACCGGTACCCCTTCAAATTCATTTATGCGGCATGGTGCCAAATGCCGATCACCATTCCCAGCCATCAGAGGGGCCGTGACGCCCCCAGTCGCAGGAGCGCCAGGCTTGAGGCCTACAACAAGTGGATCAGCGAGGCCAAGAGCTTTGTTGAGGTGGCCGGCATTGCCAAACCTGAGACAAAGGAGGAGTGGAGCATGATCTTCGGAGATGGGCCGCTTCCTGGCAACCAAGGCGTTCGTGGTCCACACCCCAGCATGTGTGACGCAGATGCCGGTCCAGCCGGTCACTGACAGCAAGGAGGCGATGAGGTTCAGAGCCACGTGCGATGAACGGATCACGCTCCCTTTGGCCGCGTTTGAGGATCACCCGGCCATCTATGAGCAGATTGTGAAGGACATCCCCCGGGGTTCCATGTTGGACATCAAGGTCAACTGGCGGTGCAATGTCCCACACATCTGGTGTGCTGAGGTGTCGGACTCGGTGGCTCCTTTCCTGTACAAGAAGCTGCGGTACTCGGACGCAGAGATCCTGAGCATGGGGTTGGCCCTGCCTGCAGGTGCCTCCGGAGCATCGCTGAGGTGGAGGACACCCGTACTGAGTTTCAGTACCCCCCCATCACAGTTGCCAACGTGACCTCGGTGGCCTCTGTGAAGCACAAGAACCGCGAGTTCAGGGGAGCCAAGTATGTGTTCTGGGGACAGGCCGAGTGCGGCCTCATCCTACCGAGCCTGAGTTCCTGGGAAGTGGTGACGAAGCAGTCTGCCGTCACGGTGGGAGGCTACATGCGCAAGTTCTGCAAGGGCTTCTGGCGGGCAAAGCGAGGTGGCTCCCGCTTCTTGCAGATCCTTGGTCGCCATCGTCAGCAGGTCACCGCTCTGCAGATGGTGCTTGACGAACCCCCCGAGGGCCTCTACAACCGGTGGATTCGGGAGCGTGTGGAGTTCTACAAGCGGGTGGAGCCTCTGGCGGCACCTCGCGATGAACGTCTGTGGTGGGCGGCCGCACCAACCGCATCCGTTTCAGCAGCACCAACGGCCTGGGTGAGGTGTCCAACACCATCTGGCAGATCATCCTCTCCAACCAGGACAAGGACGGCCTGCAGATCATCCAAGAGGTGGCCCGCAAGCAGGCAGGAGTCGCCAACAACTGATGCTTGAGGCAGGGCGTAGGCGGTAGTTTCGGTTTTTGCACAGGGGTCTCCTCGTATCAGGGATCATTTGCCAAGGGACTGCCCAGCACCTAGCCTTCTTTTGCGCTGATGCTGCCAAGTGCACACCACAGGTGCCGCTGGCCTTAGGTTTCTCAACTTTTTTGCAGCAGAGCAATCAGACGCCAACCATACCAACGAGTTTGCTTCCCGACAAAAAGATCACTTGCGGAGTGTTGCACTGAGGTTCAGTTCCGAGTTTCTTTCGATCCATTGGACCCTCAAGTTTTCTCAGGGGAATCTTAGGAATGGTGGTTGGCTGTGATTTCCAGGTGGTACATTACAGCTGTCACGTTTTCACTTGAGCACCCACTTCACCGAGGCTTACTTGCTCACACGCCACACAGGGATGTACGCATGCAGTCACACACCCACATGGCTACACATCACACACTAAGGTTCAGTTACATATATACATGTTCATCTCCACCTCCTCTTCTTTGTCCCGTCCCTCTTTGGTCTGTGTCCCATAGGTTTGGCCCAAGCTCACACCAGCACTCGAGGGACCATGGCGTCCACTCGCCCCAGTTGCCTCTTCAAGTTGAGGCCACCATACACCCGACGATGGGACACTCTGCCCCAGCACCTGTATGATGGTCTGGTAGCCATGGGCTTCTCCCCACGTCAATCGGACGGGGAACTGCTGGTGCTGACTTGCTTCACCAAGCAAGAACCACCTGATGACCCTGAAGCCTTGACGGAACCGGTTGCAAGGTACACCCACCTGTTTTATGACTTGGAATCTGAGGTTGAGCCTGATGCAGTCCTGGTCCCAGGGGACTGCTTCCGGGACCTTTTGTCCTCCTCAATGGAACGGCTTCCCCAGCCGATCCCTGAGCAAGATGTACTTGCCACTCTCAAGGACCCTGGGAACTGGTCCGCTCTGTTGCTGGGGGCAGGCCTTCCACTCGTCTTAGCCCCATCCAGCAGGTTTGGGACTTTGAGGATATGGAACTATGGCACAACAGGGATGAACCTCCCCCTTTCTTGCAACCTGAACTCCTGAAGTGGCGCCACTGGCGTCCGGGCCACTTGCCGACTGAGGAACCTACCACACAACGACAGTTGGAACTGCACCTTAGGTCCAAGTGGGCGGAGAGATTGTTGGCCCACTTCATCCCCTACGCCCCACATATCCCCCACATGGCCGCACTTCAGGGCAGTGAACTACGCCAAGAAGTTGCACACCTCCTCGGTGAGGCTCGCTTCCGCACTCTCCGCCAGCACTGCCTGGCCTATGAAGGCCTCCGCAAACGGGGGTTTGTGGCTATCCCCTGGACGGAGTCTGATGTTAGACACCTTCTCAATGCTCTTAGTCAAGAGGAGGTTACACCCTACAAACTCCAACAAGTGTGGAACACATTGAAATGGCTCTCCAAGGTCTTTGGCCTCTTGAACATTGACGAGGTTCACCGGCTCAAGAGCAAGAAGGCCGCACTGGAGGAGTCTCTGGCGGACACGGCCACCAAACCTCAACGTAAGGCAGTGGTCCCGAGCAAGGAGGTTGTTTGGGCCTTGGAAGAAGGGGCTGCCCTGTTGGCTACAGGTGCCTCTGGCCCTGATGGCCAGCTGGCTCCTGGGATAGACCGCCGCCAGTTGATGGATGGGTTCATCCTGGGGATCGTCCGCTTTCAGCTGGGTTGTAGTGCCCGGTTCAATGACCTTCAACATGTGCATCCTTCACACCTCACTGTCACCACCGAGACCATCGAGCTCCAGGCATGGCAGACCAAGACCGCCTCTACAGCCAAGATTCGGAGACAACCTGTGCCTTTGATCTGCCCCAAGTTCAGTTTCTCAGGCATTGATTGGTGGCAAGGACTGGTGATCACCATCAGAAAGCTCACAGCACTCCCCCAGTTCAAAGGAATGGATTTCCTCATCCCCACCATCACCAAGGACTTCAATGGAGTCATCTGCCGCCCCAGCACAGCTGACCGAGGTTTACGTTGGCTCAAAGATGCCCTGATCCGGCAGGGTCTCGCACGTACCTTGGTTGACCCCATGACATGGCACTCATTTCGAGTGTTCATCCCCGACTGTGCTTTTCAACTGGGAGTCCCCCGCACTCAGCGCCAATATCTTGGGAATTGGCTCACCGAAAGTACAGCTGACGTGTACACTCGTGAGAAACGCAATGTGGTAGTTTCCATCTGGAAACAGGTGGCCAACAAGGTTCCCTCCCTCAACCTATAAGCAGGACGGGAGCGTCGGGAGGACCTCAACCACCCTGATTGGGATGACGCCAAGACCAAGGTCATGAACTTGGAGGAAGACGCGGAGGACCTCGATGGTGAAGGTGCCTCCGGCCCTGACAGCAGGGTGGGTGTCAGCCCCTCCACAGGACCGGACTCTGCTTCCTCTAAGGAGTGGCAGAAAGTGACACCTCCCATCTCACCACGAGTCTTGTTCGCAGACGAAGACTCCTCCTTGAGGATAGTCTATAGCGAATGCAGGTCCTTCCAACTCACCTCCTACAGAATCCACTTGCTGAACGAGGAAGGACAAGCAGTAGGCTGCGGGTGGCGGCCTAAGAGTGGGAAGGTCCAGGATTTGAAGAAAGAGGATTTCATTCGGGAACGAGACCTTTATGGGAAATGTGTTCGATGCTTCAAGAACCATACCCTGCCCATGTCTTGGACACTGAACACAGATAGTGTCCTGGATGCCCCGGAAGACTCTGACTCATCCCTCTCTTCTGGATCAGACACCGATGACTCCGTGGACACCGAGTCTGAGAATGAGGGAGTACACCTCCCCATTGGGCCTGAGCTTGGCAAGTAAGTCACCGGGAGCGACGGATAGGGAAGGAGGTGGAAAGGTGCCTCCGGCCCTGAACTCCCCTCTGGACCGAAGCCGTCCAGGCATCCTGCGGAAATGGCGGGTGTGCCAGGCCGTCCTTCGGAAATGGTGGGAATCTCGACCTGGCACACATTCTAGGTCAGGTGGGATACCAAAACTTTTGGATCATAAGACCTGCAAGGCAGGCGATTGAAAAACCCAGACACAAGGGAACCAGGACAAACTGGCACCAATCCACTGCGAAAGGAAAAAGAGATGAAAGGATTGGTGCAACGGATGTGTCCTGATGTCAGTCAACTCTCTCCTTCTTGATCTGACATTTTTCACACTTACATACATTTGATACTTGCATTTAGCTTGCGGTGGCAAGTCATATGTTTGGAACATTGAACCAAAATGTCCACCGGACATTTTGGCTCAAGCTGCTTGTGTGACACAGTGTCCTACTGGTCTTGAAAACCCACCCTCCCAACCCTGCTTGGGGGGGCACTCGGTGACCCATGGCGGAGCCGGCAAAACCACCTGCAGACATCCCCGATGCACAGAAGAATGATGTCGCGAAGTTGACCAAGGGACTATCGGTGTTACTTACCTCCAAACAAATCCCCTGGATTGTCCAAGGAGAGTTGGCCCGCCAGGGCTACGTCACGCTTCCTCGGTCTCTGGGACTGCTCCAGTGGGGGGGAGTACCCAGGCGCCTCAGGCCCTGACCTCGCCACTGGAGGCTTCCATGGATCGTAGGACCTTGGAGGAGACCTACATGAACGTCTACAAGGTTCCTCGGCCTCGGCTGGAGACTCAGGGAAGTGATGCCCTCTTGAAACGCCAAGGGAAGTTCACGGCTAGGGGTGAAGTGGGCTTCATCCAGGTCAAACACCTGGTCAGTGCACTGCCGGAGGAAGGAGAGCGGCCCACCAAGACCTCCAAACGATTCACGGTTGATGGTTGGGAAGGCCAGGAGGAAGAGGAGATCCGATCCAACCCCACCTCCAGGCGACAACTGGAAAGAATGCACATGGTCTTCCGGACCACTCTTCTTATGTGCACCGCAGCGGTGCCCCAGTTCAGCAACCTCAAGTTGACCAAGCCGGAGTTGGATGAGTGGTATGATTGGTTCTATGGGGAAGACATCGCAGGGCGCAACCCGGCACCATCTGAGAGCATTCTGCTCTATGCAGAGCGGAACGCATGGCGGAAGATCCATGACCTGGTCCATGGGGGTGAGACTCTCAGTGCAGCCCTAAAGCTGGTCCGACAGGACCTCCTGTTTTGGCAGAGGGATGTCTACGAACGAGTGAGCAAGATGGCCCCCAAACAATCTACCTCCATGGGAAAAGGTAAGGGCAACTTCAAGTCCAAGGGCAAGGGCTCCCAGATGGTTTGGCAAACCCAATGGTCAAAACCTCGCAAAGGTGAGGGCAAGCAGCCCAGCTATGCCAAATCATCCTACGCCAACATCTACCCTCGGGAACAGAAGGGAAAGAACACCAAGGGCAAGAACAAAGGGAAGCCCACTTGGCCGGCCCACTGGGCCTTCAAGAACCCCAAGAACGTGGCCTACTGCCGAGATGGCCTGCTCTACAAGTCGTGCTCTGGCCAGCGCGGTCGTTCGCACAACTGCCCAGTGATGGTCAATGGATGGATTTGTGATGCTCCTCCATCCGCCCACTCACCTGAAGAGTGTTGACAGCGCCCCAAGTGACAGGTGGCGGGGACAGGTGCCTCTGGCCCTGATACCTCTCCTGCAACCACTGCAAAGTCACTGACTCCCCCCCCTCCCACACCTACTTCCAGTCCACCATCTACTACCAGTTCACCACCACAGACCAATCAAGCCAAGGTGCGGACCAATGAAGCGTCTCCGCCTCAGGGGATGTTGATATCTTCGCATCAACCACCCACCTTCAACTGGATGTGGGACTTGCCTGGCCATCTGCGCGAAAGACTCCAATGGGAACCCACATCCCTAGATCCAGATCAGCAACCGGTGATTCTCCTTCTGTATGCTGGCAAAGACGGTGCGGGATCCTTGGATTCCTGCATCCATGCTTATCACTCACATCTTTCGCCATATGTGCTGGCACTGGACACTCGACGAGACGGTGGAGCCCGAGGACAAGACATCCACCAACCGAAGCTCTACAATTACCTTTGCACTTTGGCCTCCAAGGGGAAGATCCTCTTAGTCTGTGGGGGCCCCAACTGTCGCACCTGGAGCATCCTTCGATGGTTCCCGAAGCCGGGAGCCCCCAAACCTGTCCGAGGCAGAGCAGAACATCTAGTTTGGGGCCTAGAAGCCCTCACCCCGGAGGACCGCCAGGACGTTGACTCCGACAGCCTTCTGGTCCTCAGACAGATGTACCTCACCTCTCTTGCTTACCAAGGTCTAGAACAACTGTCGGTTCCTCACCGGGGAGGATCCTTCCTGGAACACCCTCAAGACCCGATGGAGGCGAGCAACAGTCCCGATGCCCACAGGTGCTCATCGTTATGGGTCACCAAGGCCTACATCAAGTGGGCCAACAGCCTGCGTCACTACCGCATCAAGTTTGATCAGTGTGAGTTGGGACAGGTGGCTCAGAAGGCTACGACCCTGTCCACGGACCTGGCCCTCCACCACTGGGATGGATTGAAATGCACCCATGGCAAACATGTCAACAAAGAGAACGTTCAGAGCAGTGACCTCAGCCGGTACCCCTGGGCCATGATGCAGGGCCTGGCGGCCATCAGTGCCAAGTGTACTCCTATGCTGCCGGGGCACGCCAACCTGAAGGAGACAGCGGACCCTCCTACCACACCACCGAAGAAACATCGCAAAACCAGATCCACGACTCCAACCAAGCGCACTCGACAAGGGAAGATGGCCATCCAAGCTCTGACCTCTGGTCTGGGGCCTGCCTCCACTCAGGCTTCCTCAGTGCACGTGAACCCCCTTGCAGGTGCCTCTGGCCCTGAGGGGGGGGAGCCCCCACTCAGGCACACCTGCAGTTCGCAGATGAGATCAAACAAGCTTTGGAAGCCTCGGATCGACCTCGAGTTGAACCCATTGCCCACGACCAACATCTCCTTTCACCTTTGATTTCATTGCAACTTGCTTTCAAGTCCAGACCAATCCGAGATGGAGGAGGAAAGCCGAGCCCAGGGCGACTCAACCCTCTCTATAGGCCAACCACATCCTTGAAGAAGCTCGGCACTGCCATCCTGGCGATGACATCTTCCTGGACACCATCCATGGAATGGTCTGTCCAATGCGGATCCAAACAACACCCCTTCTCGGACCAGCTCCTGCAGGACATCCGGGTGACTCGATCTCGGGGGCAACGCCTCCGAAACTCCTTCTGTTGGACAACCATTCTACTTGGACCTCATCCATGCGCTAGCAACTCAAGCCTCGGATGTGGACTCAGGTTACCCTCTTCAACTCCACACGGGAGTGCCTCTTGGCGTGACGGACCCACCATTGCTCTCACCGGGAGTTTGGCCACTCAAATCGGAACTGTCAGGGGAGGACTTATCACCGGAGTGCCTCCCTGCACCCACAGGCAGAGCCAACTACTCCTCTGCTGAGGACTTTGCAAGCTTCCTGAGGGCCACCTTCATGGAGGAAGTGGAGATGGACATGGTCATCGGCCCTCTGTCAGACCTTGAAGCAGCTCAACACTGTGGATGCCACCCGGAGGATTTATGCCCGGGGCCCTTAGCTGCCATTGATGAGGGGGACAAAGTCCGGACTATCTACGAATCTACGATGGATCCTATGGGAAGGCCAATGCCCACATCCAAAACCAAACCCAGGAGCGCACAACAGCACCCACGGTCTTAGATTGCATCCAGGCCCTTCACTGGCTTCAGTCAGCAAGCCACACACCGGCACCAACCACAGGTGCCTCTGGCCCTGATGGTTGGTGCTGGCCAACCGATCAGGACCAATGGGTCATCCTGAAGGCTGATGTTACCAAGGCCCACCGGAGAATGAAAGTGCTGTCTAAGGACTGGAGATTCCAGGTCGCCCAGCTGGACAATGAATGGTGGATCAACAAAGTTGGCACCTATGGCATGGCCAGTGCTCAGCTCTACTGGGGCAGACTCGCGGCTCTTCTACTTCGTTTGATTTACCACCTCTTCCCACAGGTGGATTGGGGCTTCGTCTTTGTCGATGATTTCTGCTGGCTCCTGAGACAATCCACCTCAGGCCACTTGGCAACAGCCATTTTGGCGACACTCATCGCCCTGGGTACACCTTTGAGCTGGAAGAAGACCCACTTGGCAGAGATCAATTGTCGTTCACCCCAACATCCCCCAGGTCCAGATGGCTGCTCCCAAACATGTCATCGTCATGGAGCTCCTCACCCAGCTCATTGAAGACAAGGTGTTCACGGCCAAAGAGATCGAGAGGGCTTTGGGCCGGATCCAATGGGCTACTGCAGTTTGCCCTCTGACCAAGAGCCTTATGCAACCCTTTTGGGCTTGGAAGATGGCAGTCACGAGCTCAGGCCGACCCCCGAAGTTCGTCCGGCTCTTGGCACTCCTCTTGAAACACCTGTTCACCCTGCCATACAAACAACTTTCCCCCTACCTTGCCAAGGGCAAATGGTGGGGCTGTAGTGATGCAAGCGCATCGGCTGGTGGCCAGGCTTTCATTGGGGGATGGCTGTCCAGCCAACCCAATCCTTCAAAGGATGCTGTTTTGTGGTTCCACTTGGAGATAACGCCCCAGGACTTTCCCTGGGCATTCAAAGAAGGGGACCCCAAGAAGAGAATCGCAGCCTTGGAGCTCTTTGCTACACTCATTCTCTGCCACTCCATCCTTGACCACCAAGGCCAAACTTCTTCCCATGTTCGGCTGCCGGTGGGCAGTGACAACCAAGGCAATGTCTTTGCTCTCCTGAACATGGCTTCCAAAAAGCCCCACACGGCGCTTCTTCTTATGGAGCTGATCCTGACGTTGCATACCTCGGGCAGCTCCTTAGCTCCTTCGCATGTTCCTCGTGAACTCCATCAATGGGCAGATGAGCTCACACACACCGACTATGTTGGCTTCAACTCTTCACTTCGCGTCGATGTGAAGGCATACTTGGCAAAACTTTTGCTCGTCCCACGACTACAACCTGATGGCCAAGTAGATTTCACCGATTCTTCCACCCAAAACCCCGGAACCGGGTTCGGTGGACTGTCCTGTTTCCCTTGGTTGAGGCCCCTACCAGGAGCCTCTGGCCCTGAGAAAGGGGCCGACCAAAAGTTTTGTACAGGATAGGTGGGAATCTCGACCTGGCACACATTCTAGGTCAGGTGGGATACCAAAACTTTTGGATCATAAGACCTGCAAGGCAGGCGATTGAAAAACCCAGACACAAGGGAACCAGGACAAACTGGCACCAATCCACTGCGAAAGGAAAAAGAGATGAAAGGATTGGTGCAACGGATGTGTCCTGATGTCAGTCAACTCTCTCCTTCTTGATCTGACATTTTTTCACACTTACATACATAGTCACTTGTGATTTAGCTACTCCCCATGGACTTGGAAAAGCGCGACTTTCAACCATCCACTACAACACAAGATCTTCGATGTTTTACCAACCCGTAGCTGTGATTTGTTTGTGGATGTAGTAATTTTGTACTAACCAATCGCCAATGGTAAGTAGCAATCAACCAACCAGTAAATATGATACAGTAGTTGATTCCGAAATAGCGAATTCAAGCTCAATCAGCCAATTTTGGTGTATCATTTCTTGGAACCTGTCGTTGATTCGTTAGATCGAGTCACTACTCTTGCTTTGTGAAGAAAAGCAAGGAATGATTTATAGTAAGAAAAACTATCAACCTTCCTCTTCAACTAGCATTGTATTGTAGGTTTTATACTGTGCCCGCTATTCCACTTCAAAAATTAGCGTACAGTCACTGTAATTATATGTATTGGAATAACCATTTCATTCCGTATTCCCATCACCGGTAGGTAGTTGGTGAAACCAAACAGCTACTACTCCAGTGATTCCGCTCTTTGGAAAAGCTCCCATAACTTACACTCTGGTAATTCAACATGGCGACGGAGAAATCCCAAAATGTTTTACGGAGAAACCCTGGGAAATGATCCATAAAAATGGTGGACTTTCCAGCCAGCCACGTTAGATTACCAGCTGGTTGGTGGTTTCAAACATCTTTGATTTTCCCACCAACTAGCCATACTAGTTGGTTTATACTAGTGATCCTGAGCTGGTTTATTTATTGACAATTGGTTGGTTCACCGACACCCCTCACAGGGGTTCAAACCACCAACCAGGATAGATGATGCTCAATTGCTGGTAGATAATGACATTATATAGTGGTAAATGAGGGTAGATGACTAGATTGTATAGCGGTTCAACCACCAACCGGTCAGTTGTAAGTTGATTAAGAAGCCATTGAACTATAGTTATATCTACCATCACTATTGGTTGGTTCACTATAGGTTGGTAACTATAGGTTGGTTAACTATAGGTTGGTTAACTATAGGTTGGTTCACTATAGGGGTTCAAACCACCAACTAGCCAGAGGGTACCCACTGGCTGAGGCAGATTCGAGACCTGGCCATTGACTTCTGCAGCTGCAGGTGCGGTTTTGCTGGTCCCGCTGGTGGATGCTGGTTGGCGCCAGATGTTTCGTATGGTTAAGCCATCTTAAGCCTGTTTAATATGGTTGGTAAGCCGGTAAAATCATGTTAAACCTGTTTAATATGGTTACCTGCTTGATTAATATGGTTAGTATGATGGTCAAACCTGTCTAATATGGTTAGGAAGCTGGCTAGGAAGCTGGTGTTGGTTTGCTCCGCTTAATTCACTGGGAGTGACTGGTAGACCAATGGGTTGTCGAAACTTGTAGTGGTGGGAACGGAATCTAGTTAGTTGTGCCTTCAGATGATTGTTGAAAGAGGGGGGTTCATAGTCAGAACCCATGGATTTTCAGTGAATCACTTCTCCAGGATTCCCCCCGGTAGGGCTCCTTCCCTGCACCCTCCAATATTCCACGAAAGCAAAGGTCCAGTACACAACAGCAGGCTGAGATCAGCCTGTTTTGATGGTTCTTACGTCCCCAGGACCCCACTGTGCAGTGGTGCAGGTATGCGGCTTGTTTGGCATCTCTTGAGAAGTTGAAGGACTCAGGGCGGTCCCAAGATCCCGCGAATGCGTTGCACATGTTTGGGGTGGACACTTAGAGTCTTCCTTAAGACCAGGTTGAACTCATGGAACACATTGCTATTCTCCTGTTATGGCTGTGGGTTGGCTAGTTGTTTGACCCATAGCCTTATTGAGGTCACAAGTTGAGTCATCCGTCGTCGCAACTGGCTGTCGAGGAGCCCTTGTCCTTAGATGTACATCTACATGGGCAGGTTGCTGCAAGCTCAGGGCTGGTGAGAGCAGGGACAAGCGAAATAGAAATTCTCGGACTTCTTAGCTGGTTTGTGTGGGTGCAACTTTTCTGGGATCACCAATTTAACCAGCAATAGCCAGCATATGATGGTTTTTCAAAATTGGGGTACCCCGAAATCATCTAGTTGTCAACCATTTATATAGAGTAGTAAACCAAGCATTTTCTGGGCTCCCGATGGCTTGAGAAACCCCCAAATGTTGGGAGTGAAACCCCAAGCAGCAAGGGCAGCAAGGACCTGGCCTTGTGTGTCTGACACATCGAGGCCAACCTCTGTGAGCAGATCAGAAGCAAAGGTCCTCCAGCTGCAAGTTCAGCGGTCGACGTTTCGGAGGGCTGGACGACTTACACGTCGTCTCGTTGCGATGACGGCGTTGAAAGAGGTGGATATGTTGATTTTCTACTGGTTGGTGGTTTCAAACACGTTTGATTTTCCCTAGTATTTATTTACAATTGGTTGGTTGACTAATCGGCTGTCACAAGATGCGGTGGTTGGTTGACTAATATTTTTCATAGGGGTTCAAAGCACCAACCAGTCTAGTATCATTTTGTATCATTTACACTGCTGAAGTTTAACAACCTGATGTGTGCATCATATGACTCTAACGATCTACAATGTATATACCCCATCAGATTCAGGTCACAAAAGTCTTGTTTCCTGAATTATGGAGGTACTGTGCTCCACCGGTTGAATGATCAGCGAAGCAACGGATGGATGCGGTACTGGTATGATGTGATTCATTTCACCTTGACCCAAGCGGGCTCTTTAAATATCAGCAAGTGAGACGACTTTTGATGGCTTTGCGTATCCACCAGAGTGGGACTTGTAATTTTGGGGTCTCTTGTGATCTTTTCTGTGAGTAGCAATGTGGCACTGTCTGAAATGGCATCGGAGTTCATAGTAGCTCAAGGGACAAGTGCATCCCATTGGCCAGAAATGATATTTGCATGTTAGCTGTTGATTGTCTGATATACACGTTGGTTGTTGAATGATGTTGAATGCATATACAGTTAAAGTGGGTTGACATTAATGTTTTCGCTGGTTGGATTCAAGCCAATCTCAGTCATGGATCCCTGGGTCAAACGTCTCAAACTCCCAAATTGATGGACAGCGGCCGGGCGTCTTGTGGGGAACCCCTTCTGGAAACAGCAGGACCCCGTCAACTAGCCACCCCACCCACACTGATATTCCAATCCTTACTTGGGTGTATTTAGTTGGTGGTTTCAAGCATTTTTGATTTACCTAGGAATTATTAACACATGGTTGGTTGACTGATATTTTTCATACGGGTTGAAACCACCAACCAGCTATGTTAGTTTCCAGGAGGGTAGTTAGTTTGCACCCTGGTTTCTGACGGTAACGTAGAGAATCATAAATAGCTTCCCGTCGATCAAGACTTCGATGGGGTAATCCGTTTTTCTACATGCTTGAATACCCCAGGGAAACAACCCCATAAGCCCGCCTTGCGATGTCGATTGTTTCTCCTGTCCTATCACCATGATTAGCCATTATCCACCAGCTACAAAAAAAGAACCCAGCCATTGACCCCATCATAGCTCCAGGATGAATCATTGTTAAGTATTCGTAACCACTATCAAGCAATATGAATCATCAATCAATATTTGCTACCAATTTTGCTGAACCTGTCATCAAGCAGTCTACCCTGATACCTAACCATTCACGAACCAGTATCAATTACTGAGCACCCGTTTATCAATCTTCATTTATCAAGCATCAAGCATATGTTCATCAATGGATACCCAAAAGGAACCTGCATGTGTTGATATGAGCTTGCGTTGTTTAATCAACAGTTCTACCGTTGTTATTTGAGCCACATCAAGCATAAACTAGTTGAAACCAGCAATCAACCCTTCACAAGTGATTTGTAGTACTCTAATCACAATTGACTACAATCAACCGTTCACTATAAGCGTTCTTGAATGATATGAGTTTGCATGAATGAACTAGTGACCATTCATCAACCACTCTACCCTTTCGAACGCATGGCTCTTCTAATGCTTTGCCAAAGCTTTGCAAACTCATGGCTTGCCTCAGCCCAGGCATCGTTCAGTACTTCGCGCCCTTCCTCTCCGTGTCGTTGCATCGCATGGCCGAAGCATTCAACACTGATGTGGAGCCCATGCAGCGTGAGGCATGGGTAGCGCCGGCCACGGATGGCGAATAAGACTATGGCGAGCTGGGTCAATATTAACCAACCAACTAATGGGGGAGAATCACCAACAGAATCATAGGGAAAACAATGGTTAATGATGGGGGAACAGGGGTACAGGGTTTTGACCCATAGCCATATCAGTGGTTGATAGACGTTGATGATCCTTTTGGTTTGGTCGGCGAAGATGGTTTTCAGAACCACAGGCAGCTGAGATTTGGTTATAACCAGGGGCTTTGTACAGGGTTACTTTATAGTGGTGAATGATAGGGGATAAGCACTAAGAATCATTGATAAACAACTACGTACTATATCTTGTTCGATGGTTGACAGTGACAGTCAAAGCTCTATACTGGCAAATGTGGTCGAGCTTGCGACTGATAATGATGGCATTTTGCTGGATTGTCATTGGCTGTGTTCGGTATAGCACAATTCTTGTTGCTTATTTTACCGGCGCATGATAGGGGGAATGACCACAATGTATAACCATCCCAGTCCACATTCCCGGAAAGAAAGCAGCAGTAGTTCATCATCGACAACTAACTGTAACGACTCAATTCACCCATCATTCACGGGCATTCACCATAGTTTCACCATAGCTTAAGCACAGGCTAATCATCATCATATAAACTGCTGGTTGCTGGTTTTGATCCGTTTTTTTCCAATACATGGGATGGTTTGCCGGTTGACAAGTATTTTTTTGGATGGTGAAATCAACCACCAACCGTCACTAGTAAGCATGAGTTTTCATGATAGTGGGTCAACAATTTCTAACCATGATGAAAAATCATTAACCACCATATAACCAGAAATAATCAAGGCTTATTAATTATTAACCATTACTATCAACCACGGCCGATTAATATCCCACCAACCATTCACTCAGTGATCATGGCTTTTTCCAGCACCATTACTAACAATTATTAACCACTAACCGGGAATGATCACAGCTTATTCTGGCTCCCTAACCATGGCTTGTAAACACCATTAATTCACCACTAGTATCAACCAACCATTAACCATTGACCAACCATTATATAGCCAACCATTAATTCACCATTAGCCACACTAACCAACCTGACTACCTTTTTTCACTAACATGATTACCCTTTGGTAAAGTAACATGGCAATGGAAAATCCACCATTTCTAGCTGGTTTCCCAGGATTTCGTATGAAAATTGATTATTTTCCCTTGCCATGTTAGTTCAAAAATGATGATTTTCCATGTTCTATAAAAATTGGTGATTTCCTATAAAAGTTCACCACAGGGTACCTTTTTTCTGCGTGAAAACCGTGGGTCAGGTGGCCAAGCTCATCGGCCAACGGCAGCTGGAAGCCAAAATCGACTCTCACAGGCGAGGACGTCTTCGCGTCGCGGGGATTCGCGGCAGACCAGCCGCGGGAGTTGGTTGTTGCCACCATTTTTTGTAAAGCCATGGGAAATCATCCATTGACATGCTGGATTTTCCCTACAAAATGGTGGTCAACTGATGAATCTGGGGAATCTGGTAATCTGGAAAACCTCTATAAACTTGATTTTTCAGCCAGCCATGTTAGTTTGCCAGAGGCTACCCACTGGTGTTACCTGTTGAATCTGTGAATCCGTTTAGGACCTGATGGAAAAGGACTGATTGATTCCCTCACTGGTAGAGAAATTGATCAAATGCGTGCCAATGTGGATATCAATCTCTTTTAGTGAATTTAGATTTTAGAGAAATTGAATTGTGGAAATATAATTCAACACCCTTATTTATTCAACACCCTTATTTCACGCGCAGTACACCAATGACAGAGACCTTCTTTTGACCATGGCGGCGCAGGAAAATCCTCTATGCCAGCCATTCGGATCACCGCCGGTCCACGTGCCCTCGGAGTATCTTTCGTGAAGACACTGTGTGCGCGCATACTCTGTGCATCGGCAAGTTGCTTGATGCCAACAGAAAATGGCTATGGGTCAATATTAACCAACCAATAATGGTGGATAATAACCAACAAACTATCAGGAAAACAATGATTAACGCCATATACATATACCCAAGTGATACATTGTACTCTAGATCATAGTTTATACAGCCATACATGCATATGGGCTAAGAGTACTTGATGATATTCACCTACCCTATCTGATTCGACGATTCGACACAACCATACTCAGTCGGCTTTACAGCCACACAAAAGATCCAAAAGTCAGCCTCACCAGGATGACGATGCCCATTGGACTGGTACATCGATTGTTTTGTGATACAGTATCTCCCCAGTTTCAGTGACCAGCTGACATTTCCCCAAGCATTGGGATGTCAACTGAAATTGGATGGACGTAGCCAGCTCGGCATTCATTTATGTCTAGCAAAGTCAGTGATGCTACTTGGAAGTCGGCTGGGACATGGGTCTTGGCAACAGGTGGATAGACATCCCAACGTGGGTGTCAAGCATCCAAGAAAATCTGGCAGTGATCTTCCTATCAAAGACTGACATGTGGCCATTCTGTTCATGATTGGGGAATGTTGGGTATGATTATTCGGCAAAGGTATAGCCTTATGATTTCTCAAACAAAGACTGCTGCCAACGATTGGGAAATTTTGAATTTTGGAAAACTGCGATCTTGGAAGTGTGAAACATCCACTTCGACCTCCCCATCACCCGTAGCTTCATTGCATAGTAAACAGCGCAACATCTCGCAGGGATCCTTTGTTCCAATATGTTCCAGCCGCCCATCCCAGTTCACTCAATCGGATTTTCTCAGAAAGGATTGTGTACTCCAGCTTAGGGCTGCAGCTTGTGAATGGCCACATACTCTAGCTTGTCTGGAGAGCAAAAGTTGGTGAATGGCGTGTTTTGATCATCCTCAAACATTTCAAAACCTTTCCCACACTACAGACAGGGATGCAACACAACATGTCAACCTAGCTGCATGGCATATATGGCATTCTGGTCCAGGCCAACAGCATAGTGAGCAAAAATGACCCTTAGAGCTTCTACTTCATGGTGAACATTTGGATGCGGCAGAGATTGTTGGGTGTTTTCCCAATCATTAAGAGTGGTGATGTGCCACGCCAATTTGACTACTCAGCACACTGCCACAGAGGTACCAGAATGCCCTGAGAGTCAGCGAAGATTTCTTGGTGCGGGTCCTTGGATCGGTCTCAGATCAAAGGTCAATGATTTCTGTGAAAAGTTGACCCAAATTCGCTAGGTCCTAAACGCGAATTGATGTTTTTTGACTAGGGATCAGATCGCGCAATTCCAAACCACATGAGGCATTGGTAGGTCTGAAGCAAAAGTTTTGATCATTGTTGGCTATATTGTGCATTTTTTGGGATGCTCGCCATTCGCAATGGGCTGAAATTTGATAGGCATAGCCGCATAGCTAAGAAGCAAAGGTAAGGTTGATGAATTTTGGAGTCAGTCACATGTTGAAATGGGGTCCCAACCATACTCTGGGAGCTTTCATGGATTCCAGGTACATCAGGCGATATGATGGGCGCGTCCTGAAGGGTTCTACTGATTCGCACGTGGCTTCTTTGTTTCTACCTTTAGATGGGGGAACAAATGTTTTGTCATCAACAAATGCGTAGCTGTTACCATCGCAAACACGTTCATGACTTGATGAAAAGGCAACTTTGCAAAGCTGGTTGATGCCGACACTTGGAATCTTGATTAGCTTGACATCTTGACAGCCTGACCTGTCCATTCATTCTGCAAAAATGTCCCCAAGAAGACACCTCATGCTGAGGGAGTTTTCGAGCATTGGGAATCATACCAGCCGATGACTTGAAATCGTTGGGGATGAGGATTCTTGGAATTTCCTCCTTCCAGGAAGTTGAAAGTAGGAGCTTCAAACCACGGAAGTTGAGAGGGTCATCCACATGTCCAGGTTGCTTGGATTTCCACATCATCCGCTCCATGGCTGACGGTCGCTGGAAAGTCTCCATTTCCAATGGGCAAGTACTGGTACATGATCTACAAAGAGATACCGGTTGGTGGTTTCAAACATTGTTTATTTCCCCTAGTATTAACATGTATTCACAAATGATTGGTTGGTTGACTAATGTTTTTCGTAGGGGTGGTTCAACCACCAAGCAGGAACAAGTAGCGTAATTCCATATCATTTCCACCCAGGTCAATGATCTGCTTCAATCGGCCCCTGTCCCGGACGCTGGCGGGGCTAAGGACAGCACTCATGCGCTGATCCTGAGGATGAACCTGTTCCTCGTTCGCGTGTGGGATCAACTGCAATCTCTGGAAATATCATACGGATGTTTAAAAGACTATATAGATTTCAGATGTTTTGCAGGGACAAACAGGGAATGAAATTCTTCATTGCTGTATAGGTTGGATCCATAGATTGATTGTAGATGACTATATACACAAACATATCATTAGGATGGCTTGACAGGCCATGGATTGCCCCATGTCGGGTAGCCCCATGGGAGCAGTGTTGCTGGTGCTGTTTCGTTACCATGGGATCACCCAGACATTGTGATGTCTGCAAAGTTCACGATGATCTAGTTCAAGAAGTCCAAGAGGCTGTCGAAAGGTCACCCCTGCTCAACTCCACATGTCTTTGAAACAGATACGAGCTTAGCATAGCTCAGAAATCATGAACCTCAGGATCAACACTTGTCAATCTGACCGACGCGAGGTGATGTACCCTGGTCATCGCCAGTTGTATCACTGTTGCGCCTAAGGCTGAAGCACGACTTCGGTGCGGAGCTCAGGATGTGCTGCAGTACGAAGAGAGCAACCCCTGATTTCAGGGGCACCACTGAGGTGTTCATTTGGTGAGGCAAAAGAAGTGACATCCAGAGACAACTCGAGAAAAACGGGCTGCGCAGCAGGATGTCTGATCTAAGCTGCGGATGCCACTGAGTTTGTTGGAAGACCTTGGTGGTAGCTGGGGTTAGGATCGACTTGGATTGTAAGCCATTCCAGGAATACCTAATCCAATCTTTCTCGGATGGAATATGGGTAAGAGTCATTGCTCAACCGATGGAAGATCCTGAGAAAATGAGTTGCTAAGGTCGTCACCAATGAGGTCGCAACTGCATACGGTTGTGATGATTTTGTGAGACTTCAAATGGTTCTTGAGACGATATCTGATTGGTTTGTTTAAAGTTGTTTCATCATTAGAGATGGTCCACAGGTCCACGCATTGATATGGCCAAAGTGGTTGCAATCTTCATAATCATTGATTTCTTATTGCTGGCAGGTGAAAAGATTCAGTCGAAAGATATCCTATGATGATATTATGTATTATTTTATTTGATCAATGGAGTGACCTAGGTTTATTCTATTCCCTGCATGGTGCTGCAAAGTGTTCACGGTCAGCTTTGCAGTTATTATCTTGTTCTATGAGGCGTCATGGGTCACTCCAAGCTGTTAGGCGCAGCCGCCGAACTGAGATGAGTAAGAAGCACAGCGCCTGAATTTGCGATGCAACTTGGCTGTCTCACCTCAGCAAAGTCAAGCCGTTCTGCACAACATAGCAGGGTGCATCAATCCACAGGTCATCACCATCATATATCAGTCATTCATGACAGTTTGCAGTTCATAATGGTCGATGTGGTCTTGCTATTCATTACTACGTCATGGTTTCCCCTCGCAAACAGACCATTTCTGGCACAAGAGGTAACAAAATTCTGGACGCTGATTGTACACCAACTTGATTTCAGGACGGCAGAAGGACATTGTTGGCTTCCAAAAAATGGAATGCCGAATTCCGGTTTCAACCGCTGACCTGCACTCAAAATTGAGCAATGAAAAGGTGCGCTATTGACTGGTGGTTTTAAACATGTGTTTTTCCCGTGTATGTTCAAATGACCAACACTGATGGTTTAACAATTCCTGGTTGGTGGTTCGATTGGCATTGTTATTTTCCCGAGTATTACCAAACGATTGGTTGGTTGGTTGGTTGGCTTATATTTTTCATTGGGGTTGAATACCAATCAGTTGCTCTACTTCTTCGACTGGCCAGCGCTGTCCGACCGGCCAGCAGGACGGCAGAGTTAATTTCGATGACTTCGTGAACCTCCTGAAATGAGTGCCTTGTTGCCATGGAAAGGTTTCACTCCGAATCTCGGATATGACCTCTCTCCAATAATTCGACATTGAAAAAATAAGTACGATATTCAAAGAATTCATGCTACATAACATTCATATGTCAAGGTCTCGTGCATTTGTAGGTCAAAATCATCAAACAATTTGGGTTTTGCAACATTTTTGGAGGCTCATTGGCAAACAGAGCAAAATCATTACCATTATTATCATCATTATCACCATTATCACCATCATCACCATCATTACCGTCATCACCAACATCAACCATCATCATCATCATCACCATCACCATCACCATCATCATCATCATCATCACCACCACCGTCACCATCATCATGATCATCATCGTCATCATCATCGCCATCACCATCATCATCATCAACAACATCATCATCATTATCATCACCAACATCACCATCACCACCACCACCACCACATCACCATCACCATCATCATCATCATCATCACCGTCATCATCACCATCATCACCATCACCATCACCATCACCATCAACAACATCATCACGATCATCATCATCGACATCATTCACAACAACAATAACATTATTGTCATTATTATTATCATTTTTAATATAACCACCACTACCATCACCATCATTATCACCACGACCACCACCACTACTACCATCACCATTACGATCATTATTGTCGACACTATTATCATCATCATCATCATTATTACATTTTCACCATTATTATAATATATATCATTATCATTATAATATTTTTTAATTTCTAATATATATATATATATATATGATTCTTATTTCTATTATCATGATAGATATTATTAAAAATATTATTATATATATAATTATCGAAATTACTATTTTTTTATTGTCAATGATCATATTAATATTAAAATATTGAAATTAGATATATTAAATATATTAATTTTATTAAGATATGTTTTTATTCTAGATATAAATTTATTATTTATATTTATGAAAAAAATAGTTAAATATATCTATATAGTAATCTTAAAAAATATACTATAATTAATTTTGTTTATTATATTTTATACACCTAAATATACTTTTTTAAATTCATATTAGATTAAATTTAGTTTATTAAATTACATATTTTTTTAATTAATAATATTTAATTACATAGATTATAAATTATTATAATATTATAATATTTATATTTTAAAAAAAGATAATTTTAATAACTAAATTAAAAATTAATTTAAAAAAAAAAAAACATATTATTTTTTAATTTAAAAAAAATAGTTATTACATAAATCGCAAACGGATGCGGTGCGTTTTCCGTGTGCGCGACGCGGATCCGGTAACCTCTATTTCCGAGCGACTCTTTGCGAAGATTCGTCTATTCATGAAATTTTCCCCAATTTCTCCCGAAAATTGGAGTAAAAATCTCAATTTTTCCCGAAAATTCGTGATTTTACCTCTTTCAAATACAGTCAATTTTTCCCGAAAATTCGACGTTGTGTTTTTTTCAGGTTTAGAGTTTTCGCGATTTTTCTCCGAAAATTGGACGTTTTTTTGGGCGACGTAACCTGGACTCTACCACTACGCGATTTACCTGCGCTCCATCGATTCCCCCCTTGATCCATTTTCGACAACTTGCTCGGCATTATGTTTCTACGAGCATTTCGGATGTACAATTTCCCAATGCTGACTTTCGCGCTTTTTGCTTGGGGCCTTCGCATACTTGTCAACAGATTCCTTTTCGCTTCTTGATCAACAGGTTCATGTTACAAGTGGATGATGTTCGATCATGGTAGATGATGGTCAGTAATAGTGGATAATGGATGATGGTGGATAATGGTGCCTGATGCTGGACGACGCTGCTCAATGGTGGATAAGGCGAATCTTGGTACATGATGCTGGGGAATGGTGGATGATGGTGGGTGATGCTGGATCATCGTAGCCGATGGTCGAGGATGGTGGATGATGTACATGGTGAAGAATGATGCCGGATATTGGTAGATGATGGTGCATGATGGTGCGTAATGATAGATGGTGGTAGATAACGGGAGATGGTGCGTAAGGGGGCGTCAATGGTGGATGATCGTGGATGGTCGTAGATGATGGTGGATGATGGCGGATGATCGTGTATGATGGTGGATGATCATAGAACATGTTGGATGATGGTAGATGATGGTCGGTGATGTTGGATGATGGTGGATTTTGGTCGGTGATGGGAGATGGTGCGTGAGGGGGCGTAAATTGTGATTGATCGCGGAAGGTCGTGGATGATGGTGGATGATCGTGTATGATGGTGGTAGATGATGGGAGATGGTGTGTAAGGGGGCGTAAATGGTGGATGATCGTGGTTTGATGGGAGGTGGTGCGTAAGGGGGGCGTCAATGGTGGATGATCGTGGATGGTCGTAGATGATGGTGGATGATGGCGGATGATCGTGTATGATGGTTGATGATCATTGAACATGTTGGATGATGGTAGATGATGGTCGGTGATGTTGGATGATGGTGGATTTTGGTCGGTGATGGGAGATGGTGTGTGAGGGGGCGTAAATTGTGATTGATCGCGGAAGGTCGTGGATGATGGTTCATGATCGTGTATGATGGTGGTAGATGATGGGAGATGGTGTGAGAGGGGGAGTAAGTGGTGGATGATGGTGGATTGATGGGAGGTGGTGCGTAAGGGGGCGTAAATGGTGGATGTTCGTGGATGGTCGTAGATGATGATGGATGATGGTGGGTAATTGTGTATGATGGTGGATGATGATAGATTATGTTGGTCGATGGTAAATAATGGTTTGCGATATTGGATGCTGGTGGATAATGGTCGGTAATGGGAGATGGTGTGTGAGGGGCATAAATGGCGATTGATCGTGGATGGTCATGGAAGGAATGTGGATTATGGTGGATGATTGTGTATGATGGTGGTAGATGATGGGAGATGGTGCGTAAGGGGACGTAAATGGTGAATGGTTATAAATAATGGGAGATGGTGTGGTAGGGGGCATAAATAAATAATGAAAGATGGTGTATAAGGGTGTATTTATGGTGGATGTCGTGGATGGTTTATACATGATGATAGATAATGGAGGATAATTGTGTATGATGGTGGATGATCATAGATTATGTTGGATAATGGTAGATGGTTGGTAACGTTGGATGATGGTAGTTGATGGTTGGTAGTTTTGGGTGATGGTGGGTGATGGGCGTAATGGGAGATGGTATGAAAGGGGTATAAATGGTGATTGATTGTGGTTGATTATGGATAATTAAAGATAAAAATGGATAAATATATTTAATGGAGGTAAATAATGGGAGATGGTGTATAAGGGTATAAAAATGGTGGGTGTTGTGGATATTTGTAGATGATGATGGATTATGGTCGATGATCGTGTATGATGGTGGATGGTAATAGTTTATGTTGGGTGGTGGTAGTTGATGGTTTGTGATGTTGGATGATGTGGGTTAATGGTCGGTAATGGAAGATGGTATTTAAGGGGTTATGAATGGTAATTAATTTAGGATAATTATAGATAATTAAATATAATGGTAAAAAATAATAAAAAAATATATATTTAGAAAAAATATATGTAAAAAATAATTTTTAAATAATATAATTTTTAATTTATTTTATTTAATTTATATTTTTTTAATAATATAAATATTATATTTTTTTTAAAAAAAATATTTTTTTTCTATTATTAATTTTTTGTAAATATATATATTTATTATTTATTATTTAAAAAAATAAATATAGATTATTTTAATATAATATT
>VSDK01007919.1:207228-222914 GCA_009767595.1 Symbiodinium kawagutii | reverse complement strand
TATTTAATTTATTTATATATTTATATATATTTAAAAAATAATATTTAATTTTTTATTTAAATATATAAATTAAATAATCTAAATTAAAAAATAAATATCTAAAATTAAATATTTAATAAAATTTAAAATTAATAATTTAAAAAAATACAACATTATAAATAATATATTAACTAAAGCCGGCCGATTTCTATCGATCGGGATTCGTAATAATTATCTTATATAAATTTATTTTAGAATATTCTAAGTCTCTAAGTTTAGATTTGATTTTTAAGTCCATATCAGATTTCAGATTGGTATTGCCTATAATCGATTCAGATAGTAGGGAAGGGAAAGATCTATGTGAGGACTCAGGCGTTGCATCTCCTGGAATGGGATCTTGGAATTGCTGGGGAAATTTCCTGAGGAAAATGGCCATCTTTCAGGGGATTTATAGGGATTCACAGGGGTTATAACCATCGATCATGGCTAATAATGGTGCCCCCAGTTATCATCCTTATTAATGCAGCATTTATAGTCAATGGACCAACCATTTCTGGGTTTTTGAGAAACATCACACCGTACGAAATTGTAGGGAGATATGTGGTGGATATCTGTGGTATATCCATCTCATACTTAAAAGAAAGGTTTAGTTATCGAAGTTTGTGGATAAATGTGAGATTGATTGTATATTTAGGAATGGGATAATTTGTGGTAATGCACAAGTAATTCAATCCGTGGCTTCACCATGGGCAAAACAGCATTTGCAGTAATTGATTTCTGCTTCGTTGTTCTTTGAGAATTGCTGGCAAAAGATGGTATTGCTTCGTTGATGTTAACATTGTCATGATATCTGAATCGTCACTGAGACTGAAGTGCCCAGTGATTGTAAGTCAGTAGTCCATCCCTGGGCTCAAGGTTTGCAACTAGACAATTTGTGTTGGCTTTTTGTTGGATGATAACTTGAGTGATCACTGTTACTCTAGTGATGAAGCGGTGGATCGAGAACATTATCCAATTGTTGGTGTTGCTGCACTCCGGTTTTGTCTGCGCGTTTCTCTCCCGATGACGAGTAATGATGATGATGGTTAATTGAGGGTTCATATTTTGGTCCCTCTCCTAACTTGCAACTCTTGGTTCAATCTTACTTGTTTGACCAGTGTGTGGAAACCCCACTGACTGGAAAGGATATGCGTATGTCATAAGTCAATAATGATGAGCAGAGTGGAAATCATATCCCCACAATGGTTGCTTCTCATCGCATCTGTAACATCAATTGATGACCCGCCAAATAATGAGTGGTTCAAAGCAAGAACTGCTGTGAAAGATCCTCCGCTCCAGGTAGCGCCGTGCCCAAAGTCCTAATCATAAGTGTCTAATCCATCATATATGTAATTCAATAACTAGACCTCTGTGCGCGCATATATACATATATATATATAGTATACTGCATCAACATGTGCATGCGTACGTTCCGTACCTCAATTCAAACAAACATCCATGTGACATACATTACATATGAACACCACACTAACTTGGATTAGACTATATTACTCTAAATTACACTACATTACACTACACTACATTGCATTACACTTGATGCGCATGTCCATCTGCACTGGAATCATTACTGCTGCGCATGTTGGCTGCATGTGCTGATCTCGGATCGGCGCTCCGCAATAGCAGCTCGCGCGAAAGGTTCAGCACCCAGCTTGAGGTAGCTCCGTTCCTCAGATGCGCTGCTGCACACTGGAAATTGAGGGCTTACCAGCAATTGCTCAAGCAGCAGTTGCACCTTATAGCACCTCATGAACCATCTTTTGACCTCCCACGGGTCATCATTTACGCAGTGTCACCCGCCACAACTCGATCAATGTCCGTCACTCCGGGGATCGCACCCTTTTGGCCAGAAAGCCCAAAGGATCATCGTAGCGATAAGCGAGAAAGCTCTCAGCCAGCGCCTTTGGCCAGTTGACCCATGGAAACCATGACCTGGTGCATGGATAACCGCAATGTCCTCCAGCCAATGCTAAGGGCCTGGATTCAAACCTGAATCCAGACATCACACACAAGATTTGACAATCAGCTTGCAGCATTTTTGATGCTGACCCTCGCATTGGCCTGCTATTTGCAACATTTGGGAGCTTAGCTTCTATGGGTACGCTATTTGCAGCATTCTGGGGCTTTATGAATTGGATGCACATCTATATGTTTTTCGTCTTTTATATATGCACTGTCGCTTTGCAACCTACACACTTTTTTTACTACCTATATACCGACCTGTGTGCCCACTTATCTACCAACTTGTTACATGAATACACGTATACAGAACCTAGATACTACCGGGGTATGGACTGGACCGCGGTGAATCACCGACATTGGATAGAAACGGCAATGAGGGTGGATATATAATGGACCATAGTCTGGTTGTGAAACGGTTCAATTGTAAGCATATAACATACAACCGCGATTATAATCTGGAGCAATGGTTGACCATATCATTGATCACAGCAATGTTTAATGATGAAGCATGGCTGACAAGAAGAATGAGAATCGTGAAGATGGTTAGTCTTGATTTATCATTACCTTGCCAATGTGTTATTCAAAAATGATCAGCGATGGCTGATTCATGATCAATCCTGGTGGGTGTTGTGAATAGTAGCGAATGGTGCTTGATAGGGACTATTAGTAGCTGAAACTTTTTCGGCGTGGCTGCTCAGGAATAGTTGCTAACAATTCTTGATAGCTGCCAACAACGCTTAATGGCTTGTCCATTGCAAGTTGCAAGCATGTTGCACAAAGGTGTGGGCTGGTTAGGGGAGGCATTTCAGCAACTGTTCCTCCATTGTCCAAGTAGCTACCAGGATCGTCTGTAAATATCTTCATGACATTGCACTTCCTTAGGAAATCCTTGGTCAAGAATGGTTAGACATTATTGATCATTTCTTTGTCATGAAGAATTCACATGGTAGTTCTTGGCTTGATTCAGCAGGCTGGTGGCAGAATCATTTGCAACTCAAACCATTGGGACACACTGGGAAACAACACCCCCCAGGGAGTTGCAACCTATGAATGCCAATTCTGTCGGAAAAGAATCTATCCAAAAGCATCGGGATTGCCACCAACTCACCCTTTGCCTCAGCCATTGATAGTCATAAGACGTAGGAACAACCTATACTTGCTACTTGGGGTGGCTGTGCCCCAAGCATAGCAACTGCTGATTTGGAGGTGAACCTCATGGATTCGGGGACCTCCGGTCCATGATGATCAGCTTGTGCTGTCTCATGGCCAGATCTCCATAGAACACCGGCCTATCTTCCAGCCTGCCAAACTAAGGATGGAGCTCACAGGTCATCCCAGGTTTTTTTTCGCCATTTTTTGAGGAGAAAAACAGCCTTGAGGAGAGGCCATCTAGGCATTCAGCCAATGATCAACAGGATTTTATCTGATTGGTGGCTGTAGGCTATAAGCCATCCCCACAATATGCGCAAGTCAATCAACCGACCATCCCAAATATTGGAGAAAACAAAAATGTTGATCGAACCACCAACCATTAGACCGTTCTTGTTGGTGACTATCCCCTATCATTAACTGTTATCGTTGGTCTTAGCCATTCTCCTCTATACGTAACCCCTTTTTCATTTAACCACTATTCACCACAGTTATATAACCACTATTAAGCATAGTTAACCACTATTAACCATAGTTAATGACTATTGACCACACAGTTAACCACCATTGACCACAGTTAACCATAGAAACTCCAGTGAAGCATAGCAACATCCCATGGTGATACGACTCCTGCAGCTTTTTCGCGCGGCGCCTCCACTCCAGGGTTTCGGATGAGGTTGCCGGGCCTCACGAAGCAAGGCGCAAGGCCGCAACATCGACGAAGACATGGCGGGAAGTCTGCAGCCCTCAGCACCAGTATCAATCATAGATGACTAGCAGTGATTGTAGTGGCTAATGATTGATTGTAGTGGTGGTTAATCATGGTTGACTTAAAATTTTATCAAATCATGACTAATCATGGGTAATAGTGGTGGCTAATAGTGATACTGATTGATAGTGATGGTTAATGGTGATGGTCAATCATGATTTAGAGTGGTAAATAAGATCAAAGTGGTTAGTCATGGTTGACTTAATAAGGGCTATTCCCAGCCCTGATCACTATTCGACCACCACTACTATCACTATTAACCACCCTTATTAACCTTGATCATGATTGATAGTGGTGGTTAATCTTGATTAATAGTGGTTAACATGGACAGTAGCTAATCAATCAATCATGATGGTTAATCTTGTAATGGCTAATCATGATTGATAGTGGTGGTTAATGGTAATGGTAGTGGCTAATCATGGTTGACTAGCCACAACCATCATTGCAATGGCTAATCATGATTGACTCATATGGCTAATTACATGTTTGCAATGATTAGCCATTATAATGATGAGTCAATCATGATTGATAGTGGCTCTTAATGATTATCAACAATACATGATGGTTGACGTAAACCACTCATCGTTGTAATGGCTAATCATGGTTGATAGTGATGGTCAATCATGACTATGAATCATGGTACGCTGTCAACAACGATTGCTATCAACCATAAATAGACATCATTGCTAAACATGATCAACCACGATGAATCAGCAGTAGTAACGCTTGTAAGTCATGATCAAACCAGTACTAGGTACAAACAATCCTTCAGTACCGATCGGGAAAAGAAACGGCTGATCCGCATGACTCTGTATTCAGCATCAGTACCAACTCAGTGTTCACCATGGGCGCAAAGTTCTGATCTCTTTTTGTGCTCGAATGTTCCGTCGTATGTAGTACATGAAAGGCATGATATCATCAACATCGATACATCGATACATCGACGCACAAGTCAAGATGTTGCACACAGGCATCATGAACCATCATCATTCGCCATCATTATCCATCATCAGCCATCATGAATCTTCATTGTAAATAACCCCCAAACCTTGAGACGCACCCACAGAGCAGGAAGACATGTGCCCTCCATTGCACCATTTAAGGTTGCAACATGTTTCCATTTCTATGCTTGACCAGCATCTAGTATAGAAATTGAGTACATTTCCTATTATCATCTTCAAGGGGACCCTACTATCATCGAGTATACTACTGTAGTCTCAACTCAGAATATATAACCCAAACTGGGAAACCAGTTTCGGAGGTTCACAGTTGGCCACACGTCGCTGCGGCTCCCCCTTGAGGCTCACACAAGGTCTCGTTCAGGTATTTGCGGAGCTCCACTCGATCTAGGCATCAACAAAATAGCAATGGTCTATCGCGCTTTAATGGAGTGTAAGCAAACCATCTCTAATTGGGCATCGCAGCAATCTTCAATGAAGTGTCACCAACCAATATTCAGTAATTAAGGTCTCACCTGATACCATCCGGTACAACCAACAAACCATCTCAGTAGAATGATTGCCAAGCCTTGCCAAAGTCCCGGGTTCAGGAGCCATACTCAAGGGAAAAGGCCACAACAGAACCAAAGCTGAATCTATTTCAAACTTACAACATCTTATAATAATCGAAATTTGCTCTAGAAAACAGCCGAGCATGGGTTCCAAATATGCTCCAAAACAACAGGTTCGATTGGTTTCTACGCAACAAAGTGGATCGTTCATGATCATTCTCCGATTCGACCCGCCAATTGGGTCAGAATTACCTTGAATAACCGGTAACAACCATCATCAGCCACCAGTCCCAACCACTACTGACCATCGAGTTACATGGGCGTTTATCAAAATAGGCGAACCCCCAAATCATCCATCATTATATAATCATTTCTCGCCATAAATCAACATAAACCAACCATCTTTAGGGCTTCCAACCATGACTTGCGAGGTCCCATCACCAACCGCGGTGCCATGCGCGCTGCCAAGCTTCCCAGTAGGATCAATCGGGTGTAGTCCAAGACCCGTAGGCCGAAGGGCTGCGCCCTGAGGAGCCTCACTGGCAGGTCGATTGACAGGTCATCTGCCACTCAGGGATGAAGTTCCAGCAGGTCAACCGAAATTGGTGCAACTGAACTTCAATGAATCTATCAACAAACAGCAAGTTGCGAGAGTGCAACTCTAATTCTTGCATCCCATATTCGCATCCATCTTGGTAGGTTGCACTAGGGGACCAGTGGCTAATTTTCTAGCATCACAGAGAGACTATATGAGCTGGGTACGACACTATGCTTTACATTATTGCTGGTTGGTATTGCTTGTGATAGCTATGATCTCTGGTTGTCATTGCTTGTAACAGCCAAAAGTGCTGCCTACTACTGCCAATAATAGCTGTTCTTGCTTACTATCGTGTCTCTTACTATTTCTGAGCTAGATGTTTGCAAGTAGCATTGCTTATGAGCTCAAACTCACATGAAGTCTGCTAAGTATTGCTATCATAAGTATACTTGCTACTACTCACTACCATTTGATCAGGGCGCTCCCGGCAGCTCCAAATCGCTCCACCCTTGGGATCTTGGGACAACCCCTGGCTCCAAGCAGCTCCCTCCTAACCAGCCGTCTCACGTGAGCAGCACCAAGCCACGGAAACCACGCCACCAAATGAGCAAAGACCAGTCCCGAGGGGCCTGGCGTGCACAGCGGTTCCACAGGTTCCACCGGTTCCACTGGACACCTTCTGAGGGTCAAGAAGTTCCACCAGTTCCTAGTAGAGCAGGCTTAGTGATGGTCAATCCCAACATCGGAACACGAACCAACCTTCGACCAAGTGCATAATTCTGGGATGAGTTGGCAGTAAGCACAACGATCAGGCCAAAGCTTAGTTGACAGTCAGAAGTGGTTTGAAATGGTAAAGATTTGTTCGCCCCGATGGGCATTCTGACGGAAGTTTCATCCGGGAAACAAGTCATCAGTCAATGTCAACAACCATCATCATCCTCATCACTATTGCTGTTATCCTGATGATCATTACCATTCTGACCTCACGCAGGATCTTTCTCCATTTGTGCATTTAAAGGGAAACAAAATCTCTCAAAGGAGATCCGTCGGAAAATTTTACCACTACCCTTTGGGTACTGTAAACTAACATGGCAATAGAAAAACCATCCATTTCATAGGAAAACCCCAGGAATATCATCCAAGTTATGGATCTTATGGTGGATTTTCCAATGGTTTGGTAGCCGATCTCCCTTGCACAGCCTCTCGGATCGCCTCGTCTTCCCCCCACCAGGTGCGCTCGGCTCAGCCAAAATCGTTGGATCCCGCGCATTGGAGGATCGTGACTGGCACGGGTGCCCGGTAGGGTCTCCAGTGCGTGGATGAAACCCGTGGGTTTAAACACAGCTGGTCGGTGGCTGAACCCCTCTGAAAAATATGCGCAGGTCAATCAACCACCGTACATGTATGCGAATAGTGAACTCAATGTTAATAAAACATAATAAAACCACCAGCTAGTTGCTGTTTAACCATTATTGTTGCTTCTTTTCCCCTACATCCCCTACTATTAGCCATTATAATCCCCTGCAAACCACCAAGTAGTTACAGCTGAGAAGCTGGAGATGGGTCAAACCTCCAAGCCTCTAAGTCTTGAGTAAATAAAGTAAACCCGTACATGGAAATTTGTGCCCAGAGAACATTGCAAATCTTAGAACAAGAACAAGAACAAGAACAACAACAACAACAACAACAACAACAACAACAACAACAACAACCACAACCACAACCACAACCACAACCACAACCAACAACCACAACGAAGTTGCGCAGTGACACTAGTCACATGGAAAATCAAAACTCAGGCGCGGATGCCCTCCCCATCCATCCCTGCTCGGGCATGCCTGAAGTCGGCCAATTCGAAGGCTCGGAGCATCTGATGATACCAGCACTCCTTGCCTCACACCCCAGGATCCCCAGCCCATTGGTACCGCAGGTTTGATGTACAACATGGAGAATGCAAGTGCCACACCTGGGATTGGCTCCTTCATCAACCAAAGCATGATTGAACCCAGCTGTTTTTCGCGGGTTGTCATCATTCATTGACACATTGGTTGTTTTCAGGTTCCCAGAACTTACAACATGTTACAACATGCTAAATATCCAGGCAATACATTCAATAGTGGAAACGGTGTTGTGCCCCGCGCTGATTGGAGTTTCTCCTGTCAGACAATCTTGTCTCAGCCGATCGATGTCGAACAGCCCAAAATTTTGGCCACATTTTGGGGATGTTCTACCAGGCATTTGACCACCAATCTCAAATGGTTTGTTTTCAGCTCTCCGCAAGTTTCTCAGCGATGTTGGCCGACCTGAAGGCCGCACTGCGGCTCACAAAATGCGCATTGCTTCTAAAGGACTTCATAAAATGCGCCGGCCATGCCACCTTCTTCGCCTAGTCGAGGCTCACCATTTCTTCTTGCTGATCTCCAAGGTGCCATAGAGTTCCAGTCCCCTCGTCACCACACTACGTTGGGGGTCACGATAGAAAACCACTTGCATCAGTTGGCACGCCTGGATTGATTCTCCCAGGCTGACTGTCATGGACCTCCACCCGCCCGTCAGAGGTTGAGGAGTCCACTGGGGCTGCAGCTCATTGCCAAGCCAATTGCTGTTGGCTGTGCCATCACGCTTGACCTCAAAGACAGGCTGACCGTCATAGTTCCTGACTTGGAAACGACAATGAGATGGTTTGAGGCGCATGCGCGGTCCTAAATCAATCTTGAACCAGGTTGTGCCCCATGAGGGCAAATCCTCATGGTGAATGACCAGAGGAATGGATGGATCAGCTTCCAACAGGACATCTATCGGTGCATCATTATAGTTGCATGAAACCAAAATGTGCACCTGGTCCTTCGCAGGACTTGCATAACTAGTTGTGCCAAACTTGGTGCCCAAAGCTCTGAAAATCCCAGGACAACCTGGATCATCTGCCCGGTACTCGCACACGTGAACTTCTTTGTCATAGCAGCTTCGGGGCGAAAGCCGCATCTTCCATGGATGCTCAGATACTCCATTCTGCCGCAGAAACTTCTCCAAGGCGGCATCGCCTTTGTCTTGGCAGACACGTGTCCACATGTTGCTGATGCCGAAGTATAGAGACAGAAAGCCATCCGTTTGTGTCTTAACCAACTCCAAGAGACTTTGCATCTCGAAGAGGCACTTGGGCGACAGATAAGCGAAACGGCACCTCTTCCAAATCTGAACCATGTCAGCTCGAGGCAAAACTGCCTGCAACTTGCAGATTTCATAGAAGACATCATCTTCGGATTCAACTGCCAAATCTGCCCTGTCCAAAAGCTCGCAGAGTACTTGGCAGGCATCTCCATGAAAGATGTCCACTAAATCCTGGTGAAGTTTGACGATGTCCATGGTCTTGAACTTGACTGCTCGCAGAGACAATGCTGCTTCCCTGCACTTTGGTTCTTGGATAATACCAATTTTGAACACGGTGGCTGCATCTTCATCTGTAAAGCTGCGAGCGTTGCAGACGATGACCTCGGAAAGCTTGAGGAGGCATCGCTCTGGGTTCACACAACCGCAACGCAAATGGCCAGCAATGAGACGTGTGATGACTTGGCTGGGTGGAGCCATTGGCAGCACCATTCTCAGGAGAGCGCAATTTCCTTGCAACATGTTGACTCTCTCTTCCTCCAGCAAAGATAGTCGTTGTGCAATTGCTACTGAGCAATTCATGTCCAAAGTGCTCATGAAGTTTGTCCTCTGATCCCAAGGTCCAAGGCCTGTGCTGTCGTGCAGAAGTTGTACTGCAATGTCTACATCAAAACAATCGCAAGCATCGATTGCTGCCTTGACGGTGTCGAGCAGCTTCTCATCGACGTCGAAAACTAGAAGCGAATGACAAACTTTCAGGAACTTGATCACGGTGTTGGCATCAAGAACCAGTTTCTGCAAAGCCCTTTCTGCATCTGGTTCATAACAATAGTCCAGAAACATGTTCACAATTTGGGGCGTGAGACACCAAGCATCCTCCTTGAATATTTTGCCCAGGTCAGCATCGCCCTCCGTCCAGTTCTGCAACATGGCTTCCAACACGGGACTGTTCTGGGCCAACTGTGCCTTGTTCACCCGGTACACCTGGTCCCCGCAGCGCAACTCCAAATCGAAGAACATGCTTTTGTTGCGGTTGAAAGGCATGGCTTCAGGTCGTACAACACCAAGAAAACGAATCGGTCTCTCTGATCTACCAACAAAAAGGCATCCTGCTTAAGGTGGCATTCAATCATCTTTCCCGCAAAATGTTCGAGTACAGGTTGGTGAATTCATTAGCAAGAAAAATGTGTTACCAAGTTTTACAATCATGGTTACAATCATGGTCAACGCATCAAGTTTCCATACAAACGTCGGATCATCACCTGTTTTGCTCGAGCTTGGACCACCACGGCCACACCAGGACTTTCTGCAGAAGCTTGTCGGGCAAAGCGGAAGTATGCCAGGCACCGCTGAGCTAAGTCTTAAGTTCTTGGAAGATGGTAGAAGAGTGAAAGGCACATCATTAGATCAAGCCTAAAGTTCTTAAGTGAAAGTCTTAAGTTCAACCTAAAGATTCACATCAAAAGTTATTCACACTCGTTAGCTGCCTGTTTCAGAAAAGATGCTGTCACCAACAACATGGCACTGCTGGCAAAACTGCAGCGACAATCTCAGGTTCGACCCTTCGAGCACAAACCACAAATTGGAACTGAAATCATGAAAGGGGTCCAACCAACCGACAATTGGCAACACATGGTACTGTACACCACGTTCAGCTGCTCATTCCTTGAATAAAGTGAAAACATTTCTTTGAAGATGAAATATGCGCTCAATGTTTTGAAACCATTTCAGCACCACACTGCCCAAACCACGAGTGTGGCATAGTTAATTGGTGTTGCTGTAGTATCCAATTTGATGATGTGACAGCCCACGAAAAACTTTCTTTGACGTGTTGACAACGCACTCTCGACTGACATAGGAAACCACAGGAACCACATCAGCAAAACATTCTTGGAAAAGGTCACCGCAAACCAAAACCGGAAACTCAACACATGGAGATGCCGGCCCGGCGGGGACTATCGCAGGGGAACGGGATACACTCTGTGTTCCTTACAAACAGCTCCTGTGTTCACCACCATTTGGAGTGATACAAAGGCTCTTGGATTGCAAAAGACTTGCGCTTTATGAACATTTGGAACACGGCTGTATGCTTGGTTGTCATGATTCATGATGACCATTTTCCAATGTTTGCAGACACAAACCCAACCTCTTCAAAAAGGTTTGGTCGAAAAAGGATCGGCAGATTTGCCAGCGTTTTGGGATCGAAGCGTTCCAAGCAAATGGCACCATGTAAATTTGAAACACGCGGGACATTTTTTCTTTTGGAACTACATTGATGCTTGAAACCTTTGTCTTTCACGCCACATTTCACACCCACTGGACTTGAAAGTTGTTATAATGGATGGCCGCCAGAGACATAATAAGCTCAAGTGCTACTATCCCCAAAAACGTGAAAATCTCCGCACTTTTTCAAACTGTGGCCATGCAAGAACTTGATCACGGAGACACCTTTGGAACCCCCACCGGTATCTGCACCTGAACCTTGCGGAACTGGACTCGGTTTCTCCCCCGGAACCTTCCAGAACGTTCCGGCCCGTAATTCGACTTGTGCACCAGAACCTGCCTTCCGGAACCGAACGAGATATTTGCCCCCGGAGTTTTCTGCAAATTTGTAGACCCCATACAGGTCTCTGCACCGGAAGCGGGACCTCCTCCAGAACTTTTGTGCTGCAACAATGACATGGTCTTTGGGTTTCTTCAATATGCATTGGTTTGTTGCCAATAAACCAGCCAGCAGCAGCTGCTGCCAATCCAGGCCTGGTTGAACGGCCAACCAACAAGCAAAAAATTACGCCAGCACAGACCCCAGATTTTCCAGAGCAGTATCATCCCCATTATTGATGGTTGCCTGCCATGTTTTGATGATTACTTGCCATGTAATGATGGTCACTAACTAACCATTCTTAATTAACCATTATTCACCATTATTCACCACTATTCACCATCGTTATTGATGGTTAGGTATCCTAATACTTGTCATGTATAGATGGTTTCAAACCATTCCTAACCATTATTCACCATCCAGATCGCACGTCGTGTGCCCCCAGTTACGCATTTCGCTCGTGCTTCATCGGCCAAGCTGCAGAGGGCCAAGCTGACATTGGACATGGGAAAACCTGAGGCTGCGACCCCGGGTACGCGCACGCGTGGGCCCCAATGCATTGCAAAGGAAATGAAATGTGGTGGTTTCATAAAATAGGGAACTCCGCTCCCCAATCATCCATTAGTAATAATTTTCAATCATAAACCAACCATTTTTGGGGCTCGATATGTTTTGAAACCACCACATGATGATACGCGTGAGATCGCGTGAGTCAAAATCATCGATCTGTACCGGTATCGATCAACACAAGATGTATCCAAACAGTTCAAAACATATCCAAAGAACAAATTATAATCCAGGGATATGGAACGACATTCGAAAATCAAAGATTTCAATGTAGACATAAAGTATGACAATACTACATATGGCTATGGGTCAAAACCCTGTACCCCTTGTTCCCCTATCATTAACCATTGTTTTCCTTATATTTTTTGTTGGTTGCTATCCCCTATTATTGTTGGTTAACATTGACCCATAGCCATATGGGAAGCGCTTGCAAAGCACAAAGCCTCGCTATAACCGAAGCTTCTCTACAGGAAAGCGTGCCCCAAAGAGATCGCCGGTGCTTCACTAGGATGCCTCCCAAAAGGAAGGCATTCTCTAACACATTTTGCTAGAAAAGCCGCAAATGATCTAAGACAAAAAGCGTTAGCAATGGCAAGAATCACGGCCAACACACATGTGTGTGTGTGTTAGAAGAAAAGGTGCAAAGATGTAGCAAATCCCAAATATGGGTGGTTTATTCATATGGATCTAGCATTGCCTGTGGATCTCCATCTTTGCTACGATACTTAGATGTTCCATAGAGATTCATCTTTCCATCCTACCATGGATGAGGTACTTTCCATAGAGATTCATCTTAGTAAAGTTCCATCTATACCATCTGAGGCACTTTACGAAGATGTTAGATGGATGGTCCTTCAGCCATCTAACCCACGACCCGTCGCTCCTACGTATCGCTCCAATCTCCTGCCGGGTCACCATCATCAACTTCATAACCATGATAATTATACCATGTTCATTGTCAATGCTTCAGCACCATGATCATTTTGAACCAATGATTGCGGAGCACACATGTGGACATGGGTGTAGCATGGTATAATGGGTGATGAAATCATGGTTGATCGCCATCACCATATAAACCACATGTTTTCCCTATAAAATCCCATGGTTTCCCTTTACAATGCAACGGTTTCCCTATGAAATCCCACCATCTCCATCCGTCATGATCCTGTTTCCCCTGGATCCAGTCATTGCCGCCATGACGTCTGCGCCCCACAGCACCGAGCAACAGTGGGCTCGATGGCGGTACAAGGCAAAGGCCACGATGTCGGGGCGTAGGCCCGATCTCTGTCGCATTTCCAGGTATTTAGAAACCTCGAGACTTGGCAGATTGTTCCATGTCACATGTCAATCATCAACAATCATGGTTATAACCATGATAAATCACAGGTTTAGGTAAATAATGGCTATTAGCGTCATTATAATCACATGTCCACGAAATTCTGGGATGTTGCTTTGGTTCTCTGTCCACACATGTGGGAATTTTCAGATAGCGATATCCAACGTTGCAGGGTCTGCAGTGTTCAAGGAATGCGAAAATAGGATTTGCCAGAAACAGATCGGCATTGTGTTTTCTTAAAAATTTCTTGGAGATTACTTGCAATGTAAACAAAGAAAATCATGCCAAATGGAAATCAAAGTACTGCCATCATATCACCCTGATTTCTCTTCAGCATTGCCCATGTACCGGCTCATGCCAGCGGTCCTCTGGAGGGAAAATTCCCTGTAGAAGGTACCGGTAAATCTGAATCTGGTTGGTGGTTTCAACACCTCTGAAACCATTAGTTAATCAAAGAACTATTTCAAATCGTAGGGAAAATAAGAAATGCTTAAAAATTCTAAAACCACCAGCTAGAGAACATATGTAAACATGGGAGGTTTTCCATTGCCAGGTTAAACTATACACTAGCATTGGTTCGCTTCAAGGTTCCCCCCACCGTTACGAGGACACCATGGCTGCCAATTGTGAACCACTCGAATCGTTGGGTCAAAGAGCATCAGGATGAAACTGGTGGCTACCAGCACTACGTAGCAATGTATTTTGGCAATTCCGCATGGGAAGTGGGTACCAGCAAACGAGGAGGTGTCAAGGTCTTATGATGGAACAAGGGCATGAAATTGAACCCAGCCAAACCCACCAGTTTGACATAAATATCAATGTAATCATTGTATGCACCTGAATAATGAGTCGTGTTCACCCTAGCCAGCCGAACACTGAACACTTACAGGCAAGTCTCCACCTACCAAAACCACCGGGGGTCTAACTGGCATACACGGCCAGCAACAGGGCGACCTGTGACCCGATTCTGATCTACCTGCGGGTGATCAAACCCCTATGAGCTTGCCTATGGTCGACCAGCCCGGGTGGTTTCAGCGGTTTCTCCCCTTAAAGTCTGTACATCTCCGGATGCTTGGCATATCATGGCATGATTTTTGGAAGCAAGCCCACCATGAGATGTTTGTCGAAAAACACGAATTGTCCCTCCAAGTTGCTTGAAAAACATTGATAATCTCCTGCGCAGGTGATCCCAAGGCTGGTCTTCTGCAAAATTGAACTGCTTGTCATATGAGTTTAGTCACCAACCAGAAATTGAAACCGGTTGGTATGAGCGTTTCTCAAAATATCCCCTAAATCATGCAATATTAGTCATTTATGAAAATAAATCAACCATTTTGCGGGGTTCCCTATTCTAAGAAACCGCCATATGATCGATCCTGTCAGACTGTTGGGTGGTTCTATCTCCATGATCACAGCGCTAGCAATCGCAAGCGGCATTCACGGCTACGCTGCGGGGGTGCTTTGAAACGATGGAAATCTGTGTCTGATTGAAATGTCTCTTTCGGAGAGAGGGTTTTGTTTAGAGATTTTTCAATACGACTGGTAGTTACTTTGAGGGACTCGTAGTTTATCAAAAACCAATGATTTTAGTTGATAGGACTGGTAGTTACTTTGAGATTGACATACGACAAGATACGGCAAGATATGACACTCGAATTCCTAAACACGTGGTTTGTTCATTTGCCAGTGTGTTTGCGTGTGAGACACATCTTGGTGCAAATGTTTTCATGTGAAACATATCTCAGGGTCCGAAACTGGGTAGAGAAGAGTCTTGCCAAAAAAAGCCAATAGGCATCCAACATGCACCCAATTTACACTCAAAAACCCGTCCAGAATAGGTATATTGGTATAGCCATCCTGGAATATGTATGAAACTGGACCATCCCCAATAGGCAAATGGTTTTAATATTGGGGATACTCCTGGACTCTAGGATGCTGACTGATTGAATGGAAAGTATTCCTCCAAGTACTGATCCTCTGATCCTCCTCTGATCCTCTCCAGTTGCCGCAAAACCCCTTCCCGTCCTTGGTCAGAACCAAGCCAACCCGCGTTACCTCGGCTGCCATGGCACAGCTGTGGCACCGGCAGGCCAGCCAGGACCATGTGGGTTG
>VSDK01007919.1:181620-197913 GCA_009767595.1 Symbiodinium kawagutii | reverse complement strand
GATGATGACGATGACGATGACGATGACAATGACGATGACGATGCAATGACGATGACGATGACGATGAGGATGACGATGAGGATGATGATGATGATGATGATGATGATGATGATGATGATGATGATGATTGTTATGATTGTTATGATTGTTATGATTGTTATGATAGTGGAAAACCATCAACATGATTATCGTTATGACTCATAATTCTTAGCCATCCATAATAGCTATCACGAATAACGAAATAACCATCATCAAGCTTATTAACAAGCAACTTACGAACCAACTTCTATTAATGAACTATCTCTTCATAAGACATATATTGACCATTTTAATATATATCTTAATCACCTGTTTACCTGTAAACCAACCCCCCCACCGTCAGTAACCATCACGGCGTCAGCTTCACACCACTGGCACCTCGGGAAGAGACCAAATCTGTCGAGGCGCGGCTAGGGCCTTGACAGATCTGGGCCACCGTCAAGCAGTTGATGGATTTGGTGTTTTCAATGAAATCAATGGATTGAAATGGTTAATGGTTAATGGTTAATGGCTTAATTATTGAATGATTGGAATCAGTTCATGGTTAATGGTGTAAACAACTGATTCAGATAATGATTAATGGATGTTAATGGTTTAATCATCAAATCATCAACTGGTTAATGGTTGACTGGTTCAAACAATATGTTTGGTGTTTTTCAATCAGATCATGATTCAACCAATGGTTAATGGTTCATAAAGCTGGGGATAAGCAACAATAGTAGGGGATATGCCAACTATAGATTGTGGTTTCTCAAGCCATTGGGGACCCAAAAAATTGATGGTTTATGATTAAAAATGATTACTCATGGATGATGTAATGTAGGCGTACGCCTGTTTGTTTTCAGAAACCCCCATGTATTTGATGGTTTCAATGATATTTGATATTTTCTTTGCTCAATGGGCATGTTGTACTTGATGCATTTGATGTTTTCTATGCTCAATGGACTCAATGGGTTGATGATGGTTGATGATGGTTGATGATGGTTGATGATGGTTGATGATGGTTGATGTGTTCTATGCTCAATGGTTGATGATGTTTTCTCTTAGATTTCTGCATTCTGTTTCTGATCGAAGGAATCAACGTTTTCGGTTTTCCGTTTCCGGGGAGTGCAACGAACAGTTCTGTTTCCGGGACCAAAAGCCAGAAACGAGAAGGAGCTGGGGTATCTCATCGTGGCACAGCACATGGCATGCGGCATTGTAGCACGATGTGGGTGCAACCGGTGCTTGAAAAGAAGGACGGAAAACCTGTTTCTAGAACCGCAGCTGCTAGAATTCATGATATGCGATGAAATACGATCAACAATCATGAAGATAATATGGTAAAACCGTACAATGATGATTGTTCTCAATAGATAATGAAGATGTTAACAATCATGATTGTTATCAATATTATCAAGATTAATTATCAACAGTTAACACTCAATTTTACAGTGTTGTTGACAATGATGATAGTCTGATGATAAAAACGCTTCATCACTGAAGTCTCAGCTACAGCACAATCCGAGCCAGTCACTGAGACCCGGACGTTTCGACCAGGAGAAGGAGAGCAATCTGGACAGCAGGTGTCTATGCTTCGACACAGTCCCGCACCAAGGTGAATCCGTAGAATCCTTGGTGGCCACTGTTCCAAGCTGCGCACCGCTTCACAAATGATTTGGCTTGGATGCTTATCAAAATGTTCCAGTAAGCTCTGCAGATTTATACTTGCGCTATACCTCTTGGATCCTGTTGGATGGTCCACTGGATAATTATCAAATATTATCAACATACCAAAATTTCTACATGCTCTCCGCTGCACAAATTTTCACACCTGCAACTGGGGCACCACTCGATGTGTCGAGCTCGACCCGCTGTGATGCGCCTCCGTAAACAGCTGGTTCCGGCGGAGGGAGGCCCGGTGTTGCGGCCCTGAACCTGTGTGGCGTGGCCGCACCAGCGGAACCCCTTGGGAACCTCGCAGATTGGCTCCCGCCAAGCAGGCTGTGTGGGACACGATGTAGTGCAGATCCCGCATGAGCTCTGCAGAGTCCACGGGATGCAAAACCAAGATGCATTGCGGCAGCAAGGTCTTGTGACATCGCAGTTTTTCCACATCTTTCCATAAACAGTTGCCCCAAAGCTTCGTCTTGCCCTTCCTGAATCTCTTCCACACTCGGTGCTTGCGCCTGGTTGAGGACATCTTTGGTCCTGTGTGCTTCCAATCGTTCTTGGACCATCCGAAGGTGGCTGAGGCCAATCTGAAGGCAAACCTGGCGAGCGTGGAACTGCCAAGTCTGTAAGCTTAGGGTAGTCGAGTTCTCAACCTCAACACTGAGATAGTGCGGCAAGGACTTCATGAACTAGCCCAGTTGTTAGGTTTTCTGCTCAAGTATCCAGAACATCCCATCGGGAAGAATTTTGTCAAAGTCCGCCTGAAACATCTCCAATGGAGGTCTTCATCTTTCAAATTCAGAGAATCCATGCCAGTTTCATCCAGATTGTGTTTCTATATTACAACTATACAGCCAATACCACAGTGTCCCTCTATGACCAGTAGCGCCAGTTAGAGATTTTATGGCCAGCAACTAGAAGAAGATTCACATCACCAACCTATGGCCCATGTGGCTGTATGCTACAACCATGGCAATGTGACCAGAATAGCTCCACCATGGAGACTCCCGTCTATGATGTTACTCCAAGCCGTGTATCAGGCAGCTGCTTCGGCCATTGAAAGGTCACACTCCGACGGGGGCCACATGGCAATCACAAAGCACATCTGCCAAACAACAAGTCCCTCAACAAAAGAATGTGCGTTCAGGTTGTCATCTTGAATCATCACATGGTATGATGGAAGATCCATTTGCTAGTAGACCACGAGCTGCTTGCCAATGAATCTACCACCGACCTTATCATTGTTGATTGTTGTCACCTCCTATTAACACCCATCATCAACTATTAAAAATCATCGACCACCGTAAACATCATCAATTGACAATCATTGAAACTATTCACCATGATTCACCATCATCACCAGTCAACCGCTAACCGCCAACCAAGCATGATCAACGCTATCACAGCTTGCCCCGAAGCCGACCAGGCACCGTTCCAACAGCAGGTCATCCTCAATGAATCGCTCGGACTGGTTGGGCATCCACCGAATTCTCAGCTGGGGATCTCTCGCACGCAGCGTTGCTGCGAACACGAACTCCGTGAGGCCTGACATGCGGTTGTCGCCACCGAAGGCATAGACCAGGCCACTTTGCAGCACCGACCTCACACGGAAGCGCCCATCGGAAGGACACCGTGCCGAATCTGTTGGGCGAAACCATTGACCACTCGCACCGGCATGGCCATTTTAGAACCCTTTTGTTGGTTCGTAGCTCATGGTTGAGCAGAAACCCGTCCCTGGACTACATCCAAACCAGCCGTCACTCTGCGTCCCGTGGGATTCCGTCCCTCCAAAGAGCTATGCGGCCTCTTCAAATGTCAAGTCATCCTTTGAAATGCACCCAAGTTATTTATGTTGAGCTCTGGTAGACATATGTGTCCATCTCTCCACTATGAAGCCACCAAGATGCTCACAACGCACATACATGTGACACTCCCTGAGCTAAAGCACCAAACCGTACTGGACTCATTGTACCACAAACGCTAAGTATCCTCAGTCACGGCCAAGTCGTGGTGCGAAGCAATCGCCGTGGTGTCTATGGATGTGGGATGGGTATGGGTCAAGCTTGCTCGAGAGCTAGCTGCAAAAGCGAAAGGTGTGAATCATTGGTCACACAAACAATATCAATCTGGTTTATCAATACCTGTGCACCTATAGCTGGCTCAACAATGACTTCAATCATTCTTCATAAAGGGATACCATGGTTACATAGCAACGGTCCTTATATAGTGGCTCCACTCACCTGAAAATGTTGCCACTTGCGCCAGGCAGCAGATTTGGAATGAAGAGCCGTGTCAAGTCCATGACTGCTTTGGGCATCTCTCTTCCAATCCTTCCGCGCATCAAGGGAGCCATGGCCTTCAAGGCAGGTCGGTTCATGAAGATCCCGCGTGATGACCAGATTACTTCCAGCATGTCTCCGCCCCAGGACAGCGCTGGCATTGTCACACCTTGGCTACAGTGGTGGACCCGAAATTGGCCCAAGAAATCCTCTGCGTTGATGAACCCGAACACCAAAATCAAGGGACTGATCACCTCAAAAAGGAAGTGTTATTTATGAAGGTGCGAGCATGACTATCGATGACTATCCGATACAAAGAATCAGTCAGGGGGGTTCCGTCACAGCTGGAATCTAGCATCACCTGCAGATCTGCTAGTCTGGTGACCCCCAACCACCACCGGAGGAACGTTACTTAGCATTGGCGGAAGCTGCTGCACTGGAGTCATGCGAATGGCGATGGGTCAATGGGAATCCTCCACGATGATAACAATCCATCACCCATGCTTAATGACTAGCCAACAGAGCGGTGTTTCATCAAGATATACATTCGATAGATGTAGATAAACAAATCGATGGATGGATGGATGGATGGATGAACCAGAAGCGTCGTCACATCAGCAGCACTTGGATGCCTCCAAGCAGCCATGGTGTTCTGCGATGATGCCCCTACCCATGATGAGTGGGGCGTCGGCTGACCCTCAGCTGGTGGCAGTTGGGATCTCCAAGTGGGGATCGATCCCCAGATCCAGATTCTATGCATGGTGGTCATGGGTCCCATTTTTCGACTAGAGATGGGTGTTTCTCAAAATCATAGGGGTACCCCCAAATCGTCCAATATAACTTAATCCATGTATAGATAGTGTAAACCATCCATTTCTTGCGGTTCCTAATTCTAAGAAACCCCCGTGTAAAGCTTTGTTCATCAAGAAGGAGCCAAAATTGCGGTTTTAATGGTTGAGTAGGAAGCCACGGCGCTGGAAATGGGGTGACGACCATCCTCGCTGATGGCGAAAGGAATTTCTGTGGCCTAAGCCGAATGTAGGCAATTCCACAAACAATTGCACCACTGAACCGTGTCAAAATGGTCATCTGTAACCTGCTAGGGTCCCGATAAACCACGATGAACCATTGTCAACCATCAATCACACTAAGTCCGGAATCTACCCTTTTGGCAGGGACGTTGATGGAAAATCCCACACAATGTATAGAATTGTTTGCGCGAAGATGGAGAGAACGAAGCTTTTCCCATTGTATTGCACTTCTTCTTGCTGCTCACTGGCAATATCCTGGATTATGGTTGGTACATTGTGGACAACCATCATCATCATCACTATCACCACAACCACAACCACCACCACCAGCAGTACCAGTACCAGCATCAGCATCATCATCATCATCATCATCATCATCATCATCATCATCATCATCAGCAGCATCAGCATCAGCATCAGCATCATCATCATCATCATCATCATCATCATCATCATCATCGTGGTGGTCTATGTTCCTTGAAGACCAGTGGCAGGCTTCTGAAGCAATGAAGCGTAAGAATTCCCCGCGAGTTAGATGTTGATTCCCCTTGTCAAGGCAGCTGCTCCTTTGGGAACCCATGGATTTCCAGTTGTCGACTGCTTGGTGGTTTCAACCCCGTAGGCAAAAGTCGAAAAAGGATACATAGTCAATCAACCAACCATTCCATATATAGCGGAAAAAATCTCAAAAGTCAACCAACCCACCAAGTAGTGGGTAGTTATACCATTATTGTCAGTGATTATCTCTTATCATTGACCACTATTGCTGTTCATAGCCATTATCCCCCACAATCATTTAACCATATTCAACCACTGCTGGTGCGTTCTTGCAAATCCTGACCTCCATGCCAATGGAAAATAATATATTCAGATTCAACCACTATCAACCATGGTTCACCACCAACCATCTGAGGCTTCCCATTGTTGCAGTCGCAAGTCCGGCATTGGTCGTCCCATCTCAGCTTCGGACACCCAGCTCTGCTGGAGAGGAATTGCAACACCTCGACCACAGCGCCTGCCCGATATGTTGGCAACTTGCTGTGGTGCTGAGCCACGTCGTGCCAAGAAAATCCTGGAATTTCTTACAGCTACAAGGTGGGCCCGCTTAGTTAGCTAAGTTGGTTCACAAGTAGGGTATCTACTAGTTGGTAGATATAACCATAGTTAAATGGCTTATTAACCAAATTATAACTACACGGGGTCACCTTGTAAGCTTGTTTCCTTATCGCCATGTACTATCGCAGCATCCCAAACAAAGTAGTGCTTCACATCTGAATCCCCTCTGTCCTGGCTGGATATGGGGCCAGCTTTTGCGGACTGCAAAGATAGTGAGTCTGCGTTGAGTGTCACTTGCCCGAAGTGTTTCAATCTAAGGTTTATGGGTGAAGAATGAATCATGACAATCATATACTGTGAAGTAGTTGGTTGATATTCATGTATTCCATGTTGGACAAAACCACTGGTGATACTGGTGGTTGCTTCCCTAGCCTTCAGTATTTTTATCTTCAAAACTGTTGGAGAGGCTGCTCCTCATGCCTCTTCACCAGACCTGAGTACCCTAATGACTCAGTCGTGTTGTCGTTCCTAGTGTGTGGTTTATTTCAAGACCTAAATCAACAGTCTGAGCCCAAACATCTCCAATCAACAAAGCAACAAAGCAGGCCTTTCTTCATGGCTCTCCTGAAATCCCAAGGACATCCCAAGGACATCGCAAGGACATCGCAAGGACATCGCAAGGACATCCCAAGGACATCCCTGACCTTCGGTACCAATGGGGGAGGCCCAGGGGCAAAGTCCACAGTGCCAGAAGTCACCGTCTTCCCCACCTGTGTTGACCACTGAGTTGGCACGGAAGTAGCCGAACCAATCCTCAGTGCTGGTCGTCGATCCAGTACAACGCCGCGGTGTGATCATCAACTCATTAATGGAGATAGCCAATGCCACTATAGGACATTGTGAAGCATTACCTAGCATGATAAATCATTGATAAAGCATCATTGACCACTATTTTCACGGTTATTCACAAGCATCGTTAAACAACGTTGTTCCACTGCCCCACCAAAAAAACACGTGCCCTGTAAATCCTTACCTTGCTGCTTTGGTGCATTGCATAGTTGAACGCCTGTCACGAAAACCCAGATGCTTACTTAGTTCTTTTTGGTCTGCCTTGCTTTGATCTATGCTTCGGGCACTTCATGCGATATAGGGTATATACATATATATATATATATGTCAGTAAATGTAGTGTCCATCTTGTTCACCGTGCGCATGAATCCTTTTTTGTGACAGGTGGCACTGGTAGCGAAACTGGGGGTGCCTTCCTTATCTGGCATCCAGCGTCATTGTCCGGAGCCATTGGCACAAAGCTGTCATGCAATTTCTCCGTTTGAGTCCCTTTACATTGGACCTTTGGAGAAATCTCCTCATGTTGTACTGGCTTCAAAAGTGTTGCCAATGCAAACTCAAGCTGTTTTACATGGTCAAAGACCCCTTGTAGCTGGGATTGTTGCTGTGCTGTCCGGCACTCTGCATCCTCTTCCAAGTGCTGAAAAACGGTCTCCATGCCGTTGATCTCATCTTCCAGCCGTTCTGAGGCCAGCTGCATGGTCTTTCGGATGGCCTTCGGTATAGTGTTGCTTTCGACGTGCTCCAAAGCTGCGGTAGATGACCAAAAGTTCCGAAAAAGGCGACACTGGAAACTGAGACCATCGAGATTGAGCTGACTCCCTCGCAAACGCATCAGTCCCTGCTGCAACTCTTCCAGTGAAATGCTTCCATTGTGATCTTCATCCAGCAGGTTCTCCAAGTGTTTCTTGGTCGATGGGAGAGCAATATGCATCTTGTCCAAGAGAAGTAGTCCCTCATGGGATTTCAACAAAGTGACGTATCCATTTTGATCCAGTTGGCCCCTTGAATCTTTGGGGCCCAGCCGATAGACCTCCCTGATCTCTCGCTTCATGGACTCCAACTTCCACATCTGCTTCTCCCGGGAGTCTGGCGGTTTCCCAGAGGCCAGCTCTAAGACGCCATCACAAACAACACCGGTGACTACATTGAGAATCGCAAAATTGCTGAAGATCAGAAAAATGATAACATAACATGCCCAAAAGGGATTCTGTTCCATCATGACTGCGCATGTATCCGGCCACGCTTCCACTAAAACAAACTGAAGATGCACGTAGAAGCTGCGCGCCACCGAGCCAAAAAGCTCAAACAACTGGGGATCTGAGACCAACTGTGGCCCAAAGGCTTCGCAACAAATCAAGGCACCCACGAATGACATCATGCCGATCAAGACCATGCTGTCCCTGATGGCAATCATTGTACCAGCAAGGCCTTTGATCAAAATCGACAGGGCTGGGAACAGTGCAAGGATCCGACCGATACGTACAATGCGCAGCCTTCGTGCCGCATGAGCTGCAAGCACCAGGCCACTGGAAGCAGAGGAGACCATGTCTATTGCAATCACAGCCGCTGAAAAAAAGCCGGTCACGAGCAGCAGCAAATCTATGGCTCCAGCGAAAGAAGCCACAAAAGCCCATCGCAGGGCATGACAGCGCAAAACATATTCCACTGAGAAAAAGACCAGCAAAACCACATCCAGAAACTCAAAAGCGATAGCCCAGCGCAGCGGCATGTGCTCCTGGCCATGCTGTTGGGCTTGAAGTTCTAAGGACACCTCAGCACCCAGCAAGGCAGACTGAAAGATAATGACCATGGCCACCAGCAGATTGGCCCTTGGAGTAAGGATCCATTCAATCTCTGCTGCAGCACCGGCCGCCACATGATCTTGATGGATTCGGTCCAGTTTCAGCCATCGTGGAGATTGGCCCACCGTCAAGAGACCTGAGGGACTCGACTTCAAGCGTTTCAAGATGAATTCCTTCGATGGCGTCTGGACGCCTTCCTCGTTTCTCTGGATGGCTTGTAGCTGAGGCGCATGGGACGCGGCGAGTGCCCCAGCTCGCATCGCAGAAATTCGGAGCAGGTGCGGTGACCAATGCGACGTGACTTGAACGAACGTGAACTAGTCATTCAATGATGTAATTGCGGTCATCCATTCTAATAACTTTCAACAGCTATAGTTGAGCATCATATACATATATATATAGGCTATATATAGACGATTTGTCTATGTAGCTAGAGTCATCCATCATATCATCGTTGAGAATATCATTAGTATTTGCCATACTATTAGTCAACACCTCTCTTGGTTGATACACCCAACCATCTCCTAAAAGTTACCGGCTTGTTTGTTGGCGTTCGTCGACTCGTTTCTACTTTGGTTATCTCCGGTTGTATTCATTGACTCGTCATGAATCATACGTCACCCTCAAACCTACCCACCCAAAATGTTCGACCGTGCTTGAACACTATCACCAGCTCTTCGAAAGCTTGAGATCAATTGTTTTCTGTCCAATCTTAGCCACCAACCAATCATCACAACCACTTTCGACATCTCAACCATTATCAACCACTACTACTATTGGCTGGTTTTTACAACCACGACGACTGAAGGATTGCTACAAATTACTAGTCACTACTTGAGCATGACCCACTCACCGCTACTCAATACTCAACCGCTGAACCATTCGTAGCTGCTTCTCCTGTTCGGTCCCGCTGAACGCTTGATTCATGTGGCTGCCGAGGAAGGGTGGAGCGACACCGATGAAGCGTGACCGGTTTCGTGAGCCGTCGCTGCGACAGCTGGGAAAAGCAACCAGCGAACGTGAGTCGTTGGGCAATCAGATGATGAATTTCTGGTTGACTAATGGCTAAGTAGCGGTTCATTTGTGGGTGAGCGTCAATCAGTGGTTGACTAATGGTGCTAGGTAATGACTACAGTAAGTCGTGGAGAAGTCATGGTTGACTAATGATGACTCGTGGTCAATTATTGCTTGATTAATTGTGGATGAGTGGATAGTGGTTACATGGTTGGTTTCATGGTAGTATGGTGACCAGCAGCTGCCAGCTTGGATCAAACTGGTCATCCTGCTGGGTTGCCATGCCCTGGCGATTCATGAACCAACGATTGGATGGTGAACCCACTACTTGGATGTGCACCTGGGATTATAACCATGGTTAGTTGCGCCCTGTAAGGTAGCTGAACAAACCCCTAGAAACCATGGGAATTGTGACCACTTACTAAGTGGGGGTGCACATCCAAGTCGTGCTTGGTGAACCACCTACATTGCTCCATAGATGGTCCAAATGGTACCCCTATCGTCACCAACCAGCCAACTGGCTGATCATTGGGAAACAGTGACTTGGGGGGTTGATCATGGCTACGGACAACTCTTATCGGGTTGGTGGATTCAAGCCCTAGGAATAATGTGCTTGTCAACCAACCAACTATTTGGTAACACTATAGGTCCATCCAGTGTTACAAACCAACCAAATAGTCCATTTGTTGGAAAACTACAGCTGGTTGGTTGGGAAAATAAAAATGTCAATCAAACCACCAGCCGCTATAGGTCCCACTGATTGGACCACCGGATGGTCGCCTAGTCCTTTTTTGTTGATAGTCACCGGGAACCAGGACTCGGCAGGGCGTGCCAAGTTGATGTATTCACATGTATGGATATGTGGCGATGGATCGATGGCAAATATACCAAAACAGGGGTTGATAAGAGGCTATGATGACCAACAAAATGGGACATACCAACTATCTTTTCATAAGCATATATGACAAAAGAAGGATGAACACCAAGGCTTGTTTGGTTATTTCGAGGATGTGAGCAGCTGGGGTACAGAGGCCCTTGACCCACAGCCATTTGTGTGTATATATGTGTCTACAGCATTATGCTGCAGCAACAAAGCCATGAACCCACCAGCAAAAGCAACCATCCTATTGCATTCCCTTGCAAAACACTTCAGAAAGCCATTGCCGTAAACTTAGCCAGCTTGAATGCTTCCAGCTTCTTACTGTGCGACCGAAAACTTGTGATGATCAGTTGCAACAGCCAAGAATGACAAGATTTGGGTGTTTCTCACAATATGGAATATATATATATATCTATATATATATATATGTATATCCTAAAGCTATACCCACAAAATCAGGGGTCAAGGTGCCAATCGTACGCTGGCTTTGTGACTCTTGCTTGAACCAAATAGTAACACATAGCATGGTGCTATATTTCCCCCACAATTTCAGCGTTTCTGATTCACTATGTATAGTAATAAACCAACCATTTTGGGGTTCTCGATTTTGAGAAACACCAATTTAGTGTCTGGAACGAACCAAAAACCATGCTCCCCCGTTACAAAGGATGATACCGAGCCACAGATCTCAAAACAAATCTGGTGAACCATGACCACGAAGAGGCTCCAGCTTTTAGTAGCAAAGGATTAATGATGCTTAACTAGTGACTAATGATAAACTGATGATAAAAACATGGTTATTTTGGGGGAACGTGATGGTCAACTGACGTATTATAATTAACTGTTGATTCAATTGGTTGTCATCAGTTGTAATCATTGGTAATTATAATCACCATTCATCATCAGTTGTGCCTGTTCATTGATCATCATTAATGGTGATGTCAATCATCACCACTATGATGGTGATTAATGATGATTGATCACCACTATGATGATTCTTAATGATGATCAATATGACCCCTGTAATGATTATGATTCGTAATGATGATTATAATGATGAGTATTATGACCCCTGTCTAACTGATGATTCACAGCTGTCATATTACTTGAAATGATCAACATAAAGGATGATTAATCAATTAATTAATTGTTAACTGTTAATTACATGCTGGTCAACTGATGATTCACAGCTGCGCCAAGGCTCGCAGTCTTCTTCCAGCAACTCGGGGGTGGTCAACACCCGAAGCCGCCGTAGGACTTGCCACGTGACGCTCTCCAGCAGCAGCGTCTCGTTGCCTGGCGGCGGAAGGGCGAAGCAGTGGCAGAGTCGCACCTTGAACCTGGCGTGTGGAGTGAGAAATGGTCCATCTTAAATGGTTGATAAATGGTTGATAAATGGTACTTGTAGAATTTTTGGCAACTTGAACTTATTTGGAGGATATTGTTTGTGGCAACTTGAAGTCATTTGCAGGATCTATCTATGGTTCGTACTCCCAAGGGCATTCTCCTTGACGAAACCCAGGCTCAAATCAAAAACTCCTCACCCAAACGGGATTTTTTTTAGTCTGACATTGATTTTCTGAAGTGGCTCTTGATATCTCACAATTAATTTAGATCCCGACAAGAATTTGGGGTCACCTGCTAATAGCTCACTGGATGCATAGTCCACCCTTTCTAGGTGGTTTACCCATTGAAAATGCGGCTCTATTTTCCAGTTTTTACAGAGGCTAACGCATGTTTGAGAGATACGCAAAAGTCATCTGGTACACGAGACAACCTTTCGATTTCCACTCGCTGGCACCCAAAGTTCTGGACACCCACATGCAGCCACCTGTCTTTGCAAAGCACTTGATTCTCCGCATGCTAATTCAGGAATGTCAAGCCAACCGCTGTCGCAAACCACTTAGTTTGGAATCAGCTTCTAGTTTTTCCAACCCAAAGAACAGAGGTTAGATAACCATGAAGCTGGTTCCAAGGTGGTACTTCCACCTTTCTCCCACTTAGTACCGCTACTTCCATGTCAGCGGTCACCCAATGAATCTGAGCTGCTGCCCCACGACATAGGCGGAGACCACTGTGATTCCAACTCCTCAAGGCACGGTGGCACCCAGAGATGATGCAACACCAAAATTGGAGAAGACACAGTGGAGCATGGAGGCACTATCGATGTCTGGTCATGTCCATGTTTATTTTATAGTAGTTATCTAGGTCAATGTCTATACATGTATATGTGTTCGTCAACTTTGCTTGTCCATGTTTATTATCTCCATTACTGTATTTATTTATCGACGTCAATATCCATACATGTATGCGTTCGTCAACTATACTTATATGCATAGTACTATCATAGGTTCATTTCTACTTGAGCATGCGTTCATGTCCTATATACTTACTGCTTTGAACATGTATGCAAGCGCATGAGCGCATGCACCTGCGCACATAATACTTGGGCAAGGCCTCAAAGCCATCGTGGCGGCCCATCAACCCAACAGTTGGCGATTGGTGTGAAAGGCCTGGATATCTCATGATATATCACAAGCCCACTCGTCACATTCAGATGGATCGTGCACCGGATATCCAGCCAGGAGAAAAGGTGGCCGTAACATCTGGCCAACCATTGACCCCAAGAGACTAAATGCATCCCAGACCAACTTCTCCGATCCACACACTCCCGATCGCACTTTTTTGCACTTCGCATTGATGTAGCAACCATAACATGCACACATTTGCCAATCTGCTCCCACATCTTTCAGAAAGTCGGCAAAAAAGCAGTACGATATATAGCTCAGTCTACTTCTTTCCATTTCATTTTTTGGGATGCAAGGCATTCGTTTTGGGCCCAACATTCAATGCTAGCGCATCCTGACAGAAACTCCAAAGTTTTTTGTGGTAAATTTCCTTGGGTCAACTTCCATTTCATCAATACATCTGACAGGAACGGAACTAAGGCCAGCCATTTTAAAGCACCACAGACGACGGTTGTCTTCAGTATGCCACCTGCCATTCCACTGGAACACTCGGATTTCCGGAATATCAGAAGCACGGAGAACACCACTCTTCAGCCTTCGCATAGTATCAGGCACACTTCGACCACATTGGAAGCGATTGGCTATACTGTCTTGGGTGAAACGAATCTGCTCTGGACTCATCTTCGTTTTGCCGAACTTGCTGGACATGGTGACATAGTAGCAGAGTTCGAAATTGCCGTAGGGCTCGTGAGGCTGGCAGTTCCCATCACATTCTACTGCCCAGAAAAATTGATATCCGAAAAAGACTTCATGGCCTGTGATTGCGCTTTGATCTTGTGGGTTCATGCCTGGGCCAACGTTGGACAACAGCGGCAGATGGCTGGGAGGATTGGAACCAACCAAAGGCGCACCTGGCGCACCTTTTGCGGTTGTAAACTTCCATGGATCAACTTGAACCTCATCCATGCTTATGACAGGAACGGATCTAAGGCCAGCCATTTTAAAGCACCAAAGACGTCGGTTGTTCCAAGTATACCACTTGCCATTCCACTGGAACACTCGGATTTCCGGAATGTCAGAAGCACGGAGAACACCACTCTTCAGCCTTTGCATAGTATCACCAACACTTCGGCCACATCGGAAATGATGGGGAAAAGATGCCCAAGTGTAATGAATCTTCTGTGGATTCATCTTCGTTATTATGAACTTGTCAGACATCGTCGCGGAGAAGGAATTGCCGTACGGCTCGTGAGGCGTTTCTGGGCCAGTGCTGGACAACACCCTCATGGCTCCACGGATTGCGAGCTAACCCAGACCACGTTCAAAAATATGATGCGTCACCTACTGTACTTGAGGATCCAAAAAGCTACTTCACCGCATCAACACTGACAATGTTGGCCAAACCTCAGGCTGAATGGGTTCTGCAGGAATCAGCTGTCTCTGGAGCCCAATGGCTATTGGTGGGTGCCGGTCACATCTCTGAGCACTCTGTAGCATAAATTTCCCAGAAACTAACCAAAGGACAGTTGTCCTTGGCAGGAAAAAGTAGAACAACTTGCTTTACCGCCAAACTCAATTCCCCAAAATCCTACTGGCACCCCAAAATGAACCGAAGCATGGATGGTAGTTCACATCCCAACACATGATGAATATTCTGGTCACAGTTTTGGAATGCGAGTTCGCACAAGCAGTGATCTGACCCTCTGCATTCCTGTCTGCGTTGGCAGCTTTATTGGGTCGTTTTGTTCTTGTAGCAGCAGTGACATGAGCAAAATCTGCCAATTGGCTCCCAAACTCCCAAACGGTTCAGAAAACAGTTGTACAAGTTCAGAACCCGTTGCCACTCAAAATTTGCTGATGTACCACCACAAAATGGTGAAGCTCAATTGCTCAAACAATTCGGCTCTGGGCCAATACCGTGTACCCCCAGAATTCAATAGTTGGGAAAGTTCCCAGCCCTGCAGCATGAGTCATCACCCGGAGAGGAAAACGATCGTCCCTTTGGTGATAGTGGATCCCTACCATCTGTGTCCACCTGCAGTCATCAAATCGGTTGATAGTGAGCACAATGAAAAATAAGCAGTTTACTTGGGCCTCACTTGCGGGAGCCTTCCAGCCTGGCCTTCCCGAACCACCGTCCTCCAGCATTTCAGCACGTTTTTCGTGCAGGGGAGGTGACTGCGGCAAGGGCTGATGTATCCACAGCTCGTTGCCTTCCACGATGCTAAAGCCAGGATGGTTCGCTCCTGCGCACTGCCATACTGTGCCATTTCAGATGCATGAGGAGCCTCTGATGGTCTCTATGTCCGTCTCTATGTATGTGTTTGTGCGTTTGTGTGTGTGTGTACGTCTCCATGCCTACGCATTCTGTATGTCTGTTCACCCTACCTGAGTCTACCTGTATGTGTCGAGATGTTTCCACAGGTCCATACTCTTATCAGCTGGAGCAGTTGGAGTCTCAACCATGTGATGTTTCCATGGCACAAACCTTTGAACCGTTCAAGGGGGCCTTGCTACATGGAGCACAGAGGCTCCCCCTGAGGTGCAGCTCTTCCATTTCTGCTGGCATCCAATCCAACCAACTGGGCCTTGCGATGCATCTGACTTAGTGCTTAGCCAGGAACTGTTGGGCGACAGCTGAATCATTCTAATCAATGATAATTAATGAACCAACCAAGGTCAAAAGCCACTTGCAAAAGCGTCAAAAGTATGGTGACACCTCCGGATTCTGGCCACCATGGCCATCGTGAAGGACCAACACTGTCCCCAACAACTTGCTGGTTGGTTTCACCCACATGAATCTGCTGAACAACGTCCGCTTGGCGACTTGCAAACAAAATTGACTTGTGTGAATCTGGTGAATCCAGATGCACGAGTTGCCCTTGAATATCTGCGCCTAGTGCTGTCTCCATCTGAGTCCATCTTCCGCTGAAAGAAAACTAAGACCGAGCTGGGTTATCATCAACATGGGCTGTCAAACAACGTACAACTTGATCAAACCGTCCATCTCCGGGTCCATGATTCATGGAAAATCCAGCTCTCAACAAGCCCAACACCTCCAATTTCACCATCTCCATAGCTGACGACTCATCAACCTTGCACAGTTCATTCCTTTCAATCTTCCATGAATGCTCATCATCCCTTCCCAATCACCACCCCACCACCCCACCCCAGCACCCCACCACCCCAGCACCCCACCCCAGCACCCCACCCACCCCC
>VSDK01007919.1:97501-181573 GCA_009767595.1 Symbiodinium kawagutii | reverse complement strand
GCCGCCCACCAGTGCCGGCGCCCGCCCCATCCCCGCCGCCTTCACCGCGCCCGAGCGCTGGGCCCAGGTCTGCTGCGCAACGCTCCGCAGGAAGCTGCCGACGCCCAAGCCGTCCACCATGAGACACAGCGACATGGCACGCGTGCCCCGGGGCCCCAGGGCCAAGGGCCGCCAAGATGGGCCAAGGGCTGTGCCCAGGTTAGCAGAGAGGCTTAAGATTGACCACTGACCAGCTCAATAGCTAGCGATTGATCATCAAATTTGGGACCAAAAGGCCCAACAAAAAAGATGAAACAGGGCTGGTGAGTTTCGTTGCATGAAAGACGAAAGCTCCAGAAGTTCATATCCAACCACTGCCCTTGCCAACGCGAAGATTTGCGGATTTGGCATGCTATGGCTGCTATATTTCGGGTGGCTCACTTGGGTGCCCAAACGGGGCAACCCCACCGGTTACCAGCCCCCAAGTCTGCTCATCGTGGGGAAACAACCAAAACGTGGACAAGCACAATGGTGATCACTACAGTTGATAGTTCAGCCCATGAGCCAACAAGCACCATCAATTTGGTTCAGCATGATTTTTCTAGCGGCTGGCAACCTGCTCATCTTTTCTCAAGAGTATCGAGCAATCATCATCCACCTTTTTCTTGTGGCGGGTATGTCATTTTCATTGACAGCTTGGCATACTCCGTAGAGCTTTCCAGAAGCAATGCTGGGATATGCTAGGCATCTTCGCATTGTATGACCTACAAGGCAGTTAAGCCAATCAGAAATGGCTACTGTTTGGTCTATGATGAATTGTGGCGAACCACTTGAACCGAAAATGATGGCGATGTCTTACAATCGATTTTCTTGCACATGTTGCGACCGTGATTTCCAGTTTCACCAAGGGATTTCCATCCCAACTGCTGAGACAGCTGCAGAGATATCATCGCAATGCGCATGTCATCAACATCGGACAGCGGTCTTCTGTGCCAAAGCCCAAAGCCACGCATGCTGATGGCGACGTTCCTTCACACCGCGTACTGGTAACAGTTTTGATGTGGAAAGTGCTGCATCTTGTTTGCTGCTCATCACTAGTTGGTTTTTTGCTGCCCCATACCAACAATACGCTGAAGTCAATGGGAACAATCAAATAATCATCCAGTTTGGTCTGGTTTGAAAATATTCGAAACCACCACTAATCAGTAATAACAATGATCAACCATCATTATTGGTTGTCAGCTCTATTATCGAGCACTATCAACCTCAGCATATTGAAACCACCAAGCGGATAACACTGTGAATGGCAGTCTGTGGTTATCATCCCCATTAATGGGTGGCTTGGGTCTAAGTCACGCATGACTGGACCTTATCTTTTTACTCATGGTTCATGGCTGTGGGTCAAAACCCCGTACCCCTGGTTCCCCTATCATTAACCATTGTTTCTTTTGTTATAGCTGGTCATCATTCCCATTATTGGTTGGTTAATATTGACCCATAGCTTCATGATGGTTCCGTTCTTAACATGTTGGATGTTTCATGTTTATCACCACACGGGTCACAGCCAACCATCCCCGGCTCGGTGAAAATCCCGTCAAGGACTCATGTGTTTATGGGATGTTCACCAGGGGTACAGGGTATTGACCTACATGTTTACTCTCTTTAGAGAGCATGTTACATCCACAAAATCGCGAAACAGCCGGCGAGCTCTTCCCCAAGCCATCCAGAATCAACAGGGTACTGCGCTCATCTCAGCCAGGAGACGCAACAGTGCTTCTTTAGACCATGAGGATATTCGTAGGTATCCAAGAAAAGAATAGAGAATAAGGATGTTGGATGTTATACTTCAGCACAGCATCTTCCGAACAATATGCATTGACAAATAGTATAGACAAATAATGATAATGATCAATAAACAATAGCAATCAATCATAATATAAATGATAAATCATAGTAGTAATCGCAACATGTTTATATTGTGGAATTGTGGATATAATTTCAAAACCTGTTTTGATGTTCATATCCGTAAGTATTTGTATGAATGTTAATTAACATCCAATTCCAAGAGATCAAGTGGCTAGCAATCATCTCCTAGGAATCCAGGGTCTTGGTGCGACCCAGTTGAGGATGGACTGCTATTGACAAAGACTATCTTGTCGGGCGGGTTGTTATCTGGTTGGTGGTTTCTACCCCTATGAAAAATATTTGTCCACCAACCAATTGTTAATAACTACTAGGGAAAATAAAAAATGTGTGAAACCACCAACCGCTAGATAATCAACATCCACCATCATTATCCATCAACCACCAACCAGTTATAGTGTTACAATTCATCCAAGTTTAGGCTTCTGGAATGGCATCCGTGAATGGCCTGGCTATCGTGTCATATAGGAATCAATCGAGCTGGATGCATGACCTCCAAACTTTCCCTGCCTCACCTGGGTGCCAAAATCATGGCACCCCCAAAACCCATGGTTTCCCAGTACAACCATCATTTTTTGTTGGGGACCATTGGTTACCCTGTATCTTGGCACCCACCTGTTGGTGCAGCTGAGCGCCAACAACGAGCTGTTTCTCTGCGGCGTGGAAAAGATGTGGCACTTGCGCACCGCACGCAGACGGTGGTGCACTCGGGTGCAAGCTCGTTTGAGCCTGCTACTCTGCATCAACTCAAAGATAGCACACTGCCATATCATTGATATCATCCATGGTTGACATCACTATTGGACAGATGTGTCATGTTTCAAAGACTGGCTGTTCGAAAATGTAAATCTACCAGAATCTACCATTCAGAATACCCTTGCTATCTTGCTAAGCAAACGACGAACCAGTTGAAACCAGGCAACCGAGGGCAAACAAGCCTAACCTGCTTGCGTTTCAACTTCGTTGATGCGAGTGGTGCGAATTGTCGCTCTTCATTAACTGAACATCGGTCGTGTTCCCCGAAGTTCCGACACCGTGCCGATATGCTTGGAGGAGCCTGCCGCTTACAAAACAACAAACTAGAAAGCACCAGATTGCTCTGGATGCTTGGAGGTCACTAGAAACTGATATTCGCCACCAATAGATTTCAGATGCTCGGCTTGGCAGTGATGATCTGCGCTAGTTCATTATTATAAGTGACGGTTTGACTATCAAGCCGCAGCCATGGGGAGAAGCTGCTGGCTGGGGGGCCATCGCTGGCCAGGCGTTCCATCATGGCAGCTTCTCCACCAGCTCCTTCCCGGAAACCCGGATGCTCACCTTAGCCGCATCCAAGCCGTGTCTGGTGGATGCTGATGCTTCAATGACCATTGGGAAACAGCTGATTTGTACCTGCTGATGAAGGCTGATTTGGGAGTTTCTCAAAATATGGGACCCCAAAAAAAGGGTGGTTTATTGATAAACAATGGTTAATATGGATGATTTGTGGGTGCCCCTATTTTGAGAAACCACCATTTGTATTTCTGTTTTCCTGATCAATGCCAGTGACATAGCATGTTGTCTAGCCAACAAGACGCAAACGGCAAGCACATTCACAATTGTTCCTGTAATTCCGCGTCACAATCAACCATCAGATGCCATCAGGGTGTCATCATTCAATCTCAAGATTGTATGAGATTGTGGTTGAACAACACCATGTTATACCACAATCAGTTTATATGAACACTGAGTCAAGACTGAGTCTGTAATCGCCCGGTAGAAAATGAAGAGATACCTGCCAACACAATACACATGGTAGATATTGCCCTGCAAGATCTAGAAGTAGTCATTGACAATTCTTGAGTCATTGACTATGGTCATCTTCCAGGTTGGTTGATGATTATCCCTCATACTTCTTGGTCATGGATTTTTCTCCACTTGATGATTATCCGCCCATACTGGTGATATTCTTCAGTTGATCATCCTAAACCAAGCAAGTGAATATCACCCTTATTGGTTGATGATTTTTCTCCAGTTGATTATCCTAAACCCCATCTGGCTTCTCAAACTGGCTTCTCAAAATGAAACCTGAATGGCATCAAACTTGCGTCAGTGAGCCATAGTGAGCCAAACCCACTCAACTCATTTGGTGGTTTCTCAAAATAGGGAACCCCCAAATCATCCTTTGTTAACCACTTACGGTAGTAAACCATCCAGGATTTGGGGGGTCCCCTAGTTTGATCTACGTTGCTTGATGATCCAGTTGATTGAACCCCATTTCATCCAGTTGATCATCCAGTTGCTTATCCTAAACCTCATCGGTTATAGAAGTTGATTGTCCCCCATACGTATCCTTGGTCATAATCCTCCGTGATCATTGCCTCAACGCCGTCGTTCAGATCTCACTGGCCGGTCCTTCAGCTCCGAGCGACCCATCCCTTAGCGGGTCCGCTGCCTTCTTCTAACCTGCCACGAAGGCCTGGGGGACCCAACCTGATCATACAGATGGCTGTGGGTCAATATTAACCAACTAACAACAATGGTTAACTAGCTGGTTAATGGTTGATAATAGGGGATAACAACTAGCAACTATAGGGGATATAATGGGATATACCAGCTATATATGGCTATGGGTCACTTTTAACCAACCAATAATGCGGTACAATAACCAACCAGGGAAAACAATGGTAAATGATGGGGGAACCAGGGGTACGGGGTGAACTGACCCACTGCCATATAGCTTAACTGGCATAACTGGGGCCATTCATGACATTACAACATCAGCTGTTGGTTCCCGATTCGGGCTTCAGAACTACTCACGTCCAGACGTGGAGGCACCTGTTCACTGTCACCTAACCATCTTGAAGGAACAAATTCGCTCGACACAAACAAAAACCATTCAGAAACCCATGCCAATGACGGAATGGTGAAGATCGGCTCAGATGATGTCCCACCAAATGAACATGTTTTTAATAGTTAGCCGTAGTTGTTGACCAAACTTTTAACCATAGCTATCTACCATAGTTTCAACCCTGTACGATAGCGATCTACCAATTATTAACCATTAAGCCCTTAAACAATTGCAGTGGTTCCTATGATTTGCGATATCGTGTGATCAGTCGATGGATAACTGGTCCAATCTCCAAGTAGCAAAGGCTGTTAGTGACGCCGGTAGTTGTCATTTGACCTATCCGAGAGTTGTTGGTGGATTTACAATGTTACAGTAATATGGACCCTGGATGCAGCCAAAAATTTTGTTTATAACTGGCCTCCCGAATTAAACCTGATGCTTGGTAGGAACCCGGTCAATAGTTGGTTCGTAAGAACGGCTAAGAGCGATTAGTAGTAATTGTGACTATTATCATTGCCATATCTCATCTACTTATCTATTATCTACGTTACCACCGATCGTTACCATATGACCATCTCTTGTGAATCTTCACACATATTTCATTGCATTCACTACCACATATACTAGTTGTTTGATTATCATTGTTGGTTATTATCCCGTATTACTCACCACTGTATAAAACTAATCCCTTAGAAAAGCACCAAGAAACCACCACACTTAGTTCATATGGATAACTAATCCCTTAGAAAAACCATCCAGAAACCTAACCAATCCCTTAGAAAAACCATCCAGAAACCTAACCAATCCCTTAGAAAACCATCCAGAAACCTCTAATCCCTTAGAAAAGCCATCCAGAAACCTAACTAATCCCTTGGAAACCCATGAACAAACCACCCTACGGTCACTCCCCTAATCATCACCACTCACCAGCAGCGCGCCTGTAGCAGAGTCGCTCGCCCACCCGCGCCACTTCTTCCACAATGGCCCCCGTAGAGACCTCACAACCAGAGGGTCGTCCCGTGGTTAAACCTGGCGCAGTGCCTCGTATGGTCAAAATAGGATGATGACTGACCAATAAGGATAAGGGTTGTTAATGGTCAAGAATAGCTGAGATTAACCAGCAATAATTGAAATTGATAATAGGGGAGATTCCAGATTGTCAAGTGGCTACTTGATAATTGACAATGTGAATGGATAAACAATCGATACAATTGATATATTGATATTAGTTGAGATCTATGACAATTGATATATTGGTATCAGTCTATGTGCAATTCATGCACATTGATACATGGCTATGGGTCAATATCAACCAACCATAATGGGGAATAATGACCAACAATCTTAAAGGGAATATAATGGTAAATGATGGGGGAACCAGGGGTACAGGGTTTTCACCCACAGCCACATGGTGTAGCTAATGGTACATGGTTGATTACAGTAACAGGAGCTAGTGGTAGGTACATGTTAATCTTTCCTTAGTTGCTTGTTGATGGTGTAGCTAATGTTACATGGTGTAACCAGTGGCTTGTTGATGGGTTAGTGGCTGTACCAGTACCTAGCAGTTCATTGATGAATCGATGGTCAGTTGGTTGTGCATTGGTGGTCAACAATTTTTGATAGTGGTTAATCATGTCCAGTTGAGGGTCTGATGTGGTCTGTAAAGTTTCGTGGTGCTTAAAGATGATTTGGGATGGTTAGAGATCATGGATAATGAACAGAATCCATCATGATCCATCATTGAGCATTAATCATTGGTAATATGGTTGGTCAATATTGACCCATCTCCATTTTGGCCACGCCCATATTTTCGGTGCCTGGACCTGCATAGACCGCGGCTTCACGATCAACTTTGGTGGCGAACAACCATGGGGCAGCACCGGATGCACAATTCTAACAGCAAGGCGTTCCAACATAGCCAAATCCAACATGGCTGGAAAATGACCACAATGACCATTTCCACTAGGTAAATGATCTACAAGGAATGTGGATTTTCCATTGCTTTATTCGACTACCAAAGATTAAATCAACAAATCATGTATTGATTGTTGGCTAATCAATTGATCTAAACATTGCGTGGATTGGTAAACATACCCATTCCGCAATCTCATACTCATACGGGTGTGTGGTTCATATCTCCTTTGGAAAAACTGCTTGGTGCCACCACCGTTCTTAGTAGCTTGGTAATAGCAGTTTCTCTTGATATATCACTCATCATAAACACTGTTGGTGCACCCAAGGGATGCTTGTCACGGAAGAGGGTAGATATATCCCTGGTTAGAACTGGACTTCACTGCTGTCAACAGTCGGTCCCCACCAATTCCGGGCTGACTGGTGGTTGAACCCTCTGAAACCTATGCGCAGGTCAATCAACCATGCCAAGAATACCAGGGGAAAATCGACTTAATGTCAATCAAACCACCAACGAGTACTTAGTTGTTTACCATTATTGTTGCTGACTTCCCCCTATTGTGAACCATTGGTAATGGTTCAAAACCCTATAGATCCCGAAAAAAATCCTCTACATCCCTAGGAAAATCGCTATAAATCCAATTCCAAGGGTCCATTGTCGGCCAGGATCCACCTGTTGGGAGGTCAGCAGGTAGCCACAGTTCCGAGATCCCGCGCTCGGCCCATCTCGGCAGATTTCAAACTCTCACTTTGCCGCACGATGATTCCTCCTTTGTCAGCTCCTGCCGGGCTGACGATGCACCAAGGGGACATGGCAAGGTCGAGATTTACCAAACAATGGTCATATGAGTGTTTCTCAAAATAGGGCTACCTCCAAATCATCCCTTATTATATAACCATTAACCATCTATGGTGATAAACCCACCGTTGTTTGGGTCCCCTATCTTGAGAAACCACCACATGATAGTGGTTGATAGTTAATGATGCTCAATGATGATCAATGATGGCTAAGATTCATGCTGAAAGATTGTTGATAGTTAATCGTGTTTAATAGTAGTTGATGCAGTTTAATAACCAACCATCAACCAATGGTTATATGACCACATTATCAATATGCAATGATCAATGATTGATCATAGGGTACAATGACACACAAGTATGGGGGATACACCAGTGAACATCCCAAAAGCAAGACTATATAGTCAGTGGTCGTGGCAAACTGGGACGCTTCACAGCCAGGGTACCAGCAGACCTACAGCCATATGGGAGAAAGTGTTTTGTTCCCCGTCATGTGCAACTATGGGAACCTTGACAATTGTTGATTACGGTGACTATCCCAAAATTACTACGAGCCATCACGCACCAGAGGAATGAACCATCATTGACAATGCTTATTAGCCATGATTATAAACCATCATTGGATCATTTGCCGTGATTACTAGCAGTCAGTATCCATCATATACCTTGCGTAGTTCTCATCATATGCCGCGCTGTAACCAACCAGCAACGGAGGATCACTGGGATCACCGCCAGTCATAACCATGAAACCCCGCGCGGGAGCATGGTGAACCAGAGGGATGGTCAAAATGGGGGTTTCTTAAAGTTGGAGAACAAAGAATTGATGCTTTAGCATTAAAAAAACGCTTCATGTTGGGCTTCCCAAGTTCAAGAAATATTGGATTGAAAAGTGATAAATATTGGATGATTGGGGGTAACCCCATCCTAAGAAACCACCATATTAGATGCTTAATCAGCTGGTTATATAGTAAGCTGCTTAATGTATAATGTTGTATGTGTAATGATGAAGGGTGGTATGTCCCAAGTCTCTCACCGTTGGATGAATCAGGGTGAGCATTTGGACATTGTCCAACTGCAGCGCCCATGATCGGCCTCATCACACCGTCCATCTTTACAACGGAATTTCACCATGATTTTTTCAGATGTTTACCAGCAATTAACCATCGTGTACCAGCAAATTCACCAGCAATTAACAAGCAAAGGTTGAAGATGCTAACCCTTACCAATCGTTTGAAGAATTAGCTAAGGTTAATATGTTAAGGCGTTATGCCAATCCATCTTACATATCTTCATATGTTATGCCATTTGATTCACCAGCAATTAACCATTATCAACCATCCGCATACCAGCGTTCACCCTCACAATAACGAATAGCAAGCCGGCGTTCACGATCAAGGTAACCATCATTAACCATCACCAACCATAGGAGTTAAAAATCATTAGCAATGCCAATTAACCATCAATGGACCATCAATTAACCATCTCAATTAACCATCTCAATTAAACATCTCAATTAACCATCATCAACAGCCATCACCATCAATCAACCATCAACGACCATGAAGCACATCCATCAATTAAGCATCATGAACTATCATAAACCAAAGAGTTCACCATCATTCACCAGCTAATCACTAGCAGTCATCAACTATCATAACAAAATAATTCAAAAGTAAGAATTCACTAGTCCATCACTAATTCGTCATTAACTATCCATTATCAATCAACTATTACCCATGGATTAGCCCCCGCAATGCACCGGTGCTCCAGCCATTGGCTCCCATTTGCCTCCAGTGATTCTCCACCGTGGAACGGAGGGCGTTTCCACCGGCTCTGGGGCAGACTCCTCAACTGCTTCCTGTGTGGCAAGGGCATGGAAACGGTGTGTGATCATGCTTAATTCATGATTAAGTCGTGGACGATTGATGGTTGATTCATGGTCCAATTCATGGCTGATTGATCGTTAATTGACAGTTGATCGTGGTTGATTGATGGTTGAGAGTGGCTAATTGGTAGCCAACGATGGTTCGTTGATGGCTGATAATGGATGTTCAATTGATGGCTCATAATGATGGTCAGTTGTGGTGAATAGTGGCGGATAAATGGTAGAGAATATGATGGTCAGCATTATTCAAAAACCTATGCTGCGGTTGATGATGTCGATGATGGCTAATGTTGATTACTTATGTTATGGTTAATCGATGGCTTGTACTTGTCAAATAGAAGGAAATCACCAACGACGATAGTCAGAAATGACAACGACATGTGAGGCTTTTCCTGCCCTGAGGTGGCCCTCATATTCAAAGCATTCCCTCCGTATGAAAATCTATGCTACCCAGCTCCGCCAAGTGTTTATGCCAGGAAAGTGACAAGGACTGTTGCCCTCAATCAGCAGGTGCTTGACTTGACGGGGACATCCATAGATCATGGCTATAGCCATGCAAAGTGGCGCAGCAGATTGAAGTAACGAATAACTTGAAGCTACATCCTTTGCAAACATCGCGTTTGCATTTCCATGTGCTGTATATGTGGTTTCTTCTTAGAATGGGATACCCCCAAGCCATCCAATATACTTATTTTTTAGTGATAATAAAACCATCCATCTGTTTGGGGTTCCCAACTTTCAGAAGCCCCCAAATGGATTTGTCCACAAGTGTTGCACCCCCCTAGCTGCTGGGGTTCCCCATTGATCATTTGGGGATCCGCCAGGAGGGGTACCATTTATGGCGGGGTAGGTCTCTCGGTGAATTCATATGACCTTGCTGGTTTGTTGCGCCAACATCGTTGACATCCCGATGGCCAAAAAATGGAGGGATGAACGGCCCAGCGCCTAGGGTGTTAACCCACAACCCTATGGGTATATCCATAAACGGGGATACCCAGAAACAGTTGGTGTCATGTTTGGATGGTTCGTTCAGGGATGTTGTTGGATCCTCTGGTAGGTGCCTTCAAGGGGCTAACCCTGGTGACAAGTCGGTGAGTTATATCCACCAGAACTAGTACTTGCGCAAGTCATGACTATACAAAAAAACATAACTTGGCCAAGGGCCCCACTTTTGAAGCATAACTGGTTGATGCCTGTTTCCAAATCAAGTGATCTTAACAGTTGGGCGGCCGCCTAGTTATAAGGTAGTCAAAAAGTCATTGAACTATAGGATACTATAGATATATCTACTGTGAATGGTCGTTCCCTGGTTAAGCGCAATTGGTCATAAACCAACTTGGCTAACCAAGAGGCCCCTCCTTGTATCACTCAGCCCGCATTACGGCTTCCCCACCTCCTCAAAACCATGGCCATTCGCCATGGTGCCCTCTTCGTCACCGGGCCCAAGATACTCAAAGTCGTAGACCACCTGCGGTGGTCTGGAGGAACAAGTGGTTGTTGACTCCACGTATTGCCCTGACAACTAATTGCTATTAATCAGGGTAATAACTGGAGTTAACAACCACCAATAAACAATTGACAGCTAACTGTTATTAACAAGTTGTTAACAGTGATTGCTTGACAATGGGTGGATATCTGTTACAGGTTTATTGACGACTGATTGTTAACTACAGTTATTACCCTCTGATAAACTCATCTGAAAGTTGAGTCGATTCCAGTTTTAAGCCTTTACTGGTTGTTCATATCTTAAAAAATCACTTCTAGTGGTTTGTTAATTCAACTTTTAATATGTAAACAAGCCTGTGAGTTGACAATCCACTAGTTATTTGGTGGTTTACAATTTAAAAAACCGCTGATTTTAGCTTCCAGATTAGTTGGCCAGAGAGTAAGTCAAGTTCATTGTTGGTGATTCGTGGTTTATCATGTTCTAGTTGAACATGGTTAGTGATTTACATGCTATAATATCAATTGTCAAAAAACGATGCGAAGAAATGGCAATCTAATGGAATGGTGAAAGGCTAGTGATTTACAAGCCTTACAAGATATGAGCACCCTAAGAGTTGGAACATCTACCAGAGCCAGCACCGTTGCGGCTTACACCTTGAGGCCAGCAAATCCAACCAGTGCTCATTGATTCTACTTGTTTGTGAAAAGACGAATAGTTATTTCTCAATGTGACCCAATCATTATCCACCCACTAATCAACCCATTGAGACAGATATTCCCGAATGTTCTAGTGGGTTTCAGCTCATCTATTCCAACCACTGGTTTCAAATTCAACCCATGAATCCACCCCTCCAAAACCCACCGATGCGATAGACCAGCTGAACCAGAGATATCTCAGCGGTGAGAAGTTGATAGGCAATCTCCTCGGGTAAGTCATCATGTTTCTCCACATGGACCCGGCCCGTTTTTTTTTTCGCAAGTTGATTGTATGGGATATTGTTTTTCGTCACAAGTGTTCAAACTATATAATTAACAATAAACCGACAGTTGATTGTGCGGGAATCGTTGTACACAACTGTTTTTTGTTAAAAATACTCTCAGGCATTCTCAGGCTATATTAAGTTTTGATTGTCGATAATCCTCTATATTATATGCAAACCAAAGAAACTTGCTTGCTTTGATGTTTTGGCATGATTCAATATCAATTAACCAACCAACATATCACCATAGCAACATACCAAGCGAATCAATCAATCAATCAACCAACCAATCAATCAATCAATACACCAACCAATCAACCAATCAACCAACCAATCAACCAACCAACCAACCAATCAACCAATCGATGAAATCTGATCCATGCGGCGATCTTTCACGGATCAACAGCGGCATCTCCGCACGCATTCTCCGCGCCTGGGGATCCACGGACTCCGAACTCTGCACAGCCAAGCCATCCTTTCCTGGGTTCAGGGGGGCCCCCACCTGCGACAGCTCATCCTGCCTGATGGGAACTACCAAGCTTCAAAGCCATGGGTGTCACTTCAGAGCTGGAGCTTGTTCCCAATCTAGTAGTGAAATGTAGATACTTTCATCTGCCTTTTGATACGGATTCATCATTTTGGTGGACTTCATCCGCTTTGAACCTTGTGATTTTCAGGACAGTTCATCCATGTCCACGTCCCATCGATTTGGATTGCAAGAATCAGCTGTGGGCACTGATGTTTATTTTACTGGTGTCCCAAGCCATGCTGGTCTTTCTGGAAGCTTTACCCAGGTTGAGATGACCATGAAAGAGGCATCACCGGACACGGACTTTTCAGTGGGAAGCCACGCTAGCAACTTGGGAGTATCGAACCTTCGTGAACGACGACGACGACGACGACGACGACGACGACCCTTCAGCATGTTTCCCAAGCCATTGCGGTCACTGAAGTTCTACACAGTGAGTTCGTCACCATTCCCAGCTGGCTTGTGATCATCCCACCGGGAAACTGCCACCAACCCGTTGAACCCTTCTTCAAATATCTACACATAACTGCATTAATGGAAACATCTATTAAACGAACAAATAATATTCTAGATTCTAGATGTTTATGTAGAGACATCTATCTATTTATCTATCTATCTGTACATATATATATATATCTATATATATATATATATGTGTGTGTGTGCGTTTATGCATTTACTTATCTATCTATTCATTTATTCATTTAGTTTGTTAGTTACTGTAGTTGCTGTGTATATCATATCTATCAATCCATCTATCATATCCATCATTCCTTTATTTAGTGAGTCAGTCAGTTTCTTAGCTAGTTAGCTAGTCAGTTAGTCAGTTTCTTAGCTAGTTAGCTAGTCAGTTAGTTAGTTAGTCAGTTAGCTAGTCAGTTAGTTAGTCAGTTAGCTAGTTAATTAGTTAGCTAGTTAGTTAGCTAGTTAGTTAGCTAGTTAGTTAGCTAGTTTGTTAGTTAGGCAGTTAGCTAGTCAGTTGGTTTGTTAGTTTGTTAGTTTGTTTGTTTGTTTGTTTGTTTGTTAAATCAATAGTTACCTGCTAGTTGCTGTTAGTTGCTGTGAGTTATCCATCTATGTATCCATCTCCTCGATGCAGTTGTTGTCCTCGATGCAGCGAGGCACGTAGCTCGAACCAGGCCGCGTGTTCCGGAGCCGACGAGGTCATCTTCCCTCAGCCGCCACGCCGTTGAAGGCCCGCCACGAGGGCGAAGGATGGCCAAGGAAGGAGGATGGTGGATGGTCAATTGATGATTATATACTTTATTATTGATTGATTGATGGTTAATAGTGGTTGATTTATGGTTAATTGATGGTTCGCGCGACTTGTCTCACAACCGTGCCCAGGCATTCTGCCGTGACGACGGTTCATCTGTGGCAATAAGTCCCATCATTGAATTTGCCAGGTTATTAATTAGAGCTCACCGCTCATTTGCCCTTTCGCTTTACAAGGACACTAATCAATTTTGAGATGCGTTTCGCACTAGATCGTTCAAATTGTTCAGGAACTTCAGGCATCAAATTGGGACAGCTTCTGTCATGGGGAAAAACGTGAACCCAAGTGGTACTAGTCCCGTTGTACTCCCCATCCCCAAAGAACTTCAACAGCAATTGCAGGGTTCTCTCCTGAGAAATCAATTGGCGGGTTAATTGATGGTTAATAATGGGTAATTAATGGTTAATTGATGGTTAATTAACGGTTTATAATGGTTAATACTGTCATGCTTAATTGATGGTTCACGCTTACGGTTAATAATGGCTTATAGTTTATAATCCATCTGCCCTTTATAATGGTCAATTCATAATGGTTTAGAATGGTTTCTAATGATAATGATGGTTGAAAATTGTTCATGACAATGGTCAATAGTCCATCCACGATTAATCATGGTAAGTCGTGGGTAATGGCCAATACCCGTTATGATAACTAATAATGGTTAATAATGGTTAACAATGGTTTTCAGTGATAATGATGGTTGAGGATGGTTCATCATGGTCATGGTTGATGGTGGATGATGATGGTGATTCATTCTGTTTGATGATTTTTGATAGTGAGTGTTTGATGCTTGATTATGGTTGACGTTTGATGATGGTGGATGATGGCGGATGATGGTGGATGATAAACAACAAGGGAGAACGATCAAAAAAACGAAGCTGCTACTCATTGTCTTGTTAGCCGTTATACTGCCGATCACGAATGCTTCTCCTCCTAGTTGACGAGTCAGAATCTTTGATGCGGATTGACAAAAGTCGTTGATAATTTCGTTCACATTTCTGGTTCCCAGATTTTGAATTGCAATCAAACCATTTTTCTCTTTCATAACCCTCCTGCCCAGCAAATAACAAAGTGCAAGACGTCGCGCTCCCAAGTATCAAACAACATGTTTTGGCAGAAATTCAACCGTTGTATATATGTGCGATTTTTCTCACACAAATTGAGGTCGCAAGTAAAGATTTGCCTATTAGATTCAATATATCCACCTGCATATGTCTACATCTGCAGCCGTTTCATGCCACTTCAGGATTCAATGTTTGACTTGATGCAAGATTGTTGTGTGCCAACCCTGAAGAAGGATGGAAATACTTTTCACTTTTCACTCATACACAGTCGATGAGGGGAAGTTCTTCTCATGCAAGATGTCCAGTTTTAAAGATGGTTCTGCTCCCTGCTTTTAACATCCAGTGCTATCTCCTACAAGCTCAGGGAAAATCTGGAAAGCTCAGAGGGATGATGGAAAGAATTTGGATCACTGATAGGTCAGTAACACTCACATGTGTATTCCGCTTCCATTCGTCGGGTTTGTGATGATTCATCATTACGATGCCTCAAACTATTCAGCTGATTCAAGCATGGATTCGCACTAGCAACTTTTCACCACATGGCCCATGTCCATATTCACATGGGTTGAACATGTTTCAACATGTTTGAACTCCAAGTAAGCCAGCTTCGATGGCACAAGTTGTCAGTTCGCGTTGAACATGTTCGCTGCAAACCCCACGTTTGCCCGCGCTTGACTGAGAACATTTCCCAACGCTCAAATTTCTGCGCAGGGCCATTGTTTTTAATTAAGCTTCTCACTTATCAAACCCTAAACCTTCAACCCTAAAACCCTAAAACCAAAATCTAAAACCCTAAAACCCTAAAACCACAACCCTAAAACCCTAAAACCCTAAAACCAAAACCCTAAAACCCCAAACCATAAGTCACTGCGTATTGTCAGTGTTTTTGCAACTTCTCCGAGCCATTTTGACCTTGCACAACATCATTCATTGCAGTGCCGCGTTATGGGTGTGGGCAAACGTGGGGTTTGGAGGGAACATGTTTGAACTCACCAATCTGCTGGTCCAGCCACTCTTGAGGTCCAAAATGGAGGCGTTCAGCTCCATGTCAAACTTGTGAGTCCACTCCTGGTTTCGGTGCGGTTCCCGTTGCTTCTGGCGTGCGCCTTGTGGTTTGTATGGTTCGTAATGGTTCATGATGGTGAATAACAAGGGGATAATATGGTCAATGATGGTGAATCATCAGGGGACGAGACCCGTTAGTGTGGTTGGTAATGGTTCGTAGTGGTTAATGATGGTGAAGAACGGTTGATGATAAGGGGATAAGACCCGACAATGAACTGATCACGAAATTTAGATTCATTAACTCAACCCTACAGGGCCGAGCGATTGCTACCTGCGAACCACATCCATCTTGTCACAGGTTCAGCTCATCACTGCAACCGGTGGATCCTCAGCATGCGTAGGTCCGTAGGTGGCTTGGAGCACCCTGTTCAAAATGGGCATGATAAAATTCCAAATGCCCGACTGATATTCTACTACCTCATCTAAGCAAACTGGCTGTGGGCCATTTTCCACAGCTGCACCAAATCACCAGTTGCCATCTGACCGGAACCCACCATGCCGCAACAAATCTCTGCTTCCAGGTCAAAGCAGTCCCAGCCTGCTCTTCATATTTGAAGGCAATCGTGACTTCTGGCATGGCACCAGGCAAAAGACGGAAAAAAAAATGCGTGGCCAAGGAATCACACCTTCACAGTGCCACTTCAGCTAGAGCCAGACCCGCGACATGGTGGCAAATGCTAAGGCACAAGCAAATCATGTTGTTTCATGCGCAGCTAGGTGCTGTCACTGGGGTTAGGTGTGGCAAATCTGCATGAAAAGCCATGCTTCAAGGCGCTAAATGCAAGGGTCAACTGTTTTGCACGTCAGCGATATGTACAGCTCGCGCTTTCGGGCGCTTGAGAAGGCACTCAGTGTTGGAACCTGGGTGGCCCACGATAGGTCATGAAAAATATCCCAGCCTGATGGTTCGCTACTGGGGATTCCACACATTGGTCATAAATTATACCAGCGTTGACCCCAAACAGGAAATGATAAACGTTAGAGGATCTCAATGGGGATAGTTTACCTGACAAATGGGAGACAAGTGATGGAAACAATGTGACCAACCGGACCCAGAGTGGGAGACAAGTGGGAGACAAATGAAAGACAGATGGGAGACAAGTGAAGGGAATCATACGACCAACCAGACCAAGAGCGGTAGACTAGACAAGTAAGAGACAAATAAAACACATACGGGAGACAAGTGAGAAAAATTCGCGACCGACTGGACCCAGAAGAGACACGGGAGACAAATTAAAGACAAATGGGAAACAAGTGCAGGAAATCATGCAGCCAAGTGTATCCAGACTGGGAGAGAAAGGGGAGACAAATGAAGGACAAATGGGAGACAAGTACAGGAAATCATGCGACCAAGTGGACCCAGACTGGAAAAGAAACGGGAGACAAATGAGGACAAATGGGAGACAAGTACAAGAAATCATGCGACCAAGTGGACCCAGACTGGAAAAGAAACGGGAGACAAATGAGGACAAATGGGAGACAAATACAGGAACTCATGCGACCAAGTGGACCCAGAGTGGGAGAGAAGCGGGAGACGAATGAAGGACAAATTAGAAACAAGTACAGGAAATCATGCGACAAAGTGGACCCAGAGTGAGAAAGAAGCGGCAGACAAATGAAACACAAATGGGAGACAAATACAGGAAATCATGCGACCAAGTGGACCCAGAGTAGGACAGAAAGGGGAAACAAATGAAGGACAAATGGGAGACAAGTACAGGAAATCATGCGACCAAGTGGACCCAGAGTGAGGATTGAAAGGGGAGACAAATAAAGGACAAATGGGAGACAAGTACAGGAAATCATGCGACCAAGTAGACCCAGAGTGAGGATTGAAAGGGGAGACAAATGAAGGACAAATGAGAGACAAGTACCGGAAATCATGAGACCAAGTGGACCCAGAGTGGGAAAGAAAGGTGATACAGATGAAGGAAAAATGGGAGACAAGTACAGGAAATCATGCGACCAAGTGGCCCCAGAGTGGGAGAGAAAGGCGAGACAAATGAAGGACAAATGGGAGACAAGTACAAGAAATCATGCGACCAAGTGGCCCCAGAGTGGGAGAGAAAGGCGAGACAAATGAAGGACAAATGGGAGACAAGTACAAGAAATCATGCGACCAAGTGGCCCCAGAGTGGGAGAGAAAGGCGAGACAAATGAAGGACAAATGGGAGACAAGTACAAGAAATCATGCGACCAAGTGGCCCCAGAGTGGGAGAGAAAGGCGAGACAAATGAAGGACAAATGGGAGACAAGTACAAGAAATCATGCGACCAAGTGGCCCCAGAGTGGGAGAGAAAGGCGAGACAAATGAAGGACAAATGGGAGACAAGTGCAGGAAATCATGCGACCAAATGGACCCAGAGTGGGAGAGAAAGGGGAGACAAATGAAGGACAAATGGGAGACAAGTACAGGAAATCATGCGACCAAATGGACCCAGAGTGGGAGAGAAAAGGGAGACAAATGAAGGACAAATGGGAGACAAGTACAGGAAATCATGCGACCAAGTGGACCAGATTCGGAGGGAAGCAGGAGACAAATGAAGGACAAATGGAAGACAAATAAAGGAATTCATGCGACCAAGTGGACCCAGAGTGGGAGAGAAAGGGGAGACAAATGAAGGACAAATGGGAGACAAGTAAGAGGCAAAATCATGCGGCCAAAGGACCCAGAGTGGGAGACAAATGAAAGGCAAATGGGAGACAAGTAAGAGGCAAAATCATGCGGCCAAAGGACCCAGAGTGGGAGACAAATGAAAGGCAAATGGGAGACAAGTAAGAGGCAAAATCATGCGGCCAAAGGACCCAGAGTGGGAGACAAATGAAAGGCAAATGGGAGACAAGTAAGAGGCAAAATCATGCGGCCAAAGGACCCAGAGTGGGAGACAAATGAAAGGCAAATGGGAGACAAGTACAGGAAATCACGCGACCAAGTGGACCAGATTCGGAGGGAAGCAGGAGACAAATGAAGGATAAATGGGAGACAAATAAAGGAAATCATGCGACCAAGTGGACCCAGAGTGAGAGACCAGAGTGGGAGACCAGAGTGGGAGACAGGGATACAAGCCCGGAGACACAGCCAAAATCATCCGACCAAGGCAAGCGACCCTTTTCAAAGGAGTAAGAACCCTATACAAGTAAACCTGTTTGGGGAATGCAAGGCAAATGGGAGACAAGTAAGAGGCAAAATCATGCGACCAAAGGGACCCAGAGTGGGAGACAAATGAAAGGCAAATGGGAGACAAGTAAGAGGCAAAATCATGCGGCCAAAGGACCCAGAGTGGGAGACAAATGACGGGCAAATGGGAGACAAGTAAGAGGCAAAATCATGCGACCAAAGGGACCCAGAGTGGGAGACAAATGAAAGGCAAATGGGAGACAAGTAAGAGACAAAATCATGCGGCCAAAGGGACCCAGAGTGGGAGACAAATGAAAGGCAAATGGGAGACAAGTAAGAGACAAAATCATGCGACCAAAGGGACCCAGAGTGGGAAACAAATAAAAGGCAAATCGGAGACAAGCAAGAGGCAAAATCATGCGACCAAAGGGACCCAGAGTGGGAGACAAATGAAAAGCAAATGGGAGACAAGTAAGAGGCAAAATCATGCGGCCAAAGGACCCAGAGTGGGAGACAAATGAAAAGCAAATGGGAGACAAGTAAGAGGCAAAATCATGCGGCCAAAGGACCCAGAGTGGGAGACAAATGAAAAGCAAATGGGAGACAAGTAAGAGGCAAAATCATGCGGCCAAAGGACCCAGAGTGGGAGACAAATGAAAAGCAAATGGGAGACAAGTAAGAGGCAAAATCATGCGGCCAAAGGACCCAGAGTGGGAGACAAATGAAAAGCAAATGGGAGACAAGTAAGAGGCAAAATCATGCGGCCAAAGGACCCAGAGTGGGAGACAAATGAAAAGCAAATGGGAGACAAGTAAGAGGCAAAATCATGCGGCCAAAGGACCCAGAGTGGGAGACAAATGAAAAGCAAATGGGAGACAAGTAAGAGGCAAAATCATGCGGCCAAAGGACCCAGAGTGGGAGACAAATGAAAGGCAAATGGGAGACAAATAAGAAGCAAAGGGAGCCAGAATGGGAGACAAATGAAGGGCAAATGGGAGACAAATACAGTAAGAAGCAAAATCATGAGCCAAAGGGACCCAGAGTGGAAGACAAATGAAGGGCAAATGGAAGACAAATAAAAGGCAAAATCATGGGGCCAAAGGGACCCAGAGTGGGAGACAAATGAAGGGCAAATGGGAGACAAGTAAGAGGCAAAATCATGCGGCCAAAGGGACCCAGAGTCTGAGGACGCAAGCCCGGAGACAGAGTCAAAATCATACGGCCAAGGCAAGCGACCCTTTTCAAAGGAGTAAGAACCCCATACAGGTAAACCTGTTTGGGGAAAAACCCAACTCTAAAGAACCCCGTCTTACTCGGATGCAAACGTTTCAAAGCTGGTAGGATTCCAGTCATCCCAATATTGGCTTCAGTGGGAATCAACTGTGCTGAACCATTCCACAAGTTTGGTCGCCAATTGACCAATTTTTGGGCCGGTTTTTGATGGTCAGAGTCGCATCAAGCCTGCTGGCTATGCGATTCCGCAATGCTACTCTTCACGAGTACCACAGCCAAGTGACCAGCTATGTGGTGGTTTCTTCAAATGGGGTACCGGTACCCCCAAATCATCCAATATCAACCATGTATAGTAATAAGCCAACCACTTCAAGGGTTCCCTATGGCTTGAGAAACCACCATATATCAATCCAACAACGCGACTGTGCAAAGGGCACAAGAAAAATCACCAGCTGGCTGGCACCCAATTTGGAGGAATCCGTACACGGACATGACCAACATACTTCCACTGTGCCATGTCCGCATGGTTGGCACTTGGCTATTGATAAACACCAACCAGCCAAAAAATGTGGTAGGGTATGTTCACAAGGGGTACAAGGTGTTGACCCACAGCCACTTTCATCCCATCTTGATGTCACTGAGTTCCAAAATCGGGTGGTTCGTCGCATCCCTTCCCTGGATGATCAATTTGCCGCCCCTCGATCTGAGCCATCAATAATGGCCCTGTAGCATCGATATTTCATTGGCATTTCCACAGATTGTGATACGCGCCACATGACAAGTTTCCTACAATCCATGTTTATGTCCTTAGCTGGTGATAATACCATGAACATTTGCATCATTAGTCTCAAAGAATGGATAATCCCATGCAGAACGCGTCAATTCTTGATTGGTTCATTTTTTTTACATATCCAAAAAACCTGAATTTTCTAGATATGCCAAAAACTGCTTCTTTTGTCAGATACCAACAACACCAGGATTTAGATATGCAAACAACCTGCTTGATTCAAAGACCACGATAGGTCGCTTTCATTACCAGGAGTTGAGGCTCCCACCGACCCGTCACATATGGACTTCGTGGCTTGCGGAGCGCAAAGGCCTCGAGGGTCAGTGACCATGCGCACCGCGGGCACCGCGGATACACCCATGCCGCCGGCATTGAAGTGTGGTGTACAATGCTGTAGTGGTGAATTCGTGCTTAAATGGATTTAAGTGAGTGGTTGATGACAATCAGTGATTAAATGCTGGTTCATGAATGAGTGGTTCAGTCGTGTACAATGCTCTGCAGGCCTTTACATAGAAGTGCATTGTATACATGTATGGCAATCATCGCCTTCTGATGGAAAGTGTCAATTGCACGTCTATGTGTACCTATGTTTGTATGTATGAACTCGCACGTACAAACAACATGTAGGTCATTCATCAAACGAATCTCAGCTCTCTACATGTGCACTGTTCAGCTTCACAAGTCTCTTGGTTCCGCTGTAGCTACCTTCACTTGCAAAAAGATCCAAGCACCGGCTGGTTCCATCCTAATATCTTTCCGTAATACTTGTTGTTACTATGTATCCTATGTTTTCCAATTCCATTCCAGCCTGATGTGCCCTGGTCACCAAGACCAGCTGTATATCTGGCAACTGATAGCGCTGGTCCGCCGAATTTTCAGCTACCGCCAAGATCTATGGTTACCATCAACCAAAACCCAACCAACCAATATCTATGGTTACCATCAACCAATATCTATGGTTACCATCAACCAATATCTATGGTTTCATTCTGATGCTTGTTTCAATCATCTGTGGTTTCTGACCCACTAGTTTACATTCTCCTACCACTATATCTATGAAACATACCATAAACATTGGATCGCCATATCAGCTGAATTGATGCTTGATGGTCTATGAACCATCAACCACCGGGTGATGCAGTATCTTTGACGGTATTCTTTGAACTACCACCTCAATACCATATTTGGTGGTTTCTTAGATGGGGGACCCAAAAAATGGTAGGCTTACTACTATAAATGGTTGATATCAAATGATTTAGGGGTATCCCTATTTTGAGAGACACCCCATATTTGCACATTCATATGCCTGTCAGGACTAGGGCCCCTGTACCCAGGTACTGTTCACATCCCACGCTTGAGCAAACTAGTCCAACTGTTGGGATGTTGTCCATCCATACATTTGGGATTATTGCTACTGGCCCAACATGTGTCAGCCAGCATCAAATTATTGATCAAACATGTTTTCAATATTGATCAACCATTCGTAATGACCAGCACCATTGATGAACCATTGATTAAGCATGGATGATTGGTGGTTTCTTTGAATTGGAGTACCCCCAAATCATCCAATCTGGATCTCATGATTAGACCAATTAGAGGAACCATAACTTTGGGCGACCGTGATTTTGCGAAACACCTGGTGGTTTCCCAAAACAGGGGGACCCCCTATTTTCATCCGACAACAAAAGCGTCATAACCACCTAGAGCAATAAACCAATCAAATCATCCGACCACAAAAGCATCATAACCACCCATAGTAACCAACCATAACTTGGGGGTCCCCAAACTGGCTTGAGAAACCACCACCTAACCATGGACCATTGAAGAACCATGGCCACCTGGCCACCTGGCCACCAACCATGGCCCCAGCGGCCACGCTCTGAGCTCGGAACCAGCCCTGCTGAGACCACCGAGTAGGCCATGGTGCATGCCGTAAGGGACAGGCTCGCCTGTGGGGAGACGGGGCTGGAACATGGGTAGATGTCACGTGGCAAGATCTATCTGTGCATCCATGTTTCTGTACTGAGAAATGTGGATGTATATATGAATATATGATAGATTTGTACTAAATGAACTGATATATGTCAATGTATGCAATATTTGAGTGTGCGTATGTGTATGTGTATAAAAATATGCTGATATATAGATATATATACACATATAGAGAGAGAGAGAGATACAGAGATGAATATACACATGTACATACACAGGAAGGTGGCTGCTTAATATTGTTCCTGGTTTAGACTTCGGTCTCGACCATCAGGCACAGGCATACTTCTTGGTTGGCCCCACTTAGCACCTCATTGTACAAGAATCGTTGGCTACTTGGCCCACTTAGAGAACCACTTGATGGCTGGGCCTTGTCTAGAATAACTTGTTAAGGTGCTTCTTGCTTGGTCGTTCCCAGGGTCTGTCGGCTAGTTGGTTTACTTGGATGATCATTCCAATAGGTGGTGAACATGCTGCCATGGTTTGGATTGTCCACCTATTCGTCCTTGGTGTAACCCACAAATGCTAGGTGAACAATCCAACCATGGCAGCACCTGCAGCTGATCCAAGCCATGAGTCGGGCAAAGCCGTGCCTTGAGGGTGTACTCGTTGGCCACGGTGTTCAGATTGCTCTCCTGTACCTAGGTCGGAACAGGGTGCTGGTGGTTCCGCCAGGATTTGCCACTGTGAACCAATAGAGTAACCATCGATCAACCATTCAAACACCGTCAAGTCACTGATATCAACCATCGTGAACCGTTGATTGACAATGATTCTCCATGTTTCACGGTCATTGACCAGTAATCAAACGCTATTAACTGCTAACTGTTGGTAAACCATTATTAAGCATCAGTTAAGCGCCATTCACCATCAAAAAGTAATGGATGCACCATCATTGACAAGTGCAATGACTTTTGCCCATCCCTTGACTGTTGATGACCCGCTCAAGAACACACTGTTCACCAAAAGAAGCAGCGTCCTGTTTGTCATCTGGGTCTGGGTCAGAATCGACCATCCAAAAACATGGTAGATAATAAACATCCTAACAAAGACTAGTATGGCCATTTGGGGGATGTTCACTGCAGGGTATTGACCCACCATTATAAGCCAAAAGGTAACATACGAGTGACGTGAAACGTCCGTGTTTGATGGAAAATCACCAGCTATAGAATTCCTACAACCAGTCATTTATTGTTTGTCAACAGCTGGGTTGGCTGGATTTGTCCCATTTGTCGGTATACATGAAACAGTATTAGTGGGTAAGCATCAACCAGCATCATCACTAACCATCTTTGGTATATCCACAGCCATGTGGCCCATAAACGCAATGGCTGTGGGTCAAAACCCTATACCGCTGTGTACCATCATTAACCATTGTATCCCCTGTGATTGTTTTGGTTGTGATCCCTCATACTGCAAATTGATGGCTAATACGCATTGCTGCTTATTGTTCCCCTATGATTGTTGGCTATTGAGCATGACATTCCCTACCATTTACCATTGATTATTGATGATTCATATGGCAGTGGGTCAGTTCACCCTTTATCACTGGTTCCCCTATCACTAACCATTGTTTTCCCTATGAAATTGTTGGTGATTATCCCCATGAACGTGGGTTGGTGAACTGCTTGACCCAGCTCGCCATATTGATTATTGATTATTGATTATTGAATAATCATTGATTAGTTGATTATTAAATCCATAGTATTAACCTACCATTTGCCACTGATCATTGGCGTTCTATTGATCCACGGACACATCTCAAAGCATCCCAAAAAATCCGCCCAGACCCGATGAGGCCCGGACCCATCTGATATACCTGAGTCAGTGAGGACAGCCACTGACACATCAAGGGTTGGTCCAGCTCGCCATGGTGCTACCTACGAACCATCCAATACCCATTACGAAACGTTAGTGGTGCGAACAGCCACCCCGTCATGAAAAATTTGCGCGTTTGTCAACCAACATCAACCAACCATTTCTCAATAATTACTTACGTTTGGGAAAACAATACATGTCAACAAGACCACCAAGCAGATTATGAATAGGTACACCACCAGCTTTGGGGGTGCACGTTTTTTGGACGAACCCATCCAGCTGAAGCCGTAAATCACCAATCAGTTCCATCACAATTCGCTGATCGTTTGGCATCAGCTGGTGATTTATGATCTGTTCAATCCCCCCTCCCGACACACGGCGTCAAAAAGTAGTGTATGCACAGTGCATCCCCAAATGACCAGCAACAATGGGTGAACAACACATGAATGGCACTACGAAGGATATAACCAACAACACTGCAGGTATATCCATGTGTGTACCTCATGAACAAGTGCTACTTGAATGTGCAGCCCCACTTAGTAAGTGGTCACAATTCCCATGGTTTCTAGGGGTTATAAGCTACCTTATAGGGCTTACAACCATGGTTACAACCCCAACTGCACATCCATGGCGGCTGTTTTCCATGTGATCCAAGGGCGAGATCCATTGTCTCACCCGAATCAGCTTCTGCCGTTGGCCAGGTGCACTTTCAGTGTTGTGTTTGCTTTCGATGGATAGATAGATAGATAGATAGATAGATAGATAGATAGATAGATAGATAGACAAATAGGTAGGTAGGCAGGTAAGTAGGTACAGTACACAGGTCTTGGCGCAAGATATTTTACAATTATATACAATGGTTTGTTCACATCATATGATAAGAATGATACATGCGGCCCAGCAGGGTTCACAGCAGCTAGACATCCAGTGTGGGATACAGGGCAATCGGCAGGCAGGGCTGTCCATCAACCGTGCTACCCAGCGCTTATCCTAAAAGTTACCAACAAAAGAAGGGCGACAAGGACCAATCCTCCCCAACCGATTCAGTTGGCGTGTTGTTCATTCGGTATGCAGTACCAACCGTGCTACCCCAATCCTTTCAGAACAAACAACAGAACAACATACGGCAGTGGGTCAAAACCCTGGACCCCTGGTTCCCCCATTATTAACCATTGTTTTCCCTATGAAATTGTTGGTTACTATCCTCAATAATTGGTTGGTTAACATTGACCCAGCTCGCCATAGCAACTGAAATGCCCTGTGGGTCACCAACTGAATCACAAAACAATGACCTGCCGCAAGGCGTCTTCAGTTGGTGACCAACAGTTAATGCTTAGCCAGAGCCGGCAGTCCCAAGGGTCAGCCCGGATGGGACTGGTTGCTGGTGATCCATGGTGCTTGATGGTTTGCGGTGAGTACTAGGCAACTTTAGCCAACCAATGGTTAGACAATGGTAAATCCATGGCGAATCAATACTTTATCAATGGCTAATGAATGGTTATAATAGTCAATCAATAATCCATCAATTAATCATGAATCAATAATTGATGAGTGGCTAATCAATAGTTAATCAATCAATCAATCAATCAATCAACCAATCAACCAACCAATCAATCAACCAATCAATCAACCAATCAATCAACCAATCAATCAACCAATCAATCAACCAATCAATAATCAATACTCAATCAATCAATAATCCATCAATCATTAATCAATACTTATATAATGAATGGCTAATCAATAGTTCATCAATAATCAATCATCCACAAGTCAATAGTCAATCAATAAGTAATCAATGAAATAATCCATCAATCGATCATTAACCAACAATCAATGAGGCCAAAAAAAAGGAGATGGAACAAAAACCCAGGTCGGACCTTCCGCATCCCGTCCCTTTGGACAGCGGCGCGGTGAGTTCAGCGCCGAGCTGCGTCGCGTTCGCCACGGACAGCAGCTGGTAGGTGGCTTCAGCTTTTCGGCTGGCCTGGCGCAGCTCGCCGCATTTCGGTGGTCACCCTGGTGCTGTCATTCATGGCGGGTTGGTGGTGAAGTGGTGGTTAAGTGTGGTTCATTGGTGGTTAATTGGTTCATAATGATGGTTGGTGGTTGATTGGTTGGTGGTTGATTGGTTGGTGGTTGATTGGTTGGTGGTTCATAATGATCATTAATGGTTGGTGGTTAGTTGAGCCATCACAAAAAAAAGCTCGTAAACCAGCTATCCCAAAGTCGTTGGGGAAAATAAAAATGCTTGAAACCACCAACCAAATGGCGGTGTTCTGTAGCGTCAGGCAACTGTGGAGATTCACTGGTTCGGGGGAATTATCTATACAACTCGTAAAACAAATATCTACAATAGTAATAATGGGTCCATGATTCACTGGTTGGAGGTAACTGATTTACTTCTAGGAATCACGGATCCTGATTGCAGACACCAGTCCGTCCCCTGGAGATTCTCCAGTGACTCACAGCAACTGTTGGGCTGTTCACTGTTCACGTTGGATGGCGAATCCCACAACCAGATAGTCAGCAACAATGCCAACGATACACTCGTATATCATTGTGATGATGACTGTCAGAGTTTGAATCTGACAAAATGCTTGGCAAATGTAGACATTCAAAGTTTCAAAGGTCCATCCCAATGTAGATACTCAAAGTTTCAAACATCCATCCCTAGATGCCTGGCCTTGCCAAACTCATCATAGCTGCTGCTGGAGAAGTAGCCCTCGTTGTCGAAGACTACGATGCCGCCCTTGGCCTGCCGGGACGAGGCCCAGCAGCAGCCCCGGATGTGCCGTGCCGCCGTGCCGCCGTGCCGCCGTGCCTTCTCGTTCTTCGACTCATCGCACCAGAAGTCTCCTGTGGCGCTACAACTGCACACCTTCATGATTGCTAAATCGCATTACTATTTGGTGTAATGGCTCATGACTTGGCTACTCTTAATGGAGACGAACTCATTCATTGGCTGTCATCACTGCTTGGTGGTATACCTCAAGCCCCCTGACACTTCGTTCATCGGGTTGAAACGCATTAGTAGTTCATTGGCAGTTTTCATGGTGGCATTTCAATTAATCAACCATATTTTTTAAAAAACGAGGAAAAATGAAACATGCCAATCAAGCCAACGACATTGCTGGTCTTAATGCTACGCTGCTTTGTTCGCCCAGGTGATGGGACAGAGTTACAATTTGCATATCCAATGTTTTGGGTCCACACATCGCCCAACATCCCACAACCATCCCTGCTAAAAATGCGTGTTTGGTTGGTGGTTGAACCACCCCTATGAAAAATATTAGTTAACTAACCATTTGATAATCACTAGGGAAAGTAAAAAATGTCTAAAACCACCAGGCAGGTATGCTTTCGGAAGGAGACCACCAGCAAGTCTGAGAGGTCCGCCGAGCCCCGCAAGGCGGATCGAAGAAAAAAAAATGCAGAGAATGTTGTGTGTTGGCACAGCTGAAAAAGAGCTGAAATTGGATTCTTAATGCGCTAACCCCAATTTCAGGGGTGGTTGGTTACGTATTTAATAGACTACCTATTTCAAGTAAGTACCCCTATTCAAAGTGGTTGGTTAATGCATGATATAGGTATTCAATATCACGATGATACTCATGAAGAAAACCCAGTGATGTTCCATGAAAACCACGGAAAATGCTGCGATTTGAAAAAATCACCAGCTGTTTGCTGTGGGCCATTATCATCATCGTGACTGTCATGTCATCAGCACCATGCAAAATCTGGCCCAAGTGCTCAGGATGAACCAACCCTGCTGCTGGCGGCTTGAAAGAATTTCGGCTTTCAGGGAATGGGCCGCCACTGTGACATGACTCATGTTGTTGGGAACGGTCATGCAGGTGGTCCGCTCGATGGATGAAAAGCACTGCAGGAGAATCCACAAACGACGTTGGATTTTTCAGCAGATCTTCGGGCACAGGTCTTCGGGTCGTTCGATACACCAAGTGGTGAATATGTTGGCATATGGTGGTTTCTGAAAATAGGGGACCCCCAAAAATAGCTGATTGATTACTATAAATAGTTAATAATGGATGATTTAGGAGTACCACTATTTTGAGAAACACCCATATGGACGTTCCACTTAACAGAGACCACGGACATCACCATCGCAGCTACCAAACTCAAATCCCTGGCGATCCAAGATATTGGTGGCTTGCTGACCACTGAGTCATAATGAATCAGCGCCGCGTTCTGATGATGGTGAACACCATTCCTTCACCATGGCACTGATCATTCCCCAGCCTTGTTTTGACTATTCCTGAATTATTGATTCACCAGTCCTTAACCAATGATTAACCATTGCTTACCCATTTCTTGACCAATCATTGGCCGTTCCTTAAGCATCATTTTACCCATCAATTAACCACTAGTTAAGCATCCAATAACCACAAATTCACCACTAATAAACCACTACTCAACCACTGATTAACCACTAATCAACTATCAAATAACCACTAATTAACCACTAATCAACTATCAAATAACCACTAATTAACCACTAATCAACTATCAAATAACCACTAATTAACCACTAATCAACTATCAAATAACCACTAATTAACCACTAATCAACTATCAAATAACCACTAATTAACCACTAATTACCCATCAGTTACCCATCAAATAACCACTAATTCATCACTAATTCACCACAGTACCGAACCATTGATGAACCACGATCAACGACCCCCGCATCTTACCACCTGACCGCGCTCCTGCCATGGCACAGCAGCTGGTCCCAACAGCCCAGTACTCGCGGTGCGCACACGCAGGCACGGTGTGGTAAGAATCAATTGACGGATATAGCTAGTGTTATTATCTACAATAAGGCACCATAATTAGCTATAGTTGTTATAACTAATTATCAGATATTACTAAGGTTTTAAGTAGTTTTCAGTAGTCAAACCAATCATCAATAATAGTTATAAGTAGTTCTAGGTCATACTTAGAAGGATGTAGCTAGTGTTGTGGCTTGTTTGACTATGTATAACTAGCTATAACTATAGCTATACTTGAAAGTTCTCACTAGTTATAAGTGGTTAAACCACGATCTTATTTTGAATGATTTATTAAGTCTATACAAGTAAGTGGTTGATTAACCATGTAATAACTAGGGAGTAGCAGCAGTCTGTAACAATCCATTGAACATATTGTGGCAAGTACTGATAATCAACTAAGCAGATCAAAACTACTGAGATCAATGATTATCACTCCTATATATGCTGTTGGAATAGCTGGTGATAACAATATGGCAGTAATGCTCGTATCGAATGGCTAACATTTAATTTGACTGGGCATGACAATGGTCCCAATGCGGAACAAGTTGAATCATCACATGATTGTGAAGGTATAGATGTTCATAATCAACCAGGCTTTCTTATCATGATCACAAAGCTAGCAGAACGCGAAAAAACACACGTGATCATATGGAAAATGACCTAAATTGCCCAGTCTTTCTTTCTCGGGGGATGCGCCCAGAACAAGCACTCCTTTTGGAGAAGTGGAGATTGACTTCAACAAAGCACTTCAATCGACCAGGGTCACCAAGTCCGCTGTAACCAAGGGCCCCTTTGGCAGCGAGCCGCAGCCTGTTACAACTCAAAGAGGATCTTCTGGGGGACATGGGGGATCAGCCGATGCCCCCGGTCAAGATGTGTAGGTGTAGATTTAAACAGTGTGTAAAAGTTTGATCAAGATTCTGAAATATTAAGACAGATAGATAGTTAGATAGATAGATAGATAGGTAGGTAGGTAGGTAGGTAGATGGATACATAGGTAGATAGATGGATGGATGGATGGATAGATAGACAAATGGATAGATAGCATGTGGAGATACATGCACTAATATCTACAAACACATAAGATCACATAAGTAGATATCGACTGCAGCACAAGCCCTGCGTGCTTCTCTACCGCCGTCCTGGACCTCTTTGCTATGACTAGGATCGCGCACAGGGGCGATGCCTCAGGCCAGGTGGAGACCCTGCAGGCGCAACATCTGATATCTATGAGACAGTAGTGATGACCCCTACTATTAATGGTTACCCAGGATGAAGCTAAACCCTAGGTTTATTAATTGGGGGGGTTACTATTCTAATGGGAAACCAAAGCTTTTATATCCTGGGTAGCCATTATATCGGATACTAAACCTGTCTAACCCAGTAGTTTTGATATCTGACTTGTCTAAGCCAGTAGTTTCAAGTATGTTTAGTATCTGTTAGTTTCAGGGGTTGAAACACACTTGAATTTAGAACAGCGGGGGTCATCAATACTCCTATGAGAGTAGCCCTTTGAAACTCTTTGAACTCTATACTCTTGCTCGCGAAACCTGGTGGAACTCAGGTAGTTTCTGCCTTTCGCAAGGTGCAAAAGACATGAACCGACACCGCGATTACCAGCCGTGCCCAGCATATCTGGGGAGCCTGTTGCTGGGTCATCCCAATCCAACACGGACCAAACATCTCGCAACGTGGCAGAAACAAATCGGCTCCAGCGTTTGATGGACACTCTGACGAGAGTTCTGGGGTCCAGAGTCCAGAACACCAGGAGTTGCTTTGCCACCAACAAAAACTATTGGTTGTTAACATCAACTATAGCTTAGAATTAAGATAATTGATGCTGATTAACCATATTTTTTTGCCATTGAATAATTTTTGATTGGGATGATAGGCAATGTCAAGGTGGCTATGGGTCAAGTGCGCCTGACCCAGCGGCGGAGCCATCCCTAAATCTGTTCACCCTGGGGCCTCGGTGGCTTGACCCTCCCCAGCTGAGCTGATGGCAGAAGACCGATCCACCTAAGCGCAGTGACATTCACATGTTTCCATTGGTTTCCGAAGTTTCAGCCCAAATTTCTTGAAAAAATCCAGAGTTCTTCAAGAAAATCTGCCAGAATCTGCACCCCAGGTTTCGGATCGCCCAATGATTCCCGGACGCCCATCCTTTCAGCAGCGGCAAGCGATCCGAGAGCCGGGCGCTCGGTCAAGTAGGACACGGAATGATTGGTATCCACCTCGAAGGGAGAATCCCAAACAGGTTGGTGGTTGGAACCCTATGAAAAAAGTACAAAACCACCAACCATGTGTAAACCAACCAGCATGGGTTGGTTGACTAATATTCTCTTACAAAAATGTTTGAAATACACCAAAAAAATGGTAAAAACCGCCAACCAGCAGAGGATTCCCATAGCATTCCCAGCGGCTCCCAGTTGCACCGTTGAGGTGCGCAGCTTGGACAGCGACTTGTGAAGTGGTCATTTATTCAATGGGTCACTGGAGCCTGTAAAAGTGGACATCTTGGTTATATACAATTGGTGGCTCAACTAGATCCCTTGCTAAAAGTCTAACTTTTAGTGGCTATATCGTAAATCAATCAAAGGCCACAAAGCTTCAAAAGCTAAGGTAGTAGCTATAATCCACCCTGCGCAGATTCGTAATGTGACAGTTGAATATAATTGGATAACAATATTCAACAGTCATGATGAGTATCACAGTCAAACCCACGTAATGAGAGTTGCAACACGTGAGTCGTGTTGGGAACTGGCGGGCTACGCCCAACTCTTAGTGTTGATCCAGGGATCATCATAGCACCCTGCTGTTGTTAGTTGTTGGTTAGTTGGGTGTGCTTGGTTGTTTGTTTGTTGTTGCTGTTGTGCTGCTTGCCTGGTTGGTGGATTGAACCACCCCTCTGAAAAATAGGAGTCAACCAACCATTTGTTAATGATCAATGGGGAAAATAAAACATGTCAATCAAACCACCAACCAGTTGCAGCTGTGACTTGTTGTTGTTGGCTGCTGCTTGGCGCTGCTGTTTGTCGTGGCGATTCGGCTTGTTGGACCCCTGACAACCACAGCGGCTCCATCCTCCCCGCGCTTCACAGCCACGGCGCATAGGCAGCATCCGTGAAGACCAACTTTCCGGCATCGGCCACCTCGCTGAAGGGCGATCGGTTGCCGACGATCCGACAACGCGTTTATAGCTCTAAGCGGCGTCCTCTAGTAGTGTTTGGTGCCAGTTTAATGGTTGATAAGGGTTGCTCGGTCTCTGAACGGTGCACCCCCGGCATGGTTGATAAGGGTTAATTGATGGTAAATACTTGTTAATTCATGGTCAATTGATGCTTGAGAATGATTCATTCAGGGCGTTATACTATTTGATCGTCAATAACGACGGTTTAATGGCTAGTAGTGGCTAACTGATGGCGATTTATGTATAGCATCCTGGAGTAGATTCAAATACGCTCCTAGTTATAATTCACGACAGGTACAGGGCTTGAATATTGAATGTGGGGAATATTCAGCATCTACTATTATTAAGATCATTTAAGATGTATTAAGCTGTTGACCATGCTTGATCAATCCTATCATATACTACGATAACCAAACCATGCTGAAGTATGCTTCTAATGACTATACTAGGTTCCTAGGCAGCCAAATTCCAGGATGCTTCTGATCTGGCTCAAGCATCTATTGAATCTCCTCCGAAACAAGATACCTTGATCGAAAGAAGAGGAACCACGACCCCTGGAACTCAAGCGGCAGAAGGAGTATCAATTGCATCCTGCTAGCCCTTCTCATCCATATGTCATAATGCTTGGTGCTTTCAACCAGTCTCAAACACATGAGTCAATGGGAATAATCATCCCAAATATTGGGGTTGAAAATCTTCGAAACCAACCAAACAATCACTATATGGTTAAAAATTGTTTTAAGTACCAGTGCTCAGTTCTTAGAACTCGAGCTACAAGCCCATTTTCACTGCAGTTGAGCTCCAGACGGCTGCGCTGGACTGGGAGGGTAGCACATCAGTGTAAACCCTGGCACAGGGAGGCATAGCGAGAGAGTAATTCATCGCGAATGGATCGTCGCCCGGCGGTTGAAGTGAGGAATTGACCCCACTTGCAGTGTGCATCTGCAACTCTTCCATGATGCTACTCTGATGAATCAACAACATCAACAACTATAGTAAGATTCATCCATCATGGGAATTCCCAGGTTCCTCACCCAGGGTAGTTAGGCAAGCTTCATGTATCCTTGTTCCTGACATGTGAAAAAACATATGCCTTGTTGATCAGAATGCCAACGCTCAGCCAGCTCATCCAAGATTTGTCAATCAAGCTGGGATGGTGTTCGGTGCTGTGTTCGGTGCGCAGCACCGCAGGCAGATTCCAATGGCCCATTCAAGATGGCTGAAATCAAATAGAACGGGGTGAACTTCCGGTCATGACATCGCACACATTGTTGACGTTGCCCATAGATGTGGATACCAATGGCAGTATTTCTTCTCCGCCTTGCATTGCTGTAGAACTGCGGGTAAATGGCATACCTCGCAGCACCAAAACTGCGATCACTACAGATTCGACCTGTGTCCTCACGTGTGATACGCTCAACATCGCTTGACTCACCCCATGTCAAGTAGAAAGCAACGGCCAAAGTGATTCAAGAATCTGTTCAAGAGGAAATCCTCTACCAACTACTTTCAACTACAACAATTTGATAGATATTGTTTCTATCCCACCAACTACATTCAGTCTTTTACATATCTAAAAAGAATACATATCTATGTTGTTTGGATATGTAAAAAACTGAACTACAACAGTTGACGGCAGACTGTTCGCTCCGTGTCGCGAAAGGCTGAGCGTGGCACACGTCGTAAACGTAGAGCCCACCCACCGAGCCCGCCAGGACAGCCACAGGCAACAGCACTGAGTTGGGGAAATAGCTTCGACCTAGCCACACTTAAGCAGCAACGGGTGATAGGTAGGTAGGTTGGTTGGTTGGTTGGTTGGTTGGGGTTGACCTTGAGGTTAGTTGGTTGAGGGGGCGTTGAGGTTGATTGGTTGGTTGGTTGAGGTTGAGGACGGGCAAACAACCATAATCATCCTACATCGGTCAGTCAGCGGGTCACCAAAGAACAACAAAATCGGCACGAATTGCACCATTAGAAAAGCAACAATAAGGAAGCTAAATACCCAAGATGTTGGAATATCCCCCCACATTGCAATTCATTGTCACTAACAAACCCAAACACAGCGATCCCAATGTGAGCGGTAACAACACCGGAAACGACAAACAAGCATGACCACGACAGGACCAGCAACAAGCACCAGCAACAACCGACAACCGAAAGATCAAGAAGCAACAGCCAGCCAACAGATCATGTAAGCAACCAACCAAGCAAACAACCCACCGGACCTGGGTTTTGGGTTCACCATGTTGAGGGGTAGCTGCCAGGTTTTTCCCGAGCCTTCCTTTCTAAAAGTGAACAACCTCAGGTTTCAGCCGCACGCGTTTCACCGCTGCAGCTCCAAATGCTGGGAAAGCACCAGTGCACAGGTAAAATGCTGGATATGTATATATATATATATATTATACATACAGGTATATTATATATATAGAGATATAGATATAGATCTAGATCTAGATCTAGGTATAGATATAGATCTAGGTATAGATATCTTAGATATGGATATACATGTAGGTATAGATGTATTGGATATACAGATGTGTATATACATATATGCGTACATATCATCTATCTATCTATTTGCTTACATGTACATTTATCTAACTACGTTTCTATCTATGTTGTCTATGTATATACGTGAGTTCGGTGCGCTTTCCAGGCCATCAAAAATGAGCATTGTTTCATGGTGACCTTCTTCGTTCAGGAAAGGCACTGATGCCTTTTTGTAAATATATGTATTATGTATATATATATATACATATATATATATAATAGCAATGGACAACTCCCATGTTTTGTAGAGAAACCCTGCGAAACCACAAAAAGATAGTGGATTTTCTGTGTATGTGGTGGTTTCTCAAAATACGGAACCAACAAAACTGGCCAGGGTCTATTATATACTAAAAATGATCCAAACATATCCAAAGATTGGGTCATTCGGTGGCTTATTACCAAAAATGATTGCTCTTGGATGATTTGGGGGTATCCCATGTTGAGAAACACCCATATACATATAGTTCATATAGTTGTATACAATGATGACATGTAAAATCATACATATGATCCTATTCATCTGCTTTGTTTCAAAAAATAGAAAACTGAACAGACACCTGTCCTTGTGCTTGAGAAGGCACATGTTTTTGTTGTGCATGCGCATCTAGACACCAAGATGTTCACCAGACGATGATACCAATTGGACAACATGTCACTTGTCGGAGAGTGGAGGAGTCCTACTGGGAGATTTCTCTCAGAGTAGTGGCCTACCGCTGCCCCGTCAGACCCATGTACATATTCATATACACATCATCTATACTAAAGCTGAATAAATATGCTTTTCAATAAATATGTACATGCACATGATAGTGAATATGTATTCTAAAGAATATATTCAGTGCACATGCAAACAAAAGCGCTTGCTATAGGTCTATACAATACAAACATCGATAGTTACCGTGGAAAATGCACGTTTACATCCTGCATGGGTCAATGCACCTGGGCTTTTCTCGAAATCAGGGGTTCCCTGAAACCTGGTTTGTAAAGCCCGGAAGCGACCATTTGCGCTAGTTCGTTCAGGCTTTCGAAATTTGCCAACAACATGGCGGCTTTGGAAAGAAGGGGTAGTCCATTCCACCTACGGAACTCCACCAGTAGCAACCTCAAACTTGAAAAACCAGAAACCCCAAAAACCCTCAACCCCTAAACGCTGTTTAGTCGGAAAAACCGCCTGATTTCAGACTTTCCCTCAGGATGTTTCGCACTGTCCGTCCTCTCAGGCTTCGACACACCACTGATCATCAAAAAGAACAGGGAGCTCAGCACGCAAATGCTTGGCCTCACCGACAAGGGGGACACATCTGTAGCAAGAATCCAGAGCTTGGATTTGAATGATCAAAAAATTGAAGGATTTATTTGTTGAGATGATTGAAAAAACAAGTTGAGTGATTTCATCCTGTTCATCACTCAGATTGGATTTTCAGAAACGGCTTCAACACACAGCATCCTCATTTCGTGACAAAACTCCGCACACTGCAAACCCCTAAGGGTTGAAGCAAAGGAACGCTGAACCCCAAAGGAGGCACTGGGGATCTGGCAGTTTCATGAATCCGAATGTGTAGAAGAACCTGAGTGCTATCGTGATCGGTGGTTGTCGCATGCATTGCCCCAAGCACCAAGACGTGGGGACCAATGGCAACATGGCACCATGTTGTTGGATCTGTCGGAACATCGACGGTCGTCATGGTTCTAACTTCACCTGTGAGTCATCGCGTTGCATTCTTAGCTCAGTTTGACGATTGTGAGATCATCATCTTAGATCATCTTAGTACTTTAAAAACACAACAAGGACGGTGCCAAGAAAATGACAATGGATACTGCAAATGATTCATCTTGGTTAATCCTACTTGATGGAGTTCGCCCAGTTGTAAGTGGAATAACTATAACGCTTAGTTGACCTGGTTTCTATAGTTTTGAGATCCTACTAGTACCAGTGTGAAGCCACTAGCCTCCAATGTTGAACCCTTAGATTCACTCCAATGTGAAACTAGTTTCTAAGAATCAGTGAAGAATCGGGCGTAGATTGTAGATAGGCAACATTGGCATCAACCCTGCGAATCCTACCTAGGTGCCAAAAATATGTTGACGCTTTCTGGCGTTGGTATACATTCCACAAGGCACTCTTGTTTGAACTGCACGGAGGAATATGTTCAATGCGTCAAGCACAAAATCGCCTGCTTTCCACTAGCCATCACTATTCGACATTCTCAAACATCATTCCCATAAAGTAACTTTTGTTCTCCATCACGATGCATTACCAACGAAAAATGGTCCACCCACCACCTACCATCACCTACCATCACCATGAAGCATCAGCAGGCACCACCCTTGGCACCGGCGTTGCAGCACCAACGTCAGCTGGGCGGCAGGAGCAACAGGAAAACGGCAAACTGTGGACACCACAAGGCCTGGGCGAAAAGCGGCGCACCACCAACCGTTGGGTCGACCCCGGTGGGTCCACCCTGGTGTTCCATGGTGAAGCTTCAGTGGTTCATGGGCCATCCGGGTTTCGTGATGCTCATTCTCTAATAAGATAGCAATGGAAAATCTTGGCGTACCTATCACGAATGGGGATGTACCAACCAACAATGATATGGCGTACCTATCACAAGTTGGGATTGACCTACAATAGATGATGGTTCACCTATCAAGACTTGAACTACTGACTTTCGGCCTATTTTCCCATAGAGTATCCCCGATGCGCTCATCACTGACAGGCTTCCTTTCTGGGGAAAAAACGTTTAGAGCTTTGGCGCAACTGATCCACATTGTGTAGCTCATGTATACACAGAAACGAACACAGGGTAAGTATTCACATATACTGACAGATCATCCTGACATATGCCCTGGTGCGACAGACTGACATAGTTTGTGCTGACGATTGTGCCGTGACATCTCCCATGCCACAAACATCCCACGTGACATGTGCCGTGCCCCGACTGATCTCGAGCCAGTGCGCTCATGAACAGGCTGCCATAGCAAACTCGCTGGCCCCCGAGGTACCCCGATAGCTGATGGGTTTCGCATGGTTTCCTATCTGTAACACCTTTTCACCACTTGGCGGTTGCAAAATGACCATCTCAGAATGGGACCTGCTTGAGGGTAGCCACCTGCTGGTGCCCCGCCATCCTTTCAAAGGTGCTGAGCCGAGGACCCAGAAATCTCCCTGCTTTAGAGAGGCCAGGAAGGAGGATCCACTGCTCCTGGGTCCGGCAGTGGGGAAACCAACCCCCTGCGGGCCCCTATGGCGTTGGGGGGCTGCCACTCCTGGTCACAACAAGCTCCAAAGATCTGAAAGTTTCAACTGAACATAGAGGCTGCGTTGCGTGCACTCGACGCTGAATCAAAAGGGCTGTTCAAACCATTCTAGTCTTAGTGCAGTGATTCCAGAAATTTCCAGAAAATGCTGTCCAATACTAGCAATTCGCATCTGGTTTCTGGTTACAACCCATCCGACAAACAGTAGCCAGATTGACATCAAGATAATCATCCTCACAGATGGTCCGCCAGCCCACACAATATCCCTAGACGTGGCTGATTTGTTTTTACCACCTCAACCAGCTATAGAAAGCAGGTCCTGGAGATGGCGCAGCCCCCAAGGCCCCGGCTGTTTGGCCACCAGGTTGCCACCCACCGAATTCATGGCGCAGGTCCTTGGCGAAGGTCTGGTCAACAGGAATTTCAAGTTACGTTAAACGTTAACCTCTTGATAGAGGTAAACATTAGAATTGTTTCTCCAGCCCTAGAAATCTTTTTGCAGGAGATCACTTGGTAGCTTTTTTTGCAACTGCGAACTGAAGCTTCAAAAATCAGTGGGGAAATCCATGCAGTTGGCCAGCCTTTTTGGGGGGGTCAACGGCCACGGTCACAGGCCCGGCCTCACTCTTGGTGAACTGAACTCAGGGCGGTGGCTTTCCCCTAATCCCTAAGGTTCCATATCGAAAATCGAGCCATAGCTACTGCAGTGCATGCCAGGTGCAACGATCGCAACACTGCTGTGGCTGCGTCAAAGCAAGCGCAGAGAGCTCCGGAATTTGTAAAGAAATCCTTCTGGAGACACATGGGGGTTGTCCATGAATGGTGTACCCTATGAACAGCTATGATTGGTGGTTTCCCTTGCAAATTGCCATTTTGGGGTCATCAGCATTCATGAACAAGCCCGAATCGAAGGGCCAGGATGGTACCGTTTACCTACTTGTTGTTTCTTTGAATGACCCAACATACTGGAAAAGGGTACATCTGCGGTGGCCATCATGCCGTTTCCTTTTAACGCACTGTCTGTCCAAACATCCGGCGGCCGAAGGAAAATATTTGCAGCCACCCGGCATGAGACTGTTGGTCAACGTTGCGATTTCTCGTGAAATTGGGTCACTCCAGTGGTCCGCTCAATCGTGATTGCTATTGCGCAAAAGGTATCTTGCAATTATGTGTTATGCAGCTGGGGTTGTGAAAGAATGATGTACCCACCAAACTAGTGGTTTCCCCTCTTAGTAGTGGCTATTATTGGATGGTAGGCACTATACCATTTCTGGACAAACTCATCTCTTTCACTGCAATTTGCATCAACTAGTGATTTCCCTCACTCACCAATAGTTTCGACCATTGAACTAGATAACCGAACATGTTTTGCCGTTTAGCGGCCACTTACTCTTTTGGCATGGTCAAACGCATCATCAAACCACGCAATCCACTCAAATCATTCGCCAGGTGGTGGTATTCAGGGACCCATGTAGTTGGTTCTCAGCTGATGAGTATCACCACTTGGCGCCACTTGGCTCTATGGTGGCTGAACGGCCATATCCTGCATGGCGGTTGTCAACTACCACAGTTTCTACCCTTCCTCGTAACTGTCCATGGCTGGCTTTCCCCAAGTCAATCATAGCCAAAAGATTCCCGCCAACCTAGCCATGGTTTAACCACTAACCAACCAGTACTCAACTAACTAAGAGCCAACCATGGTGACATGGCCCATGGCATCCACAGCCTTTCTCGTTCACCAAGCAGTCATCGAAAACGCGTTTCGCCGGTCTCACAGGCGTGCACCGCTGAGAAGGCCCTTGGCATCGTCGAGAAATCGACGCCAGAACCTCGGGACATCCGCGGAAGGTGAGAAGCCGAGTTGAGCGGTTCCACCCTATGTGGCTATGGGTCAGTATGAATCAACCCATTAGCTGGAATGGTTAATATTAACCAACAATAGTAGTGGATATACCAACTATATGGCATGGGTCGAGCAGTTAACCAACAATAATGGGGAATTTCCACCAACAATTTCACAGGGAAAACAATGGCTAATAGTGGGGAACCAGGGGTACAGGGTTTTGACCCACGGCCATGTTGGTACCTGGCATATCTTTAGGGTGGTTGCATAAAGCCTTGGCACATTTTTAGGGTGGTGACATTTAGCCTTGAAAAAATAGAGGTAACATTGGTGAGTGATCATTGGTGTTTGTTGGGGATTAGTAGTGATTGTTGGGGATTGGTAGTGATTGTTGATGATAAACAGGTTAGCGATGCTGATACATGATATTTTAGGAAAAATTGCTGTCCTGCCGTACCATGATAATCAACCGTCATTATCAGCTGATGATTATAGTCAATAAACATGCTAACAATACCCTTCCGCGCCACCTCCAATCCACTTGCCACCAGCCCCTGCAGCACTCTGACACCTGCCCCTCACCTCGCAAAATAAGAAGCCAAGCATGGAAAATGCCAAAAGAACAGCACGTTAGGTTTAGTCGATGATCAAAGCGGGGGGGTCAGCCCCGCATGGGAGAAAGTTGAAGCGACAATAAGCACGATGCACTTTCAGATGGGAAAACCTGCAAAAAACCATTGCGCAGCTGGAACAGGAAACAAGTAATCTGTCAAAGTGTATCAAAATGTGTCATTTGATGAACCCCAGAGCATTTGAAAAAACAGTACAGCCTGATACAGCCGCAGTGTACATTTCAGAATGTCCTCATCTTTCCGGTGAGTCCCTCCCTTGAGGTGCAGATCATAGAGTACTACTTCTAAAGCTTGTCGTTTTTGGGGTGGTGTTTGTTGAGCTAGTTGGTCAACTAGCTGGGTGAATGATCTTCTCCATGTCACAACCACAGAAACTGGGGTAACATTCTGGCTAGCAACTAGCTGGCAGCTGGAACTGATCTTCACAGTTGACATCAACAAACTGCTGATGTTTCATCCGAGGTCTTGTTGTATGTTCGGCTTATCACATGGGTTGCCCCGAAGTCACCAAGTGTAGATGATCACCTGGCCGTTACCCATGGTAACCTTTCCGTGGTGAGCTGCAGTTTCTGGACTCCAGATGTCCACTGTGCTAGTCCGCCCCCGGTTGCCTAACCCAGGCGTTGGGGATCCAAAATGACTTCATACCTGAGATATTCGGAGACCTTACAAATTCATTAGTATCTGTTTTCCAATGCAAATATTCAACATGTTCTGTTATTATTACTATTATGCCAATCATCTTCCTCATCAAGCTTCTTTGGATCTTGGATTGGCCTAAACCATGCAGAACTATTCGCGTCCATAACCTCGGTGCCAACACTTCTCCTTACGTTTCCCGGCTGTTTCTGTGAAATAGAAGATTGTTTATCGAAATTGCAGTTGATACTTTTGATTGATGGGTAATTCGCAACCTTCAACAGCAACCATCAACATCAACAGCAGCTCCATTACTGGTCCATGGTTCTTCATCAACAGCTCCACCTCCAACAGCAGCTCCAGCTCCAGTGCGGGCTCCGCAACGGAATTCCTCCGCAACAAGGTTCCGCCGACAAGGCCGGTGCAGAGACTGGCACAGAGACCTCCTGGGCCAAAGAAATGACGCGCTATATTGTGAGTGGTGAAGGATAGCTAAAGTTGGCTATGGGTCAAGCAGTTAACCATCAATATCAAGCAACTACAACAGGGAAAACAAGCTGGTTAATGATGGGAACCAGGGGGACTAAGGGTTTTGACCCATACCCATAGTTGATTGTGATGAATTCTGGCTTATGAAGATGATTTTTGATGGAATATAGTTTATGATTCGAAAAACATTGTTGTGGAATGATGGGTACTTGATCCTGGCCAATAACGGATACCCATGGTGAACTATTGTAGTCATGCTTCTGCAATGCTTCAGCTCACGGCTGACTGATGCTTCACAACAGTTGATAATCTTGGACAATCGCCTTATTGGGGTGCCCTGCTTCTGGGAGAACCCATCCGTGGTCATCAAATGTGCAACACGAATTGGTGGTTAAGAACTTGGTGTAGATAAGTGTGCTGAAACTTGAACTCAGTGAACCTAGCATTATAATGTTCATCCAAGTGCCATCCATCATTTGCCATCACTCTAACCGTTGCCCGTACCTGACTGTGCTTTATCCTAAGCCAACCAGCCCAGGTAGCTTGGCCCGGCTCCAAGCATCGCCTTGTCATCTTGGCTGTTGGACTTGGGCTCTGCAACCGTCTCTTGACCTTGTCACAAGCTTGATATGGAATCAACCCCAGACGCCCACCCCTTGAAAACTCCGTGGTCATTGGCCAAGTATAGTGATAAGCTGGGCCATCAAGCTGGAAATATTCTTCAACTTGCTACTGTAAATCGATGATTGACTAAACAAAACAGAACAGATGGGCCATTCATCCTCATCAATCTAGGTGTTAAATGAATGATTAACTGACTGTTTTAACTAGATCAATTATCAGCTTCAAAGTATCTGGATAATCGCGAACTAGCTTCAATTCGGCACTCTGGATTACTGACCAGTATTGAACATGAGTTTCAGAGCCGTCTAATAGATTTTAATAGCTCAATTAATGATTATCACTAGTTAATAGCAACAATGATTGACAACTAGTATTAGCAACATTATTATATATTGGCACTCTGGGTTTATTAACTGTTGTCAATCATTATTGCCCAATAAAAAAAAGTTGCAAACCAGAATAGGCTGGTGTCAGTTTATCAACCACCATGCCAGTAATCCTCATCAACCGCAGTGTTTTTTTCCATGATTGTTAGCCAATAATACAATCTATTGGGGGATTCTCATACAAGTACTGGTTTCTAACACTGTCAGCGGCTGTAGTAGACTATTGGCGGTTTGTTGCTACTCAAATCTGCAACATTGCCCGCTTCTATAATCCAAGGGGTGTGACCCTTGGGCTTCTACAAATTACGGGGTTGGTTGTTATCCGCTACTAGAGCCCTCATCAGCCATCCTGGAGGCTGCTCCAGAGCCTGCTTCTCCGCCTTCCAAATGGCTCTCTGCCTCACCCTCTTCCTGACACATCCAGGGTGAGGGGATGAGTGTACAGTGTGAAAGAAATAACCACGGTCAATAAGCAACATAGGCGATCTTGCTAGTGGGGTTACTAACCACTAAGAGGCATCAGGGGTTGTGGATGTTCAATTGGATGGATTGGGTGTTTTCTGATGTTAGGATTGACAACCACTGATAACCAGCACAGGCTTGTCACTCATTGGGATAGTGCCACGGCATACTATTGGGGCTAATCAAGAGCAATGATCATCAACAATGATGTTGATGAGCAGGTGAACCTGGAAAGATGGTGAATCCTGGGACATGAGGTTACTGCCAATGGCTCCTGTAGGGTGCCCATGTCATCAGCAGAGTCACTGGCTCTCTACTCAGCCGACAGAACCGATAGCAGATCAACGCATCGCATCAATGGACGACAACCGGAAATTCCCACGAAAAAGTCCAAGAGATCCATGGAACATCCTGCAAAACTAGCTTCGCATTCGAGTTGAAGCTCCAGGAGTAAACTGACCGCGGCGTCTGCCGAGAACCCTGACTATGGCGGGGTATGAACTCTCTTCAACTCTCGAAACATGCGTGCATCTGCATGTGCACATGTATAAACTATATGTACTTATAACATGAATGTGTAGAACAGAAGACATAGACAATGGTTCCACGTATGTAATTAATCGAAACCATGTACACATACATACACATACAAAATGTGATAAAAGGGTATACATGCGCATGCACTGGTATCCCCTCTGGTAAATTAACCTGGCAATTAGAATTTCCAACATCGCTGATTTTCCAGGCTTTTCCTTCAAAAAAATGGCGATGTTCCATGGTTTTCCTTTACACAGTGGCAATTTCCACAAAAAAATGATGATTTTCCACAGTTTTCCATTGCGAACTGGGATCGATTACAATTACAAGCATCCGATCCCCCAGTGCCATCACCAAGCAGCGGTGAGCCCACCGCAGTGCCTCGACTTCATCGCAGGCCGTCAACACGATGCTCATGAGCTGCGAGCTTCCGAAGGACTCGCGACGAAGGGCTCGGAGTTGGGGTTGCGCCGGCAGAGCTGGGTTGAAATGATGGTTACAGTTACATCAGGTTAATAATGGTTGAAATGATGGTTAATGATGGTTGCGCACATGTCAGTCGATGCACCCCCAATGGTTAATGATGGTTAATAGTAGTCAAGATGATGGTGAAAAATGATGAATAATGGACAAACTGATGGTGTCAAACTGATGCTGTCAAACTGATGCTGTCAAACTGACGGTCAAACCGATGGTCGAACTGATGCTCAAACTGATGGTTAACTACTCGCTAGTCAAGGGTTAATCAATTGTGATAGCTACATACATTCTGGTCAACTACCCTGGAAGTCGAAAAGCGACACGTTTTATTGGTGAACAAACTATGAATGAAGGATTTCGTATATAATACCACTGTGCAATGCCTGTGAATAGTGGCCAGTCACAAAGGATAATGGAGAATCATCATGGTGAGTAATCTGGATAAGGGATAGTATGATTTAAAATGGCTACTCATGGTAAATAAGTGCAGTTGATAACAGTTGAGATTGGTTTATGTGATTCATACTGCTTAAGGATGCAAACAACCATGGGATATCCCAGATATGTCTAGGATTGTGCATGCATCGATCTACATACTGTATATGAAAAGAAGGAAACTAATCCTTGAAAGATGGATATCTATTTATCTATGCATGCTTCTCAAAATAGGGGACCCCGAATCATCCTTTATATTAAGAATTTACAGTAACAAATGAACCAACCAGTTTGGAGGGTTCCCCATTTTGAGAAACCGCCTGATATACCTGTATGTATGACATACTTCATACGGCTCTCCAATCTTCAGGAGCGGGCCCTTCCTTTGGGCATGATGCCCCTACACAGCATCAACCCGATGCGGTCGCCTGGTGAGGTTGTTATAAAGTCTCGACTGGTCGAGGGTAAACCTTTAACAGTCGACAATAAATTACTGATCAGTTCATGGTTAGTTAAAATGGTTAGTGAAAATAATGGTTTATCAATGGTTGGCTCATGGATAACCACGGGAGTATGCCGACAGCGTGAAGCAAGTTGCCTTTATCGACCAGTATGTAATTAATAATATGTTAGCCATTGACTACCAGGTTCTGAATTGATGATCCAACTGCTTTGCACACTTCATGTGATCAGTAGTAATTAATGAGCAATATCATCAACCCATGCAGCCTACTAGACTAGAATTGAACTGCCTAAGTTGCAGTTTCCGTAGCGGATGGTTAATTCGGCTAATTGATTTAGATTGATTTGGGACAAATGACTGATAAAAGAAAAAACACAAAGATCCAACGAACATATATTTAAAAAACATGAAGAGCAAATTGGCTATTTTTTTTGAATTTTAAATCAATAATTCTAATCATTTTAAGTCATTTTGAGATCAAAAAAACCAACAAACTGCTCTGGGATGGCTCAGCGGTTGTGAGATTCTGAGATAGACATCCCATCTTTGGGTGAATAGAACGGCTTGATGAGAATCAAATAAACTAGATGATAGCCGGCGGGTTCCCTAGATTATGAATCATTTTTTGTCATAAACCAACCATAACTTTGGGGTCGCCCTATGATTTTTTGAGAAACCACCTTAAAGGGACACCTCATTGCGCTGATTTAAAGATGGAATGGCTATCTCGGAATCAGTTTGTTGGATTTGTTCGATCTGTAAATGATTTAAAATGATTAGAACTGATTGGTTTAAAGACAACAATAAGCCCAGAGAATATCCCCAGCAGCAAAGAAGCAGTGACCGTGCAATTTTCGTTCTGTCCTGCCCTCCCCTCCGTGGGTTTGTTATAATCATGCACATCGGCAATTTTTCCGCGTATCAGCAGCGTCTGTTGGTGTTCAGCTTGAGGGCAACGAACTGCATCAGGCTCAGCTGTTCAGCCAGGGCTGGCAACGGAAGTCTGACCAAATCAGATGTCATCAAACGCGACACACGCTCACTGGAAAACCTTTACATTGCAACCTTTACTTGGGAACCTTACCTTGGGAACCTTACCTTGGGAATCTCTATTTGAAAAACTTGACCCCTTTACTTGGAAACCTCTATTTGGGACCTTTACTTGGAAACCTTTGTGTGCAAACCTCTCTTTGGGAACCTTTACTTGGGAACTTTTACTTGGGAACCTTTACTTGGAACCCTTTACTTCGGAACCTCTACTTGGGAACCTCTATGTGCAAACCTCTATTTGGGAACCTTTACTTGGGAACCTTTACTTGGGAACCTCTACTTGGGAACCTTTACTTGGAACCCTGTACTTGGGAACCTTTACTTGGGAACCTCTATTTGGTAACCTAAGGGAATGTGTCCTCTATTTGGGAACCTTACCATGGGAACCTCTATTTGGGAGACTTTACTTGGAAACCTTTACTTGGGAACCTTTACCTGGGAACCTCTAAACCATTATTTGGGAACCTTACCTTGGGAACCTCTATTTGGGCCTTTGGGAACCTGGGGGAATGGGTACGAACATCAAACGTCTGCAAGACCAGCCTTGAGACAATCAGTCGGCTGGCAATCCCGCTCGGCTGCTTCTGCAATGATCTCGAGGAAACCTTCCGATCTCGCAAAGAAAAAACACAAAGGTCCTGTAGACATCCAGCATCCAATTTATCCAAAATCACATAGGATCAACATCCAGAGGTCAGATGTACGCCTAAAATCAGTCACTTTCATGATTCTTGACGACGCCTAAAAGAGGCTGTCCTTCAGCTCCGCACAGCCGGCCACAACGAGCCATTGCCCATTGACTCAACTCAGACGGTTCCATCTACCTGCCTCCATTTCAGCAGCAATCTTCAGTTTGATGAAGTCAAATTTTGAGCCGCAAAAAAAACCAGTCCCTGCCAATTCACTCACAGCATGTCACTCCACCAAATTCCTCCTAAGCTTGAAAACTTAAAAACGTGCGAACCTTTACTTGGAAACTGGACTTGGGAACCTTTACTTGGGAACCTTCACTTGGAAACCTCTATTTGAAAACCTTAACTTGGAACCTTTACTTGGAAACCTCTATTTGGGACCCTTACGTGGAAACCTTTATGTGCGAACTTCTATTTGGGAACCTTACCATGGGAACCTCTATTTGGGAGACTTTACTTGGAAACCTTTACTTGGGAACCTCTATTTGGGAACCTTAACTTGGAACCTTTTCTTGGAAACCTCTATTTGGCACCTTTACTTGGAAACCATTCTTTGAAAACGTTACCTTGGCAACCTTTTATTGGAAAAACCTCTAATTTGGGAACCTCTATTTGGGAACCTTTTCTTGGGAACCTTTACTTGGTAACCTTTACTTCGGAACCTCTATTTGGGAACCTTAACTTGGAACCTTTACTTGGAAACCTCTATTTGGGAACCTTTACTTGGAAACCTCTATTTGGGACCTACACTGGAAACCTCTATGTGCAAACCTCTATTTGGGAACCTTTACTTGTAAACCTTTACATTGCAACCTTTACTTGGAAACCTGGACTTGGGAACTTTACCTTGGAAACCACTATTTCGAACCCCTTTATGTGCGAACCTCTATTTGGGAACCTTTACTTGAAACCTGTACTTGGGAACCTTTACTTGAAAACCTCTATTTAGGACCTTTACTGCAAACCTTTGTGTGCCAACCTCTATTTGGGAACCTTTACTTGGAAACCTTTACATTGCAACCTTTACTTGGAAACCTGGACTTGGGAACTTTACCTTGGAAACCACTATTTCGAACCCCTTTATGTGCGAACCTCTATTTGGGAACCTTTACTTGGAAACCTTTACATTGCAACCTTTACTTGGAAACCTCTATTTGGGACCCTTACGTGGAAACCTTTATGTGCGAACTTCTATTTGGGAACCATAACATGGGAACCTCTATTTGGGAGACTTTACTTGGAAACCTTTACTTGGGAACCTTTACTTGGAAACCTTTACATTGCAACCTTTACTTGGAAACCTCTATTTGGGACCCTTACGTGGAAACCTTTATGTGCGAACTTCTATTTGGGAACCATAACATGGGAACCTCTATTTGGGAGACTTTACTTGGAAACCTTTACTTGGGAACCTTTACTTGGAAACCTTTACATTGCAACCTTTACTTGGAAACCTCTATTTGGGACCCTTACGTGGAAACCTTTATGTGCGAACTTCTATTTGGGAACCATAACATGGGAACCTCTATTTGGGAGACTTTACTTGGAAACCTTTACTTGGGAACCTTTACTTGGAAACCTTTACTTGGAACCCTTTACTTGGGAACCTTTACTTGGGAACCTCGATTTGGGAACCTCAGGGAATGTGTCCTCTATTTGGGAACCTTACCTTGGGAATCTTTATTTGGGAACCTTTACTTGGGAACCTTCACTTGAGAACCTTTACTTGGAACCCTTTATTTGGGAACCTTTAACTTGGGAACCTCTAAACCTCTATTTGGGAACCTTCACTTGAGAACCTTTACATTGCAACCTTTACTTGGGAACCTGGACTTCAGAACCTTACCTTGGAAACCTCTATTTGAAAACGTTAACTTGTAACCTTTACTTGGAAACCTCTATTTGCGACCTTTACTTGGAAACCTTTTTGTGCAAACCTCTATTTGGGAACCTTTACTCGGGAACCTTTACTTGGAACCCTTTACTTGGGAACCTTTACCTGAGAACCTCTATTTGGGAACCTTACCTTGGGAACCTCTATTTGGGAACCTGGGGGAATGGGTTTTGGTGCTGCTCCGCTCCGCTTCGAAACCTTTACTATGGCTGAAGACCCCATAGCAAGGTGTTGCTGTTGGGGAAAAAACGTAAATCTTTTTGACCACTTGGTCTTTATGTTGTTTTGTAATTATGTGTTTTGTTTTCGTTGGATCTTTATGCATTTTCTTTTATCAATCATCTTTCCCAAATCAATCAAAATCAAAAAACCATCCGTTTACGGATCAAGCATGTTGTTGGAAGAAACAAAAAATGACTTGATAGTTGCGCAGTATCTGCAAAGCATTCTACTCTTGGCTGCCGATCTTTCCAGTTCATTGTGAGTATTCAGTCTGTTTACCCAAGTCTAAGTTCAATAATGCTGCTGCAATTCTGGATGGTTGAAGCCACATAGTTTTCTGCTGAACCAGCAGCAAATGCGGATGCTCATAGACTCGGAATCATTGATAATTGTCTGCTTGTTGGAAGAATTTGATAAGCCCACAAAATGGGAAGGCATATTGTGAATATGCCACACATGCTCTAAAAATATGTACAGCAATATATGTAATGTAGAAAGAGTCATGAGCAGTCGTTCAGGACAGGCTCATCAAATGCGGAGCTCAACAGATCTTCTCGGCTGACAGGTTGTTGCAAGAGGATGAAGTAGAGGTGAGCAAAAAGTGATGCTTAGCACTGTGTTGACACTCCAAAACCCCAGCCCTGTGCGGATGCAACCGCATGCTGCTATCCTCTTCACTTCTTGAGATTCCAAACGACTACGAATGGTGCCATGGACAAGCAACCGAAGGTCTCCACCAGGGTTGAGCCATAGATGATATCTCCATCCCAACCATCATGATGGTCGGTCAATAGCTATTCCCACAATGGTGCGTCACCTAATGCGGTTGGTGGGCAATGTTGCCCCCTATGCTGGTCAATTAGATAATCATCCCTGTTGGTATGCTTGAAAGATTGAAATAATCATCTTGAAACCATCAATCAACTATAGAATCATGTTGGTTCTACCACTATTTTTGTTGGTGATCATTGGTTATCTCATTAGTGTTGTTGGTTACAGTCCTGTTTGAAACCACCAAGCAGTCATCCCTATTAGTGACCCCACCCCTTCATCCCTGGAGGCATCAACTCTGCGTATCCCGCGCCACGCCTTCAGACCGCCTGCTTCGAGACCCAGCATCTCCTCAAATCAAATTGATGAGCACATCATGATCGATAGTAGGTGATACAATCAGCTGGTTCTAGAAAGAATTGGTGAATTACAACAGGTGATGACTAGTTGCTGACGAAATGTCTTTCTATTTGAATAATCAACAAATGAAATTGGCAATGTCGATGTCTGTAATCATCAATTAGTGAATGGTTAATGAATGAGGTGAATGAATGACTAGCTGGTTCCTGGTTGATACCAGTCGATAATCACCAACGAGCACGGGGGATGATGGACCAACCATATGGCCATGGATCCGTGCCTCCCAAGGGATAACGTGGGGATATTTCAGGGAAAACCACCTCAATCCACAGAGTTGGACTAGAAACAGGTCATGACCTTGGTCAAATGCTGCTCACGACATCAGCGTCCTCCAGCTCCTTCCTCAGCCGTGCACCGGTGAAGGAACCTCGAGGCAGGTGTCACTGGTGCTGGGCTGTTGTGATCAACGGCCAACATGGCAAGCTGTGGCTGAACGACAGATCGCTCAGGGCATAATTTCTTCAAGTTTCAAGAACCTCAAACGACTGATCCCAGATAAGGGATGGACAAGAACGACTGTGCATGTACAAACATCTATTTGCATTTTACGTATGCGCGTGAGCATATGTAACAAAAACATATGTGCGATTTATTCACTGTCTCAAAAATATATCTAGAGATGTTTCAACTGCACGTGCTTGCAATGTATCTACCATCAAAGATCCATCATCAACCATGGCTGATGACCAATGGGCGCTGGCGCCACCCTCCACTCCCATGGGCGCCCACCGAGGTCTGGTTCACGTCTGGCCAGCATTTTGGCTGCAACCCGAAGCCTGCGCTGAGAGTTGGAGATCACAACTGGTTTCTGGACATGGCAACCCGTAGCAATCCATGGCAACCCATGGCAAACCATGGCAACCCATGGCAACCCATGGCAACCCTGAGACCCTTCGCTCGTTTGTACTCCAAAATCCTGAGCTTGGGATGATTCGTTTGGAAATCGCGAATCGAAGTGGATCTACCGCCGACTTTTGCAATCGAAATATTGTGTCATAGACCGAGCAAGAATGAGTGGAATGATTACATGAAGTGGAACCCCCAATCATCGCACAAAGCCAAGGGTGGGAAGGAAACACAGAGTTTTTTTAGATCCTCCAAATTCTGCAGTCGTTCAAAATCCAGAGCACGAAACGGCTTTGAACTCCCAAAAACTGCGAGCTGTTGCCATCTTAACAGCGCCCGGTGGACATGTCAACCAGGTAAATCATTTTAGATCGCCACAGTTTGGGCTGCATTCCAAAGAAATCACCAAGTGCATGTTCAACAAAGTGACACTCTAAAATGGTTGTATCCCTCTGCAAACAAAATTCGGGATATTGGAGAGGAGAGGATATATATATATATGTAATATTTTCGATATATCATGATATACTTTATATGTGTCGTATATTCTATTTGTATGTGTATATATATATACATATATATAAATAGATTTATTTATTTATATATATATATACATATATATAAATAGATTTATTTATATATATATATATACATATTTAAATTTATATCTATTCATTCATTTATATATACATATATATATACATGTAAATATACATATTCTATATCTATAAGCGCCATCACTGATGCACATACTGTGCACTGACAGTCATGTTGACCCCTTCGCCACCGATCTCCTTTGCACCCCGCCTCTCTTCGCTCAAACCTGAGCCTGGCACTTTGGGATGCGCAACCTCAGCTGATGGACAGCAGCTTAGCCCAGTTCTGTCAGTACAAGGGGGGCCCGGGTCACCAGCTATAGTCGTTGGCTTATAACTAGGATAACTTCCAGTTGTGGTAGATATAACTATAGTTAAATGGCTTTAGAAACCAGGCTATAACTGGGGGCCCACCTTGTACTTAGTCTGGGGTTTATCAGATTGGACCAGTCAAGTGGGTCGAAAGTCGCTAGTGGTTTTCCTGGTGCTGTGACACTACATGTTTGAGAGGCACTTCAGTCACTACATCATCAACGCATAGATAGTTCCGACAACCAAAGATCTCAACGCTAAATCGTTTCCATGCATGGCTTGGTGCCCATTCTTTCCAAAACTTTGCACCAAGGATGATGGAAAGACAACTCACACCGCCGAAAAAAATGGGTGTTTGAGGCTGCAACGCTGCGTGTACAGAGGCATGGAAATGGTGGCTGTGAATATGTGCATCTCTGCGAATGGTATGTGTGGAAATGCTATGAACATCCGCATGATATTGTGGATGCAGTAGATACATACACATGGGCGAGACATAAAGTAAATAATGGCAGGTTGCATTCAGTTGCATAAATAGTTTTGGAGTATTTGCATGCGCGTGTCCATGTATGTGCATATTATGTGTACATATTGTATACACATATATAGATACTCATTTATCTCTCAATCTATCTGTCCATCTACCTACGTAAAGAAACCAAACGGACACAAACGTAATACGTTTACGACACCCCCTAATGATTACCCCCAGATTCCCTGCAAAACCATGGGAGCTCGGAGGGTCATATCAGGGGAAAAGACTTCCAGAAGCTCATACATATCTTCTTCTCCAATAGCCATGATTTCCTGAACTCTGCCAACGTCATGGTCGCCAGCCCCACATTCCAACAACCTAAATCGGATAACGCACAACAGGTAAAAGTCCCTAATTCAATATGTTTCGAAGACACTTCAATTGGATAATATGTCAAAAAGAACATTGCAGCCCTTCCAAATCTGCAGCATCCACGCTGTACCCAACAAAAACATCCGTAGGCTGTGGCTGTGGCAGCACCCAGGACACCCTGCAACGGCTTTGGCGGGAGCAGATGGAGCTATCCATTCCTGTCCAATAGCTTGGCGCCAATGGTCCGGGTCGGCAACATCAGGGTTGGCATAGCTTGGGGTACCTGGGGGGTCAACGCGACATCAACGAGCTACGAATACAGTGGGATGTTCATCATAGATCCCGGGGCCCGGTCAATGGCTGGGCCGCTGGGCTGCTGGATGCAACTGATCGAAGTACGACGGCGATGTCCTGTACTATGTCAATCATCTAATATCTCTGAGGCAAAGAGTTTTACTCATCAGCCCCTTCCAAAAAAAACGAATCTTTGTAGAGGCATGCTGCATGCTCAATAAAATTTTTACAACAAGACTGCTGGCATCCCCAGGGTTTGCAGCACAATGCGCTATGCGACAGCTGACCACTGAGCTACCGGACCAGGGCTGCAAGGCGACGTCTCTCTGCCGTCTCCCCGTCGATGACCCGCAACCTTGTTTTTTCGCAACAGGCGATGGGTTTCACCATTGAAGTCGTAACTCCTGTCAAACATTAATGTTTAACAATTCTTAACAATTAAATACAACCATTCTTAACAATTATGATTCAACCATTCTTAATTAAATAACTCCTATTATCAAATATGAATTTCCCTTCACTGTCCGGAGTCATTTTCTTTGTTACCTATTACAAACCATGCCTTCAAAGCCAAGAATTTGAAAGTTACTCTGGCTCTTCTGAGTGCCCCTGCTGCTCTTGCTAGTGTGCTATCTGACATAGCTGACTTGAGATGCACCATCATGAACAATTATGCACCATTACATTGAGGGCGCTGTTCCCAATATGTTGTGTCAGAACCATTAGTCCATCATCAACAGCAATCCGTGGTGTCTCTGATTTCCAAATTCATTGAAGCGTCAAGTGAAGGGTACGCAGAAACCCCTTCCAGCACAAGTGCGGCAGTTCTGCCGCGAGTTCTTTTCAACTAGTCGGGAACAAACACTACTATGGCACTCTAACCTGGAAACTTTTGAATGCTAACACATAAAGCCTCGTCAAAAAATCCGTTGCGATTCCCATACAAATCAACACACATATCATCATCAAAGTATAAATCCCCTACTGTGCATGTCAACATATAAAGTTTCATCAAGGCATTCGTTATTGATTTAGTTTCTCTTTCTCTGGGTTGCCTCAAACTCACACCATTAAAAAAAATAAGCTAAGGTGGTATCCCCAACAGCAAGAGCCACAGATCTGAATGATTCCGCGCGTTTTTTTTGCGGCATATTGGTATGTAACAAAGAAATCTGAGGCATGATCACGATGGCATGCCCAAGGAGCATTCATTGAGTTTGTGTAAATATCGCCCAAGCTGCTTCTGCGCAATCTCATGTTTTACTTCCAGAACGTTCCTGAACTTTCCACCACCTTGCCTGAACTCCCCACAACATTTCGGAACCTCTGGAGCCTGAGACTGGAAGCTGCACCGCAACTTCCGGGAACCTTCCGGAACCTTGCCTTACATCTGCCCGAACTTACCGGTCCCCTCCGGAACCTTCCGGAACCTGGCCTACCATCTGCACCGGACATCCTGGAACCTTCCGCAACCCTCCCGGAACCTTCCAAAACCTGGCCTGCCATCTGCACTGGACTCCCCGAAACCTTCCGGAATTTTCGGAACCTTCCGGAACCATTCGCGCTGGAACTCGGAGCTTTCCAGATCCCTCCGGAACCTTCTGGAACCTTTGCACCAGAACTCCCGGGAACCTTCCCGGAACCTTCCGCAACCTTGCCTGGCAAACTCCTTGGAACCTTCCAGAACCCTGCGGAACTTTCCGGAACCTGGCCTACCATCCACAACGGAACTCCCCGGAACCTTCCGGAACTCTCCGGAACCTTGCCTGGCAACTGCACCGGAACTCCCCGGAACCTTCCGGAACCTCCGGAACCTGAGCCTGGACGCTGCACCGGCTCACACCGGAGCTTAACTGGGCTGAAGACCCCATAAGCTTACGCTGTTGGGGAAAAATAGATCCCGATGGAAGCTGTTGCGTGGTGAAGACATGCCTCAGCTATTAGATACGCAGTTTCGCTGTCAGTTTTTCCCAATGATTCGTGACAAACTCATGCAACTGTGCTTTGGTTTTAGGAGTGACGGAGGTCAATACATTGTGAAATTTAAAGCACGAGTCAGTACATCCGATTCTATCTCGACAATCCGTGACAAGTTTGTGTGATTGCACGCGCAACCCTATCAAAGTATGGTTGCCATCTTGTTTCTTATATAATTCGTGAGAAACTCGCGACGTCGAGTTTCACATGGTCACACGGCCCAACAAATTATTCAATCGCTACATGTCAACATGCAAAGTCTTATCAAGGCATATTTTTTATATCAGTTTTTTCAAACTGATCTGCAGAAAGCTACTACCATTGTGAGCCAGGAACAAAATGATTTTAATCTAAAGCAGCTGCATGGTGAAAGGATGCTGCAGCCCATAGTTTTGTAGTTCTGGTGTTAATTCTTTTTGAATGGTATGCGATAAACTATTGCCACTGCGCTCTAGCCAATAAATCATTAAATGTTAATACATACAGTCCTGCCAAAGCAAGAATTATTGACATAACTGTTCTTGAATGATCCATGATATCTTCTTATTTTCGTTTGGAAAATCGAAATCAACTATTTCTTCCATGATTTTTGTTTCGCACCTGGCCGTTTCCACACCACCAAAGAGGTAAGTCAGTTGGCGCGTTGCCTATTTATATACCGCGGGTTCCCCAGGAGGCATACCGCGGTGAGTTTGTGATTCACAGTTTGGAGCAAGTTCAGCACGCAAGCCTGGAACCATTTTCACAATGGTTGCGGAGCGGTGCTTTCTCACCAAAGTGTAGTGGCCTACACGTTTCACCTATGAATGTCATGTGCGCAGCGATAGCTGTAGCATAGTCAGCTACCAGCGCACGTGGAAGCCCAACTTCCGACAGCCTGGCGCGGATTGCCAGGTAAAGACCATATGCTTCTGGGCGCCACCGCGTCAAGTCCGGAAGTGTTTGCTGTTTCGGCGATGGAAAGCTGAAAGGGAAAACTTTGATGAGCAGAAAACAGCAACATCAACCATTTGAGAAACTGTTACAGATTAAGTGTGGATATACTTCACGCAATACCCCAGCCAAGTCTTGCTACTGTCAGCGCCACTCATGATAAATTGGGTTCTCCCGGGTTGACAAATTCGAACTTGCACCGCAGCACCAGGGCCATTGCAAATATCGGGGCCGGCAATCTGCGAGATTTTTTCTGATTCTACACGTTGGCGCGGGCATGCTGGATTGCGCAACTGAATTTTTTCAAGGTGACAATGACAAGTGATCTGTTCAGGGGTTAGCTGGAGCTAGAAGGAACGGAAGCCGATGATTGAAATGCCTTTTCATACTTGCACATCCCCTTAAAACGAACGCTCTGAGATATAACTATGGTAGGGTAACAGCTCAACTGGCTAACGAGACCATTCTAGCAACAAGAACATTGAACAATCATGGCTTCTATAAAGCTACAGCAAATACGGACTCACGGGTTTTTTTAACTTTTCAAACATATATATATTGAATAAAGTAACTAAAATGATCATAAACCCGTTCAATCTTCAAAAAACCGTGAATGGTTGGGAACAAAACCTTGTTGAGATTGCAAAATCCTTACGAAACAAGTGAAGATGGGTGAGCAGAAGCTATTCTGAATACGCTGCAATGCGCAAAGCCCCATCAAAGCAAAGCTTGCCAATTGCGTTTCTATTTAGGTGATCCTTGATAAACTCGTGTCCGTGTGTTTTACGCATAAACGCGCCATATGTCAAAATACAAAGCTTCAGCTTAACACAATATAACACGCGCGCCTCTCCCTATATGATTGATGATGCTTTGTCATTTGTCATCGCTGTCAAAATCAAAGCTCATTAAAGGAAAGCCACCGCGCGACACCACGCAGAGCCTCATCGAATTGTAGATCGACACCTACTTTTTGAATGATCAGTAATAAGGTCGTACCAATGTGCTTTGCGGAAAAAAAAGCCACACACACATCGACATACCCTCATTTCAAATGATCCGCGATAAGCCCGTGCCTGCGCATTTGCCATCAGAATCGCTTAACTGCCAAGGCCAACGCCTATCAAATCAAAGGCGATGCATGACGTCAAACAAATCTTCATCAAAAAATAGATGGAGATATCTGACTTTCTCTAAATGCTTTGCGACAAGCTCGTGCAAACGCGTTTGATCCCTGAATTTGCTACCACTGAAGATACAGATACAGAGCTCTTTCAAAGCAAAGATTACCACTTCGACGTCTGTCTAGTTTGCCAGCGATAAGCTTGTGCCCTTTGTTTTGCATCCGAACTTGCTAGAGCTCAAGATGCAAAGCCCCATCAAAACAAAGGCGTCAACTACACGTCGCTCTAAATGGTCCATGATAAGCTTGCGCAACTGGGTTTTGCCTCTGAACTTGCTGAATTGCACTTGCCAGCACCGGCCAGAGATTGTCTATCCTGGAGAGTCCACATTGATCTTGCTCCATGCGCAGCTGAATCCCATTAACCAGGCAATATTTACACAAACTCATTTCAGTGGATGCTTGGGTTCCAGGTTTGGCTGTAGCTGTATTAATGTTGGTTCACACCAATGCCTCGGAAGAACTGACGGCTGCGGCACTAACAGATGTTAGTGTAACTCCCAGAAAGCATGGATGCCTTGACAGGAGAGAAAATAAGGTCATATCGGTATTGACATATGCATTAATATTTCATTTAGAATGCACGTGTCAATGAATAGCCTACGCCAACAAGCATCATATACCAATGAACAGCCTATGTCAGGAAGCGGCTTACGCATGGCTTTATGGATCAATACTTCCCTCATCAAACCTTTTATCACTGAAGTGGTTTGCCTAAAGCCTCCAGAAACGCCTCTGATATCCCGCCATGCTATTGTCACCGTGTTCAAAACTGCGCGCACTAACGCACCCTTTTTCCGGGGACAACGGGCATACACTCCGCCATGGTGGCCGGGAACTGGGACGATGCGACTCGAAGGAGATTCATCTTTTTGACGCAACCCGTACAAAAGCCAGAAAAAAAAAAAAACATATTAGATATAACCTAAATCTGATTTCAAGGAAGTCAGAAATCGCAAAAATGCATTTGATGCTTGACCTTTTCTCAAGTCAGCATTTGATCTTTATGTCAGCAACACTTTCAAACAAAACCAATCTCATCGTCCCAGGCCCAGGCTCCCGTTGATGGGTTCCACCACCAACTTGCAAGCGCGCTCGGGTCGACGTGACCTTAGTGAGCAGCATTTCACCATGCATCCGTGACGGGCCAATGGTTATCATAGTTAACTGTTGAAGCCTTGACAACGCCACCCGAATTCGTTGATGAGAGTATCCACCTGCTCCTGACCATTAACACGAACCCAACTACAAACCATCTAGTATTTACAAGGGCCACTGCGGGATTCACTCGTAGTTATGTGCGCGACCCGCCTTTAGAGGAGCATCCACATCTGGCGCCAACTCTTCCAAGATAGCAAGATCAGAAGCCACCTCAAAAATTTCATGGTCTTTACATAGACATACATACCCTGCGCAATGGTTAATTACCATTTACCCATTAGGCCGCGACGCTGCCAGTTGCATCGGTGTCAGAGGCAGATGCCGATCCAAAAACGGAGCGCCTCAAGAACAGTGCTTGCACGATGGTGTCACAAGGCTGGCAAATGAACTTAAGCTTGCTACCCGTCATCGGCATCAACCACCTCGTACCCGCGCCGCAGACCGCAGCCTGCGCCTTGGCAACGCTCAGGGGTTTAATCTCTCAACACATTTCAATGCCGGGGCCCCAACACAAGTAGACCTCGTTGTCCCCTCGGTAGAGGGGACTTGGACGCATCGCGACATTGTCACGGCTGCATGCCTGCACATATACTGTTGTCTATTGACGTTGCACTAATGCTGCATGCAAATGAAGCTGCCCCGCCTCACAGCGAGCATTTTCAACAAACATGACCAATAAGACCTCAAAAGACATAGGCCCAGCCGCAAGCCTTCAATCTGTGATGTATGTGCGTATGCTGGTTTCACTGAGAAGTCGACGGTTGGCATGATGACCTCATGGCCCAGTCTCAGTTGAAAAATGACTGTTTGTGTCAAGGGTTCCTTGCGAAGGACCAGCTTATGAAGTCGGCGGCGGACGTTTCTCTTGTATCAAACTGGTCCCTTGAAAATGGCTACAGCAGGCAACAAAATAGAGTCCTGCTCCCTTTGCCACAACAACATAGACACGTTTTCTGACTGCCATAGAAAATCCCCAAACAATTGTCTCAATGCAAACTGTTCATGAGCCCCACAAACATTTGAAAACCGACTGACTTGCATGAGAGTTGTAGGTGCGGGTGAACCGACTATGCCAGTGAGAGGCCTTCGCCAACTAGCAGTGTATGCTACTGATCAACCTATACCTGCGAGCAGCCTTTGCCAGTGAAACGCCGATGCCACAGAGTCACAAACAAATGATACTTAAGGGCCCTTTGCTTTTAGTCGGCCTGTAGAATGGAGTTGATACTTAAGGGTTCTTGTCCTTTCTGGCACTTCAGAACAAAGCTGGTAGTTGAGGATCTAGACATTACAGCACCGCAGGAACTTTAATCTCAAGTCACTCTGGTGCAAGCCCCTGCCATGTCCGGAAAGTGGCCAAACACGTTCTTTGGTCGAGTAACCAACCAGAAACCGACCATTCTTAGTACCATTTGCTGTTATAGAACCGTTGGCTAATTGACAATCAATAGCTGAGCACTTGACGATTTACCATCAGTTCATTGTCACTCTTGGCTTTCAGAGGATCTTCGACTTGCTGTGCTTGCGTCCATGCTGGAAGGTTGCTCAGCGCTGCTCATCTCGCCCAGCACTTGTTGGCGATGTCACGGGGCCAGAACTGTCTGCTTGGTGGCTGTGGGATGCTGCTGTGGTGGTGGTCGTGGTGCTGCTGCTGCTGCTGCTGCTGCTGCTGCTGGTGCTGCTGCTGGTGCGTTTCTGAAATCTAAGCACCTGAACGAACACAAGTGGCTGATGAGCAGAAGGAGCTGCTGCTGCGAGCTTTTTCTAAACGGCTCCCAGCCTTGATGAGCATCCGATGGACAACTATGGCCACCATTGCCATGAAAATTGATGGTTTCTAATGGTTAATGAAGGGATAAGTCCAGTGCTTATCAGTGGTTCATGATGGCCAACGATGGTGTGCTGACTATCCAATATTCTCCATTCCTATCCAGCAGCAACCACTGTCAACTATTGCTCACCTTTATGAACCCGTAATTGCCATCGTCAAGCATAAACCATCAGTAGCCATTGGTATTCCTGAGAGCTAACAACCGTTGTCAACTACCAATAGCCAAGCACTACTAATCACTATCAATGACTATCAACCACTATCAGCTACTAACCACCATCAAACATCATTAGGAGCCTTGCAATCACGTGAGCCCTGCAACCAAGCAGCTCAGACAGGGGTGCACCCATTGCCTTGCCGGACCTTCCTGAAAAGCCAAGCGCTGCCCGAACCAAGGTGACTCGGTCACACCCAAGGGTGGTTGGTGATCGTTAGGTCGGAATGTTTTGCCAAAGGCTGAATATGGTTAGTAGTTGGTAGTGGAACGGCAGGACCGACAAGTGGGAAGGTTAGTAGCTGGTAGTGGATAGCCCATGCTTAAGAATTGTTAACCATGGCAATGCTTGATGACAATGCCTAATCAATGGTTAGCGCTGACAATGAGAATAGTTGGCAGTATCCTCTAATGATGGCTAATCATGGTTCATGATGGTCGTACAATAGAGCCCAATGACTTAGCTAGTAATGCTTGAGGGTTCATGACAGGTGTGGTGAAGAACGGCCTTTCGATAGCTGGAAGAGGGCACCAACCTGCAGAAGGGTGAAGCACACACAGCCCTTTGCTAGGAGCCCCTGTTGGTTGTTTGTATTTCCGAACCAGCTGATAAAAACCACAATTATATCATTGTAAATGGCTCACGGTTTGCGGATCAGTAGCTTGGTATAACCATGATATATCTAGCTACATCAACCTTGTGAAACGGTCTTTGTTGCATGGTTACATAAGTTATATTCCCCTCACTAGTTGATAAACAATGAATGAGAATGGATAAGCTTTGCTATAGATATAAATGCTTCAACTTCAGCACCAGAAAAGTTCACAGCCGATTTAAGGCATCCACAAAAGACCTCGAAATCTCTAGGAGAGGTGACACTATCGAGCAACACCGCCGGCTTTCCTGAAGGATCGTTTTGGTCAGACCAGGAGGGCTGAATACCTGCCTGGCAGCGAGCCAGTGAGCAATTTGCTGCAAGTTGCTTGGGGAAAAGCAAATTGCTTGCATGCTCATGTACATGAATCCTCATGATGCTTCTTGCCCCAACAATGACGGCGCAAGCCCCGGCCTGTAAGGGAGCATCGTAGTAGGTGATGACCTTTTGGGGCCGAAGCCTTCACGCTGGCATGTCTATCCCAAAAACAAGTGGCTCCTCTTCAAAAGGGCCAGAATTAAGCTATAATTGAAGATATATCTGATAGCCATAATAGTACCATGTATGATTGAATATTAGTAGGTGATAACCATACCATGTATGATTGAATATAGCCATAATATAATTGAATAGAGCCATAATTGAGTATGGTTGAAGGTAACATGGATATAGCCCTGGCCTCCAAAGTAGGACAGCCAAGCTCAAGCTATGGAGGAGTATTTCCAGTCTGATGACCGTGGGACTGAAACTCGTGGTTTGAAAGCTGCACAGTTTCTGCATTTCTGGCTGCTGGTGATAACCCATTCCCAACAATATTCGTCAATACTCTGACTCATACCCCATGTCAGTCGAACATAAAAGATATTTCACAAATCACCAACCAGCTATTTCAACCATCTCCAGCTCACTCCTTGGTGTCTCTGTGTCCGACGACTTGTCGCCAGGGTGCATAGCCACGGTCGCTGAATGCTTTGGCATCCAAGGGAGGAGTGTAAGCCTGGCAGTGGCATCTTCATTGATATGTTGACCTGTAATATATTCTGGAAATTCTGTTTTTTTCCAATGGTTTCCAGAATATCAATGGTTTTTTTCCTGTAATATCCAGAATATCATTTTTTTCCAATGGTGATATGATTTCACTATTGTGATGTTTTTCGTTTACCAGTGGTTTGACTCTCATATCTGATGTAAATTCTGATGTTTTGATGATTTCATCGCAGGGTGGGCAACAATTGGCAAGAACACGTTCATCACTTCATTTGTCAGAGCACTGGTCAGAGCACTATAGATGTCAACACATAGTGCCACAAAGTCGGTCCCGCTCAAGCTGAGTTGATGACATAATCTCAGGTTTGTTCAACTCAAACGACCCATCAATCATGATGAATGATCCTATATACAGCAGATAGATATATGTTGTTAGGTTCTGATTTTCATCATCTTAACGTTTTTAGCTTAATGATCCAACCTCCATCTCATGGTGCCACCTGGTGCTGTGGTCAATTCTTTTTGCATCGCTGTTCCGCCTTGGGCGAAATCTGTTCTGTTAAAATTAGCTATGCTAAACAAGAACCTCATCACGAGTTTCCTTAACATTTCCTTCCCTCCAAGCTCCCAACTCAGTCTGTATCCTCGAGACCAGGAGAATGGAGAGAATGAATACGTGAACGTGCTTCGCGATGAAACACCTTCAGTCGGCGAACGAGTTTGGACCATTGGGTGTCAAAGAGGCTCAACACAATGAGAAGCACAAAGAATCCCTCTGTGTTCTCAAAGAGCAGCTCCACCATCAAGCCAAAGACCAAGGCCGACTCTCTCTCAGAATGGTGGGAAGGCTGGAAGAAGAGTATGGATCGGACCACAGTGGAGATGGCAAGGACAATCGTGCACTTGGAGGCAATCACCAAAATCGCAAACTTCAGGTTTGCGAGCGACGTGTCCTGCGACTCCTCCATCAAGCGATAGCGATCCTCATCCTCTCGCGAAGCATGCAAAGAAGCTGCTGACGCAAAGTCTGCTGAAGAAAACTCTGCACAAGAATTGGCAATCGCTTCCATTTCCATGATATGTCTTCGAGACGCAATTGGTAGGTTTGCGACACTGGAGGTCTGTCTGCTCCGTCGGTTTGGGCTCCTGGTACCAAAATGTTGGTAAACTGTAGGAGAGTCTGGTTCATATTCAATCATACCTTGGTGGCTTTTAGATCCCTCACTCAAAGTCCAACTTTGAGTGGTTATATAAAAGTTATACGGTAAATCAATCCCCAAAAAAACTAAGAAGCTAAGTTCATGGCTGAAATCCACCCAGATACTGTTGGCATTTCCCAGCTGCCAGGAGGCTTCTGGTGAAGTGATCCTTTCCAACGGGTTTGGATCCTGCGGAGTCGACAAGCCTGATCCAGTAGAGCTGGGACGTCGTCGGCAGAGCCCCGCAAGCGTCAGGCACGCGAGGATGGCGAAGGAAACGGAGCCAACCTCGGGAGCTGGTGAACGAAAGCTGTGAAAAAAGCAGCGGAAAACATGGGAGGCCACGGCAGGAACCAGATGGATGACAAGATGACACTGAAATCAACGGGTGTGATTAAGGTGTGATTAATGAAACAGATACGTGAAGTACATCAACAAAGCGGGCAGACCAGTTACTTGAAAACAATATACTCACGTTGATGGTAATAATGGACTATGATGAGGATGCTGATGACTGTGATGATGAAAACAACGACGATGGCGACAATGGGGATCACGATAATGTTGTTGTTGTTGTTGTTGATGATGATGATGATGACGACGACGACGACGACGACGACGACGACGATGATGATAATTGTTATCATTAGTTATCACTATTATCATGCTGGTGATGGTGCTGGTTGTGGTGCTGGTGGTGGTGCTGATGGCGCTGATGGTGCTGATGATGCTTCTGATGATGGTCAACAATTTGTGCACGAACGGTCGATGAGGAACATATGGAAGTCGATGTTTTTGATTTCACATTTGGCAACGTGCAGCAATACTTGTGTAGTAAGTCGACAAATCCATGCAAGGGCACCTTGAATGGAGGTGTTGCTGAGAAAAGGGAACTCAGCTTGCTGACTTCTTCCTTCGATATGCCGTGATCATTTTCCACCAGCCCTGTAAAATCATTGCTGTTTTATCCACTCAAAGAACCAACTAAAACTTTTCACCTCTGGCTGCAAGTTCTGGTTCTACCCAGCGACGATAACATAAAATCGATTTGCCTCCCCACTTTGGAGTATACAATTTCTCTTGGTCACTGGCATAGGTGTCCAAGCACAGATTGGCAATGGAGCCACCAGCGCAATCCAAATGTTCTTGTCTGCGCAAACGCCACCTGGGCCCCAACTTCCCGCAGTGCTTCCCCGGTTATGATTAATGCTAACCCAGGATTAAAAACCCTGGTTGATTAACTAGGTTTCAATGGAAAACCAAGGCCCCTATCAATCAACCTTTTTTTTTTTTTTTTTTTTTTTTTTTTAGCCATTAGCTAATTGGCTGGTTCAGCGGGGTATGACCTGGTATCACTATTTATGAAGTCAAAATTCACCCTTTTTGGCTGGTGAGTTTACCTATGCAGCATGATGCCCAACCGCTGGATGGTCACCATGGCTTTCCCCCTCGCCTTCGAAGTGACGAAGCCAGTGCAGCATTAGCGCAACCAACACGTAGCGTTGAACTTCGCAGTAGCTGATCACCTCGGGTTTCTCCAGCCATAGGGAACCCCTAAAGTTTTGGTTGGTTTATGATGATAAATATCTATGTGGTTGGTAAAATATATGATGTTGAGTTACCAACACAGATATGGTGTTCGCCCATCTAATCCGAAGTTAACACCACAAAAACCGAAGAAAACGTGGCTGAAGCCGCCCCGTCACGTAGGCACTGACTTTGCTGCAAGGAGCAAATAAGGTGTTCACGAGGAAGCCACAGAGTGTATGAAACATGCAGGCACCAACATACCATACCAGCATCCTGTATGGACTTTTTCTCCACATAGACTGGGAACTTTGAAGCTTAAAACATGGAATGCAAATCATCAAGGAAGCAAAGGACACCCCCAGAGCCACCAGGTCACTGTTCCGCAGCTGGTGATCGATTCGAACCTCATCCACGCTATCGCTTCCCAGGAGCACTGCCGATGCGATGAGCATTGGAAAGGCAACCAAAATTCCAATCGATACTGCTGCGGCAACCACTTCGATGTGCTTTCCAACTCGCATTGCAACCAGCATTGGTGCAGATGATGTGGGAATCAGGCCATACAAGAAGGCAAAGCTGTGCCATGCGCTGTTGTCGGGTCCGGGAAGAAGCATTTCAGCAGCCGCCAAGCTGACATAGGGACACAGAAAATTTTTGGCCACAACTAAGAAAATTGGAATGGACACAAAGTACATGCTGCCCTCTGTTTGATGCTCACTCTTGGTTTCAAGGGCTGTTGCCAAGTTCGCACCGGTCAGAAGCAATGCTGTGACACTGAATGGCCGGGTAAAGAACTCCAACAGCTCAGCTGCAATCCAGGGCAAACGTTCAGTTCCCTTGAGCTGAGGAGCAAAGATCTGTGCTAAAGCGCTGTAGAGAACAGCCGCGACGATGGCACATAGCAGGGGATCTTGCGCCAGCTGCTTCAAGATGCGCACACACTGCGGTTGCTTTGCTGTAGGAGAACCACTTGGTGAATTGGCTATGGCATCATGCATGGCATCTTCAGCATTCTGAGCACTTGCAGTGCCAACGCCCAGAAGTGACAAGCTACACACCTGGAAGAACACGTTCTGAACCACGACATTGGCCACCAGATTGGTCATCCCAGTTTCGGGATAGAAGGCTTGCATGATGGGCATCCCAAAGACGAAGTCGTTGGCAGCAGTCACGTGAAAGCTGAAAATGGCCATCGAGATCAATGCACTGCTGTGGCTCTCTTTGCGAAACACCAACCAGCTAGCACCACAGGCCAGTATGTACACAAACAACTTCCCAAAGAAGCAGCTTAACACGGCCCGGAACCGCACCTGACCCAAATCAGCAGTGACCACTGCCTTGAAGGCAAGCATTGGAAGACCGATGCGGCCAGTTAGGAAAGCCAAGCCTTGCTTTTCAGTCACCCACTCACATCGGAAAGCTATGAAGCCAACCAGTAAAGCACAGCCCAATTGCACAATGGGAGATGCAATTTCGCCCAGAAGGGAGGTCATTTTCTTCAAAAGCAACCTGCTACCTTCTGGACTCCGAAAAATCTTGGTATCAAAACCAGTTTGGGCCAAATGGGCTGTCGTGGTCCAATGTCAATCCGTGGCAGTGACCAACAAGCGACACAAATCCCTCAGCCTCAGCCAAGACAGCACTGATGAACACTTAAAAGAAATCCAATGGTTGCAGAATTCCAAATCGAAACTCCAAAAATGCTTCCACATGGTGGTTTCTCAAGCCACAGGTAACCCCAAAGTTATGGCATTTATTTCTGTCAATGGTTCATAAACTGGATGATTTGGGGGTCCCCTCTTTTGAGAAAGCACCACATGAGCAGTGGTCGTACACAAAGAGCACCCGTGGCGTAGCAGTTGACTGCAGCTCGCTGATTCCCTGAATTTGATTGCGATGTTCCACATGTGACCAGCCGCATCGTTGGCATCGTCTTGTTCACTGGTAATTAAATACTATGGTTATATTTCTTTGTCCCAATTCCATGTCGTCATTCCCAGGCCACATCTGGGTCAACAGCCATCTCTCAACTGTTATCCCTGCCACGGCAGCGCACCAACAAGGCATACATCTGGTCCATAACGAAATGCCGCAGCAAAACCACTTCCATTTCCTCCATACCTGGCTGACCAAGCCCCTGCATGTGACCGAAATTGTGGGACAAGAGGTGTTCAGGTGTGTACAACATATACAAATACACGTATGTATATGGTGGTTTCTCCAAAATGGGGTACCCCCAAATCATCCTTCATATCGACCAAGTTCTGTGTCCCCTATTCTGAGAAACACCCAACCATGGATACATGGTAGTGGGTCAAAACCCTGTACCCCTGGTTCCCCTATCATTCACCATTAGTTTCCTTATAAAATGGTTGGTCATTATCCCCCATTATTGGTTGGTTAATATTGACCCATAGCCACATGTTGAACACTTGGACAATTGATGCCTGTCCACATGCAGCGGGTGATCTCCATTGCTCGGATAGAAGATGCCGATCCAACAAACCACGCACTCTCGTTGGATTGGGTTACAGGAGAATATCCAGGAAGGTGCCGGCTATTTACCACCATCTATGGCGGTCTCCAAGCATTTTTCCTTGAAACCAATTGGTTGACGCACACACACCAACAACCATACGCAACTACTGCTTCATATTACCATGGTTCATATCAGCCAGGGATGATCCATGATGGATAACATCAACCGCGATCAGTATACACCACTAACCATCAGTGGTGAGTAGCTATGATGGTTTACGATGCTTGCTGATGGCTACTGATGGTTAGTGCTGCGTGCATCCGTGCAAGCCACAGCTGTTATCGCTGTGGCATCAGAAGCCCACTCATGAAACAGCCTGATGTGAGTACAGGTGGTGTGGATTCTGGGGCCCATGTGCGTATGTAGATATATCTAGATATTTATGAATATATATATTCATTTATGTCATCCCGAATCCCACATAATGTTCAATCACACTCGGACGCTTCGCACCATTATTTCCCCCTTTCGCAGAGGCCCCTAGGGCTCATTGGCCAGAACTCTCAGTGGCCGAAGCGCACCATAAACTCCTTGTCTTATCGTAATGCGCCCCCAAGCCGGTCGAATTTCTCCATCCTTTCTATAAGCATTTTACTCTGGTAGAGCTGAAATCGTTTGCCTCCACCAATATGATCAATTGGTACAACACCACTCGTCATTTACATGCTCTCCTGCCAGTTGCTGCAGATAGAGAATTGTCGATCATTTGACCCCGAAAATGACATAAGAGCCAGTTGTAGTGAACTCACCCTCTAGGGTTGCTGCTGCAAACATGTAGCCCAAACTGGGCCGCATATGGCTTGACAAAAATATCTATGTCATTCTATGTCTACATGGTGTATCTGAACAGAAATCAATATATCCACATAGTAGCGCTGTAAAACAAATATGTATGTATATAGATATATGTAAATATATATATACATATATACATTGGCATGTTGAATTGGTGTACATGTGTATATGGCAAACACTGATAGATACATAGAGAGCCAAAATAAAAAGATTAACAGAAATAACTCTACTTGTCAAAATCATGCTGTACCGATACAAATATACATATACAAATAAATATGTATAGATATATAGAAATATGTACATACATAAATATATATATAGACATACATACACATATCTTGTATATACACCTATCCCGCACCCATCGCCAGCTGGCCTTGAAGCACAGCAGCCAGATATCCCAGACCTCTGGCAACGATCCCACGCCTGATACGCAACGGTGCAAGCCGTGCCAAGGAGAATAATGGTTGATATCTCAAGCCTTGGCAAGGTTGATATGTTAACCTAATATGGTTGTACTGGTTAATATGGTTAATGTGGGGTTCAAGCCTTGCCATGATCTAATCTTTGTAAAGGTCGATAGTTAATGGAGGTTCAACTATGTTGTGTTTTTTTACTGAGTAAATGAGTGATTAACAAGCTTAGTGGTGGTTGGAATGGTTACGCATTCATCAGGGTTGATGATTTATGGTCCATGGTGATTAACAACTGTAAAGATGTACCACAACCATAGGCGGGACATCCATCAACCAAAAAGGGTGGGTATAGTCAACCACCAAGAGAAGCAGGACAAGGGCAAAAAATGAAGTATAGCTGCACAGCCAACCAAAACCGGCTTGGTCCAACTGTATTCACAGCTGGGATGTAGCCAAGCGAAATACGCACAAGTCACGAAGAACCAGCCGCCATCGCCCCACCAAAACGAATGTGACATGTCCTGACAAAGAACGTAGCATATGGTCGAACGATCCGCAAGCTGTTGGATGAGTCATAAACATTTCAATGGCTGCGGAGTCAAAACGAATGCTTGGGATGTTCATCCAGCCATTTATGGGGCTGACTCCTCAAATGCCGTGGAATTTGGATGTGGAAATGGCATGAAATGGCTGGGCCTGCCGTGGAGATCATGGCCCCATGCCAGGTATGCCGCCCAGCCGTTGGTTCCCGTTGGTTCCCGTTGGTTCCCGTTGGTTCCCGTTGAGCTTTGCACATGTAGCTTGGAACGTCCTTGCCATCCACCTGGTCGCCGCAAGGCCGCAAGGGCGAGTGATGGCCCGGGTTGGAGAGGGATCTACGCTTCCTGGTTGCTTGGACCTGCAGATGCCACATCAGTTCGTGATGAATTACGTGCATGTATGCGTGTATATGGTGGTTTCTACAAAATGGGCCTCCCCCAAATCGTGCAAAGTTTGGCATTTATGCTACCAAACCAAGCATTTTGGGGTCCTTATGTTGAGAAACCACCACAAATGAATAAATAAGTAAATAAATGAATAAATAAATAAATATATATATATATACATACATATGTAAATACACACATCCCTAAGCTGCCAGGTTGGTCTTTGCTCCAAAAATGGAGACGCCGCTTCGCGGGTCACGGACATCCGTCGTACTCACGATGCACCTCCAAGATCTCGTAGTTGTCCAAGTTGTGCAACGAGTAATCTGCCTGGCGGCAGCTCCGCTTCGCTCATCCCTGGGAGCCTCCAGGTTCCCTATTTCTCCGATCCATAAATTGCAGATGTGTGTATGTTATAGTTGCACTCATGCACACACGCATATGTCTGTAAACATCCCTATGAGTCGTAGGTGAAGAGCAGTGAACTTCCGGAAACACGAAGTCGCAACATGCCGGCCGTTGTAGTGGCGAAGTTCGAGAGCTACAGCAAACTCTTGGAAAGCAGGTAGGATAAGATCGAAAACTGGGTCAAAATCCTCAACCACCCATGATTTGCCACTCTTATAAGCGTTAAAATCATATCATGATATACCAAGCAGGAAATATAAGTGTTGCTCTAGGTCATGACTACTACCACAATCAACCATTCTGAACCATATGCTGAACCATTCTTAGCTCATGATCAACCGGTCAACCAATCAACCCATCATGAACCGGGGACACTTGTGCCAGCCTGCGTTGCTGCTCGAGCAGTCTTGGGAGCCTCCAGTCAGCATGACCGGTTGGCAAGTGTCAGCATGAGTGGTTGCTTATCTTTGTCCTATTGATCCCCATGATTCCCCATTACTCACCTGCTAGACCACGTCTGTTTGGTCTTTTTTCAGTTCTGGTCCCACTACTCTTGCCGATTCTTATGTACTGCGTACTCCGGTACCCCGAACTGCTGTGCAGCCATCCCATAGGTGAGCAAAGTAGGTAGCTGTTAAGATGTGAGCCCCCATGGCACACAAAAAGATCATTCTATCCAAAAAATGAAAAGGTCAGCGAAGAGATAGAGAGAGAGAGAGAGAGAGCATCTATCCATATGTTCATCGCCCTTGGGTTTTTGCGATTGGCATTTTTGTGGTATCACAGTAGTCCCCAGACCCTCGGCAGTCTGAGCTGCGTACCTGAAAAGCCACTGCTGTTTTGGTCACCTTGAGTAGCTGCCTCCCTGAATCGATACAATTCTGTTTCTACTGGAGCACAAGTCCAGTAGGGTAGGATGGCTTTGATGCTTGCTATCATCATGACCTGCTTGGATGACCATCCCGGAGGATGACCGCAACCTTAAGCACAAATATTCAGCCAGGATGCTGATGTGGGAAAATATCTCATTTGTGCCCACAGCTCATTGGTTGGGACTGGGTCAGAATCATAGGTGAACGTAGCTTCCTAACCAAAGGATCAACATTTTTCAAACCACTTGCATCTCTTCAAGATGATCGACATCACTCAGATTGAACCGGAGTTCAATCCTTTAATGGTATCCCCTAGGCCAGCCGCTAGCCATCATGATCCATCGCAACATGAACCAGCGACCCAGCATCGCCCACCTTTCACCAAGCCACTGCCCTCATGTACTCAGCCAGGAACGTATCTTGCGCCGATCGACCTCAGAGCTCGGTCCCCAACAAAAGCCCACTGCCACAACCCATGGCAATACCTGGGAGCACCAAACCGCCAGCGAAACTGAAAGTGGTGAGTTGTTGGTGGCTTGTTCTATATGGGGGATTCTCAAACTAGCGGCACATCCCAAAAAAGGTTGGAATCATAGTATCAATGTTGAATAAAGCATGATTTGAGGATACCTCTATTTTGAGAAACCACCATATGTGAACACAAAGTCGGATGGTTGCACCCAGTCGGATGAACAAATTGTGAGACCCAGAAACCTTGGGGTACCGTCCTTTGAAGGCATGCAGATCATCAAACTCATCAAGCAAATCCAGCGCTGCTGCGCACTGAGACCAACCACTAGTACCATGAGCCCACTGGTGCCATTGTTGTCATTGCACCAACACAATGTTGATGGTGCATAACTGGTGCATAATAATCAATTGAACATCCTAAATAAGTTCATGATAGTCAACAAACCATGGTTAGTAGGACATGGTTTATGTTTGTTAAACTGCTTCTCCTAGTGATTGGCCTCCATTGAAATTCTACGGTCGTCTGGCACTCAGCCGGTCACCGTTGTGACCCCTGCGCATGACTTCTATTTGGGGGTTTGGGGGGCCCCAAAAAAAGGTTGGTTTATTACTATAGGATATAAGTGGTTAATATTGGATGATGTGCGGGTACCCCTTTTTTGAGAAAAAAATTGTCTATGTACATCGGCGCGTGTATCTATACGCACACATGCGGTATACATGGATGTACCAATGTGCCACGAGAATGTAAACCACGAACGGAGACACGAATGCTTGTCGGTCAAAACCCCTGGTGAGTATCGGCAAAATGACCGAACTAGTCTAAATCTTGGCATGTTTACCTTTCCATTTTGTGGATGATTGATGACCCATAGCATCCCATAGCCACTTAAGAACCCGTGGTTCTCAAGCAAACAACTGCTGGAATCCCACCTGCTGCTGAATCGTTTTGCGGCATCTCTCCTGTGAGATCGTAGCCTGAAGGCGAAAGAAACAATCAAAGAGACACGAACAACAACGATAAGGGTTGGTGAATGGTTGATTCATGATGGGTGAATGACGGTTTAATGATTATTAGTGAGTAGTGATCAGTGCTAGATAGATGTATAGTTAACAGTTGATGAATGAGGGTTAATCGTTGGTGAAAGGTTGGTTGATCGTTCACGTGCTAGACGTGATTGACGGAACGTCCAAGTGACCATGGCTCCAAAATACAGACTTAACAATCAGACGTGTATTATGTTTGAAGAATCTTGTAAAAGTTTATTGTCTAGTAGCTATGTGGCAAAGGATCATATCCCAAAAAGGCCAAAAGTCTAAGCTAGTGGCTGTAAGCCGCTCATTAATGTTTCATGGTTAAATGGGGAGACAGTGGCTACTGGCTAATACATGCTAATACTATGTTTGCTGATGCTAGCAAAATAAGTGATGGTTAAACACTGGTTATAGCTATGGTAATTATCAAGTATAACTATAACCAACAATTGAGAGCGGCAAGAGTAAGGATCTGAGGGCAATAAGAAGATGATCGAAATGCATTTTGGTAGATGGCATGTCAGCTATGGAGATCGTCCTCACTGATCTTAGCTCGGGGAGCAACCATATACACTGCCGATGTGAAACCCGCCCCGCTATTCATGGCATTGCAGGGTTCTTCAGATGGATCTACCAGTAGGGGATGTGCAGTTGAGCGTAGCTTTGTGGGATGTAAGCATGGCAAACAGCCTTAGAAGGTGAGTGAACTAATCCCAAACCAAGCATGGTGAATGCCACCAGCTACAGGTGGGGATGCTGACCGCCAACCAATTCTCCCGACCCCTGAAAGCCAGGGGGGATCCGAGCCGCCCATGGATGGGTATGGAAGAGGTTTTCTTGTGATAGAAACCGTTGGTTGTTTTGCCAACTGCTGGTTGATTATCTTTGGGGGGCTTCCCATGATGGAGTCTTAGCAGTGTCATCGATGACAACATCATAGCCGCTAAAATGCCGTCATCAGCAACAGCAACACCAGCAGTGGTCGCCATCACGGCAGTTTCGTCAGGATATGCCAGGCAAAAACCAGGAGCTGCTTCGTATGTCTCAGAACTGAGGTTCCAACGTCTCCGTCTCTGCTCATTGCCCAGAATCTGAGGCAATACCAGCGTTCAAAGTGTGGTCTAGCTACGGTGGGTGGACAGTGTACACCAATTCATTGCCTTTGGATGGCTAGGGGAATTCCCCGACAACAAACAACTCCAACTACCAACCGTGATATGGCGGTTTGACAAGTTATAGGGGTACCCCTAAATCATCCTCTATCAACCATGTAATAGGCCAACTACCAAATTGGGTTCCCTATTTTGAGAAACCCCCATATGTTTGAATTGCCCCCATTGCTATGATCACATGCTGCTTGAAGAACCACCATGACCAACTGCCGTAGCTGCTCAATCATTCCCTGCTGGCTAGTTTCCAAACCACTGATGGGTGATTCATGTTGATTCTCCATGATTGACATGCGTAGCTACCAGCGACAAATTGCGCAACTTGGCAAGGGACCCCAACCATCAGTTGTTGCGCAATCAATCGCATGGAGCTGAGGTCCGGGCAGCGTTTATTGTGTTTCAGGGAACAGTCGTTGTTGAAAACATTTATGACAAGGATACAACCGGTACGAGCAACCAAGATAGACAACCAGGTAAGTCTGAGGGATGCGTGCGCGTACATTGGGTGAACACATAATGAGAAACCAAGTGGTGAATAGTCCTGTCCAAAGGAAATGGTCTAGTATGATGAAAATCTTCACATTTCGTGTGGAAAGCTTAGATACTAGCATGACGCTGCACAAACCCCAATATTACACCCGACAATGGAGATACAACCCACCACTACTTCCAGGGTGTGGCAGGTGTCAGATTTCCCCCCATCTCCGGAGAATTTTCAGGGCTCGGTTTCGCCTCGTAAGCCAAAGCGATGCGGGAGAACTGGGCTTCCGCTGCGGCCTCAAGTGCTGGGTAGCCACGGAGACCGCAACAAACCAATTCGTGCGGGTCATGGCTCATGCTGGTATTCATTGGCAAGGGTGACACTTGTGAATAAGTGGTCCATGGTGGCTTTTTTTCAAGCATCACCATCATTGAGCTATCACTTAGCAATCGCTTACCAATCATTTACCATCATTTGCCTCATTTAACACCAGTTGAGTTATTCTCAAATAGCAAACCCCCCATCCAATATTTACAACAATAACTAACCGTTTTGGAGAGTCCCCTATGTCTTGAGAAACCACCGTTTGTTAGCTGTCACGCCTTGCTATCACCTACCTGCTATCACCTACCAGCCATCGTGTGCCATCACCATGGCTTGAGGGTGAGGAAAATCCACCATGTCGTCCTCTGAGTTGGACGTCAAAAATCTCAGGATGGTCTCCCACTGGGTGAAGATGATCCCTCTATGGTCCTATGGTCGGACGGAGACATGGAAGTCACAGAATTATTAACCATGGATGGTCACTGATGGATGGTCACCATGTCTCTGATGGATGGACATGGATGATGGATTCTGCTCTGTTGGATGTCTTGCAGCATTTGAAAAACCTTCAAATTCACTGAGCGGAATATCTGCGCAGTCTTTTTTCGGTGAAAAATGTAATAACATCAGTTGTGTTCAAATTGCGTTTCACCAAGAAAGCTTCACAGAATTCAGCCCCAATCTCAAACCATGATCCAATAACCACCATTCACCCTACTAAGCCACCATCAAGCCGGTAACCCCAAACCTTTTCGGATGAGGACCCGGGCAACTTCTGCTTGAGACCCTTGACCTGAGGGTGCTGATCAAGACTTGTGAATAACAGGTTCATGATTAAGAATGTTTCATAGTCAAATGATGGTTATTTGCTGGTCAACTGATGGTGAATTGGTGTTATTGATGCTAAATAGTGGCTGATGACTCATGACGCTACCTAATGCATCATGCTACGTCGGGACTGAGTTCATTGATGGTCGGTCATGGCCTAGCTCAGCTCCCGACATTTGTCCGGATGGTGCTGCAGAGCAAGTCGACGGTAGGCCTGCCATTCATGTTAGGACCACGCCTAACATGGCAAAGGTCTCGTTGCAAATTCAATTTGGTGGCGCCGGTTTCTGGTTACGAATGGCTAGTGATGGCCAATTGATGAGGCTGATTGGACACCAATTTGATGGTTCAAAGGCTGGTGAGCTGGTCAGCAATGGTGAGCTGATGGCAAGCAGCAACTGTTTCAAATGGTTGGGAGCCCTCTCTCTCAATGAACCCTGGCGGCTCAAAGTGCCGGACTGAACAGTTGGGAACCCACATGCACCGGGGTGCACAACCAACTGTTGCTACGGCGGATTATCATCCAAGCATATGAGCAAACGTTCTAGCTGTGGTTACACACAAACTACGACTCACATTGCATGAGAATGATGAAGATCTACGCAACAAGATCCTAAAAATCAACAAGAACGACCACCTGTGTGTTTGATGAAAGTCATGACGGTTTGTGATGGCTAATGATGGTTTGTGATGGTTTGAAATCTTTGGACACTGCTGGTACATGCTCACGTCGGATAATCAGCTTGCGATGGATTCAATACAGCCTTTGTAATGCCAAAAGAACGACTACGGACATCTATGGATATCTGTGGATAGCTTAGAGATATACTACAAACATTTATGGATTCTATAGGACATATCCAGATTGATGCAAACAACAGCAACGCGGATCCTTCCCACCATGATCCGCAGATGGATATGTCTCAACTGTCGTTCGCCAGTACTAACCAACCGTGAGATGAAGGCAGTCATTCTTGTGGCTGATTCATTTTGGTACTGGTTTAATACTGACTATCATTAACCATGATTTTAGTGGATAGTTTCAAGCCAATTGGATTGTGAGTTGCTACAATATATGTTATATGTGTATGATAAGTGACTAAGCATCTGTGTTGCTATAGTGAGTACTATGATAATAGTTCTGTTCTTAGCTGTTTCACTGATATCATCAAGTGAGCATCATTGTAGACCAGCTTTGACCAAGCAAGCCATAATAAAGCATTGCTCTTAACCATCATTCTCAATCATCATTCAGAATCAGCATCAAAAGTATCATCATTCAGAATCAGCATCAAAAGTATCATCATTCAGAATCAGCATCATTATAAAATCACCATTATTTAATGTATTGAATCATCATGAGAAGAATCAGCATCAGGAAGTGAATCATCATAACTCAGAATCAGCATCAGGAAGTACCTCGATTGTGATTCACATTCCTCACCTCGGGAACCGCATCAATGCTGCCCTGCGGGCCCGTTTGTGCCCGCTGGCTCCAACTGCTGCACCTGCTTCACGTCCTCCGAAGTCGCGTTGGGTGCCACTTTGAGGACCGCGTAGAGAGGTCGACCTGGGCCAAGGCCAAGCACCGGCAGGATCGGGCAGGCTGTGAACGGAAAATACGTACGGGCACATGTAGACAAATAGGACATATGATGTGAATCTCTATCAATACTTAGATATAAATAAATAAATAAATATATATATATGTATATATTTATGTGTGTGTGTTTATCTATCTATCTTTTAACTTTTATGTCCATGTACTGTTCATTCACATATTTAATTACGTGCATGTTTTGTTATTCATTCATCTATCGATCTATCGATCTATCGATCTATCGATCTATCGATCTATCGATCTATCGATCTATCTATATACCTATTCATCTATATGTTCATTCATTGATTGAATCACTTGTTTATGTGTTCATGTATCCATATGTTTTTTCATCTATTGATCTACTTAATTAGTCGTTCATGTATCTATTTATCTATGTAATATTATCCATGAAATATACATATGGCAGTGGGTCAAAACCCTGTACCCCTGGTTCCCCATCATTAACCATTGTTTTCCCTATGAAATTGTTGGTGACTCTCCCCCCACTAGTTGGTTGACTAATATTGACCCAGCTCGCCATATATAGCTGGTATATCCCCTACTATTGTTGGTTGAATCTCCCCTATTATTAATCATTAGCCAGCTAGAAATCACCATTAACAAGCTAGAAATCACACATATCCATGTTTACAAACCCATATGCATCCTAGATCCTTGACATGTTTAAGCGATGCTTCCCGCAGCGGCCTCAGTACACCAATCTGCCCAGCCTTCGTCTGCCATCGCGAAGGGATACAAAATTCAAAGATGATGATGATGATTTATGATGCTTTATGATGCTTTATGATGCTTTATGATGCTTTATGCTGCTGTATGCTGCTGTATGATGAGTAATGAGGATTCATGGTATTGTAATGGTCTTACATTTACTTGGATTTCAATTCGAAGAGTTGTGATGATCAAACATTCAATAACCACTCCCTGCTTCACCCTATGAAGACTTCCAGCATCTCCATGTTTGTTGGTTAGATTCCAAAAGCTTTGTGATATGCGTCTTGCAATCAAAAGCACTCAATAGTCAAGGGCGCCTATATATAAATATATTTTTTTGTATATCGATAGATAGACATATATATATATACATATATCATTCATGCGGGATGCCCGTACTATATACCTGGACGTGCAGTTGTTTTTACAGCCCTGCAAGGTGGGTTACAACCCCGAACTAACCATCATGTTGTGCCGGTACGACCTGAGCCAAACCAAGGATGTTGTGCTGAGTTGAACTGCTGGCGATACCAGGACACTAACAAGTACTTCTGCAAAAGTCACCAATAATGGATACATCACATGTGTATTTGTGTACGTGTATGTGAAATTGTGTCACTAATATGCATATATCTATACATATGCGCGTGTCTACATACATGTAAGTATATTGTGTATTATTTATATACATATATATATATATATGTATATATATATATACTGTACATATATCATGTATGCCTTCCCTTGGAGATCTGTAGTTGAGACCTTGTTATAGAAATTGCCGTATACATATTATAAATACATCTCTGTGTGTGTATTGCATTTACATACATATATATATATATATATATGTATGTGTGTAAATATATCTACAAAAACCAATGTACATCTTTATATATATATGTGTATATATATATATTTATTTAAATATATGTATGTATCTATGTAAATATATATATATGTACATATATATATACATATATATATATATATATATATATGTACATTCAAAAATGCAGAAATAGACCCAAACTCATATACCCATACCTTGTCCAGTGTGAGGAGCTCGGTGCCTTTGTCAGTATGACATAGACAGCCATGGACAGATCAACAAGTTGATACACAAATCTGGTTGGTGGTTTGAAGCCCTATGAAAAATATTAGTCAACCAACCAATAGTTTGTGAACGCTAGCGAAAATAAAAGATGTTTCAACCCACCGATGAGATATGGATATATGGATAGATAGATTGATAGATAGATTCATGGATGCTTATAAATATGTGGATATGCGTCCAAACCCTGTACCCCTGGTGTACCGTCATTAAGCCTTTTGTTTCCCATTACTGCTTCTTGTGCTTCCACATGATTGATGGTAATCTTGACCCATAGCCATTTAGGGTTCTGAAACTCAAAGCACCAATGAACTATGGAGGGCAAAGACGGTTGCCATACATATACAAGTACAAATATATATATATATATATATATCAATATAAAAACATAAAACATATACAATTTATATAAATATATAAATATATAGATATACAAATATACAAGTAGATATACATATATACATTTTAAAAATATATATACATATAAACATACATATATATATGGATATATGTGTTCATTTCTATATGTATTTATGTATCTATTTACTTATGTATTTACTTTTTAGATATATTATGTATCTCAATACACAGACATATAAATATGCATGTATGAATAGATAAACATGTTTGTATACATACACATTGATTGAGCATGTTTGTCTAAATCTTATGTGTAGCCATCTATACATGTACACATCTACATATACATGTATACACACATTTATACATGTTGACGTATTGACATAATTTACATCACATACTGTAGTTGTGTTCCCTTTTTGCGCGCACTCTTCCGGCAGCGCTTGGCGAAACTGGAGTGAAACCCTGTACACATGGCGCCTCCTACTTTGCAAACATGCATCTGAGCAGCCACCATATCCGCTGGTCAATCCTTGACATAGAAAATGTCCCAAGTTCTTAACCTATTAGTGGTAGACCCATGTTAATAAAGCACCATCAGCTTTATCCACAGGTCGTGATTCACCATGGAAAATGGTTGGCTAATTGTAGTGGTTGGTTCATAGCTATTCCGGTCATGGGGAGCCATAAAGCCCAAACAGAAGACTTAGTGACTTCTACTGACCCTTGTTTTAGGGGTTGTAACCTTGCTTATAAGGTGCTTTACCATGGGTAATTGCCAATGCAGGCAGCCACAAACAGTCCCTGGTATACGGTACAAGCCCATCTTTTAAGGTCAACCAGCTTCATCGCTCAGACGGGATGTTTCCGGAGATGGTAACATCCCTTCAACGAGCAATCAACTCCCTGGAAGTGTGATCTCAGCTGGCTGGATGGCGGTGCTCAGGTGTGGAAATCTTGGCCAACTTGCTCTAGTGGTCTGCATCTCGCAGAGGCTAGAAAAATCTCAAGTCGGAACACAGCCACAGGTGTGTAGACTGGCTTAGAAATTCATACCTCCTGCCACTGCATCACAAAAAATGGCTGTGTTCCAAGTTAAAAGGCCTTGAAGATGCACGGCTTGGGGCTGAGCACCACAGTTTTACCCCCTGTGATTCCCATGAGAAGCATCATCCGTGTCCTCCGTTGTGTCCTCCTGACCCATCATGATCAACCCCTTCCTGTCCACCGCTAGGTGAACGGCAACCTGAATGAATCAGCCCAACTTTCCAAGGCAAAGCTTTCCACAACGGGCCGGACTCGGCTACTCCCAACTCCTGTGGATCCCTCCAAGCATTGCAAACCTATCCTGGTACATTTGATGAAACTCCCAAACTCGCACAACCGGGAAGCCTCCATTCATGGAAGGGTACCACCCCAAGCCCAGCATTTTTCATTGCACTAATTCGATGAGCAAAGCCCTTTCGCCGTGCTCAGATTGAAGCCAACAGCAAGGCCGATGCAACCAGAAATGCCTGCGCTGCAAGCCCCGGAGTTCTGGAAAAGCATGTTTCATAGAGGATTATAGTGGTGAATAGTAGGGTTGGTTGCTGTATTCAGTGCCACCCAACATGCCTGACCTTCTGTGTCTAGGGTGGTGATGACCCTGCGTTGGAGTCATGGTCCGCTCGCGTGAATGGTAAGGGGAGCGCCAAAAATGGCGCTGGCACAGCTCCAAATCGGCCGGGAACTTATCCACACTGGCCATTGTCGCAATCGAACTTGAGTAAGCCATCCATGCGTGAGTTGGTTATAACCAATAGCAATGATGGTTCGTGGTATTAAATTGTGGTTAATGATGGCATTGGGGCTCAGGTTAATCTCCACTTAATCAATAACGGATGAAAATGGTGATTCCCCGTGGGCAGAGTAGTGGAGTACCGCACCCTGATCAAACCGGTGGAGATGAGCTGCCAAACGTGAGGTATGATCTCACCATTTTTCATTGACCGGTTGGATCTACCGATGCACGCTTGTGTGGAGGTAGGTAAGTATGTGGGGCTGGTTGGGATGTGCTGCATACATATCCAGTTTCCAGCAATTTTCGGATATGCTAATCATGTCATTTGTTGTGTGTACCTAGGCCTATACACGGTAGACAGTACAATCTGTGATGCATATCTATCTACATATGCGTATACGTACACCATTTGTCGTAAATCACACGTGCATACATGTGCATATCCATGTGACTTAGATATGAACATATCATATATTCACCTTTGGTTGGAACATGTTGGAACGCCAGACACCATGCAGCTGTGGCCAGTCCAAGATGTTGCCCAAGCCATGGCGGTGGTTGGCCATGGAGTTAACCATTCAGGTTAGAGGTCAGGCTAACCGTGGAGTTAAGCATCACGTAACCAGGGAGGTAGTCATTAAGTAGTTCTTCAACCACTGGGGAGCCAACCTTGAATCCCTCTCCAGATTCAGTAGCGCTTTTTTCACCGTGGCCAGTGATGTTTGACGATGCTTTGCGCTGGTCAACTATCGTCACACGAAGTTGTAACCATCATAAGAATTGTCATGACTCTCCAGTGGCCTAACATCCTACTATGGTTAATGCTCTTACACATGATGTTACCATAGCATCAGTTGTGGCTGTGGGTCAGTTCACCCTGTACCCCTGGTTCCCCCATCATTACCCAGGCTGCTTTCCCTTTCTTGAATAGGTTATTCTCCCCCATTGTTGTTGGTCTGTCTTGACCCAGCTCGCCTGATCATGACTCGGGACCCATGATGGTTATCCAATGATGCGAAGCAGCTGGAAAGGTGAATACCAGGTGATCCTTCCCTGACAGGTGAATTCTGAGGGCCGGAAAGGCTATCGCCAGGCGAATTGTATGGCGAAGCTTTCCAACCCTTGGTTCACCCATGAAGGCTTGCAACCAGTTCCCATGGCTAAGGAGGTTGCAACCCTTCACGGTTGTTCTTCCCAGGGGGGGGGGTTCAGCTTTTGTGATTCGAAATGTTTACCACCATATAACCATCCTTAACCCTTGATTGTAACCATCATGAACCATGAACAAACCATGAGTAAGCCTTAAACAGCTGTCAATTCGCGATTGACCCATTCTGTTTCCAAGAGTGCACCAACAAACCCAGCTGTGCCTCTGCAGTCCTCCGTCTCGCCCAGCTGGTGTCCACGATCCAAGAACATCCTGGAGGATCGTGAAACTGGTTGACTGCTATGAACTACTCATCCCGTCATGACTGGTCAATGAGTGGTTGATGATTAGTGAATGATTCGTTTATGATTGTGGAATGATGCGTTTATGATTGGTTGGCGATGGTTCAACTACTCATCAATTATGACGGACTGACCATCATGAACCATCAGTAACCGATCATAAACCACCATTGGTTGATGATTGGTTGACCATTGGTTAACATTACCCAATCATTTACCAGTCACTAACCAATCATTAACCATCGACCATCAACTAACCATCAACTAACCATCAACTAACCTGTCATTACCCAATCATTAGCCAGTCATTAAAAAAAGGAACAGCAGTGCTTTCATCCAAACCCGTCGCCCACCGGAAGCTGCCCGGCTGAAAAAAAACAAACGCCACCCATGATCAACCTGCGGCTCACCACGATCAACCAGCGAGCACCCGTGAGCACCATGAACCAAGACCCCTGAGAGAAAATTAAGCATAGCAGTGATCAAGCTTGATTAACCATGTTATAACCATGTTAACCATGTTAACCATGTTAACCATGAACCAAGACCTCATGTGTTCATGTTAACATGTTAACCAATGAGCATAGCATGAACATGTTGATCATTGATCACTGTTGAACACATGTTGACCACTATTGAGCTAATGAACTATTGAACAGGTGGTTAATAGTTGATCAGTGGCCACTCTTGGGCAGGCCAAAGAGTGCAGGCTTCGATCCCTGTGTTGTGATGTTAGTGATCAGGGTTCACATGCTTGCACATCTACGTTTCACACAACGATGTTTCAATCATGATTACGGATTACGCTTAGATACTGGTTGGAAATGCTGAGTACTGGCTAAATGTAGCTCATGGTGACAAATGAGGGAAAACTGTAGATGCTTTTTTAAAATGCTGGATTGTGGCAAGAACGGATCATAATGGTCACGAGTGATGGTTTTACGTTGAAAAAGGATTCAACATACGGTGTTTCTCAAAATAAGGGACCCCCAAAAATGGTTGATTTACTACCACAAGTGGTTATAAGATTTTGGATGATTTGGGGTACCCCTATGACTTGAGAAACTCCCGTACCAGCTGATTCCAAAAACATTAGAACAATCGTAGCGGCATTGTTGGTTCGATGGTGAATCCTTGGAAGCAAGACTACTCAACCCTCAGCACAGGCATTTATGATGGTGTTACATGGTGTTACGGTTTCTTCACTTGTGACTCCCATTGTGTGCGTGATAGATGACGATGATAATGACGACCATGATTGTGGTGATGATCATGGTGAGGAGGATGATCATGGTGAGGAGGATGAGGAGGACGGCGACAAGAATCAGAGCAAGAACCACAGCACGAGCAAGAAGGACCCCCACAATTACAATAACCCCCACCCCACAACCAACAACCAGCAAGCAAACAAACAAATGTAAAAAAAGATTTCGCTGTGGGTCAAAACCCCGTACCTCTGGTTCCCCTATCATCAGCCATTGTCTATTATTGGTTGGTCAGAGGTCATCCCCCTTAAAATTGGTTGGTTCATATTGACCCATAGCCATTTTAAAAAGAAACAGCGAAACAACCAATGAACTAGCAACAAAAACAAAACAAAGCAGCAACGACACCAACACCAGCACCAACACCACCACCAACACCACCACCAACACCAACACCAACACCAACATCAACATCAACACCACCACCAACACCAACACCAACACCAACACCAACAACAACAACAACAACAAC